>OX375876.1:33264708-33691708 GCA_947359465.1 Metellina segmentata | reverse complement strand
AACTGCTGCATGATGTTCCGATCGCCATTCGTAACCGCATGTGGTTTCAGCACGATGGGGCGCCAGCACACTTCAGCATTGATGTACGGAATTACCTGAATGCCACGTTTGGTACTCGATGGATTGGGCGTGGTGGACCAGTCCCTTGGCCACCCCGATCTCCCGATTTATCGAGCCTCGATTACTTTTTATGGGGACATCTAAAGCATCTTGTTTATGAGACTCCAGTTGACTCAGATGAGGATCTCGTCGCTCGCTTATCTGTAGCTGCTGCAGGTGTGCGTGAAATACCAGGCATCTTTGAACGTGTACGCCAATCGCTCCACCGACGCTGTCAAGCATGTATCGATACTGGTGGACGCAATTTTGAACAATTACTGTAAACATGACACTTGTCAACAACGCTTTCAATAAAATCTTTGTTTTTCCTTTCGGCCGTTATTTCCCCTGTTTTCGCCTCACCGCGTCACTTGCGACTATACATTCCTATACAATAAATCATTGTTACAATGTCCTGTACCTACCATTAAAGTTTGTACCATGAATTCGGGACCACCCTGTATATATATTTATATATTTATATATATATATATATATATATTTATATATATATATATTTATATATATATATATATATATATATATATATATATATATATATATATATATATATATATATATATATATATATATATATATATATATATATATATATATATATATATATATTATTCCTACCTGGAATCGAAAATAAACAGCATACGATGATGAGTAAAAGACCCATGATATAAAATAGCATTTGAACAAAGTTCAAATGTGACGTAAATGTATAACGCAAAAAGAACTGAACACTAAATGAAGGGGCATTGCAATTTTTTCTTGTGTTTCAGTATTTAAAATTTCATGTATTGTGTTTTCAATATTTTTCAACTAGTAGTTTTTAAAATGTATAACATATTCCCTCAGTTAAACAAAATTTTCAAACGTGAGCTTCTAAGATTTCTTTAGAAAGTTTTGAAAAAGTTCCAGTGAAATATCGCACTGTAGTTTTCATTGATTCTTATTTTTATTCGTAGAGGTTTGGAATGCTGAATGCACGTTGAATTTGGTTCTTCATTCCGAGGAAAGCTGTGTCTTCCCATGCCTTGTCATATGCATATATTTGTCTCTTCGACTTCCAATAAGGTGTCGTACAAAATGTCCCATGTCTGCGTTGTTGGAAACAAAGATGTCGTTTCCTTCAAAATTGAAAAGCCCGCATTTAATCGAAAATCAGGTCCTGTTCAGAGCCTCCTTTTGTGTGACGGATAGAAGTATGCAGCACGACGTTTTTGGTTTCAAATCTGTGAATCTTGCGGATAACCATCTGTGAATCAGCATCTGGTGCTCCGTTGGTTCATCGTTCGAAGCGTAGGTTTCTTCTTGGTTTGCTTCTTTTTCTCGAAATTTCTTTATAAATTAACAGGTTATAATTAGTTATTAACGTAGAATACGTTTTACCTTTCTAAACGAGGTTCAACTTTCCAAACTACCACGCTTGATTTGTGAATGTCACAATAAAGCTTAAGTGCAAAATATTTAATAACTTTAAATGTATAAATGATACAGAAATAAACGATATCGCATTCAAAAGAGCATAAAACAAGATTAATATAAATGCTCATTGATCTTGTGCTAACGTCACTGGCAGATGCAATCGCATCGCAAAGTTGAGTCACGAAAATACGCACTTCCACTCATATACATTTAGTCTAGCGTTAGTCAAAATATCCAAATATATGCATAATAAAGACCAGAAGAACTATAGAAAACGTCAGCACGAAGAAAGATCGAGAGATGGGGAATCCTAGATCTGGACATCCGATGCTGAATGTCAGTGGGCGCGGAGGCAGTTCTTCAAAGTATAGGCATGGCACTTTCAAGATGAACAAATGCCCGATTAGAGTGTGCCAAGTACCTTCACCGCTCAGTTCGACGCAAATAACATATCTGATGACATAAAAGTTTTACAATCGACTGAAGGTGTTCAACCCATGGATATCGGTAAAGAGCCACAATCTTCAATATCAACAGCAAGTGCACAAATTGTGATATACATTACACTACAAGAATGGACAGGACGCCAGCGGATTTGCATTAAATCATCCTACTTGTTTCGGGGAGTTTTTCGGGGTATGGCCTGGGGCCTTTGCAAGTTGTTCCTGGTCAATTCAACACCGACGTCTACATGAACATTTTGGACAATCAGGTTCTTCCTACGCTCTGGCGATTTCATGGAATGGACGAAAGTTACTTCCAGGAATACAACGCTCCATGTCATGTTGCAGCCTCTGTCAAGCAGTAGTATCAAGATATGGTTGTAAAACGTCTTCTCTGGTCTGCTCAGATTCCCGGCCTAAGCCCCATAGAACATTTGTGGGACGAGTTAGAGCAACGCTTACGGACTAGGAAACCCCGTCCGAAATCTACAGCTGAGCTGGCGACATTCTTGCAGCAGGAATGGACACAAATACTCGTAGATGTGTATCAAAACCTTGTTGAAAGTATGCCTAGAAGGGTTGCTAGTGTAATTGCAGCACATGGGGTTCAACTCCCTATTAAATCATGTATTATTTCCCTTATACAATCACATCTTGCTGTCCGGTCCATTATTGTAGGGTAGTGTATGTGCGGAGATATGAAACTTTTATGCGTAAAATTAAGTTATTAACCTTTTGACTAACGGCTATAGATATAAACAAGCGTGATTCCTTTCTTGGAATATAACTTTGTTATAACCTTCAACATATAACTGTTGAACGGTCGTTGTCTAAATTTTTTCTTGGCGCGATTTTTATAGCTTTCAAGGTACAATAAGTGCGCCAAAGTCGTAGCAACAAAAACATCATTATATCAAAGCTGTAATGGTGCTCTCTCCTAATCCAATAAAATATCACACAGCACTTTTTCGTTTTGGTTTTCCACACAGAATCACTTGCTATGATTAGTGGGTGGTCGTCTGCGATCACATGTAGATTAAAATGCATACAAAATTAAATTATTTTAGTACTTCTCATATTTACATTTGTTTCCTAATCGTCCAACATCCTGAGGTCTCGGTCTAAAAAATACCGTCGTTGTATATTCGGGGGATGATACACGTTAAATCTCTCATGGTCTGAAATATCCTCACTTTATAGTGTGAAAATTTGGAGGGGTTCCAGGTCGGGTGTTGTCTCGCCATCTGACCATAGTTCAAAATTACGTGGGGATGTCCTTGAGTTCCAGTGTGTTGCTCTAGTACGACGTTATTTAAAAATACCATATCCACGTATTTTCAAAGTCTAATGACAAATTAGGTCAGGTTATTTTTTTACATTAGGGTTGATTGGGCCCATATGACAAAAAATATCAGTGTTCGATCTACGACTGTTTTTTTTTTAAGTGTTACTCTCAGAGAGTTTCGACGAGATTATCTAGTTTAGGATCTGGTCCATTTTGCTCAGTCTGAGATACGCCGAGACAAACTTCCCTATTACTCCAAAGTGCATGAAGATTCTACCATGTAAACAATTTGTCCTTTTCCCAGAACTAGTGACACAGATATGAACAGGTTTGTGAACCAAAGACTGGATACTACAGGACATGAAGATAAACCACCGATCCCAAATACACTACGATGTTTTCAACCAATTTGTGCGGAGATTTGAGGAAAAAGCAATACTACACTACTCGGACAACCTTCAAAGATGATATTGTTGAATTATGAAAGCATTGAAGCTGCTTACTACAAGGGGTGCTCAAATGAAAAGGTACGAAACGTCGTAACAACGTAACCGTTGGCATATTTGCCTATGCCGCTATGGGAGAACGTAGCGAGACATCTAGGGAAACGATTGGAATCTCCGGCGTGGATCGGAGCATGCGCGGGCGCTCGCATGCGCAGGAGAGAGCAGAGGCTCTTATAAAGAGCACCGTCCAATTGACGCGGCAGTGCGTATGAGGACAGGATGACGTTCACATTGCAAAATTAGACGATTTCTGACAACGGAAGGTGTTAAACCGGCCGTTATTCATCGCCGGATCATGACCGTTTACGGGGAAGACTGTGTGTCCGTCAAGTAGGTGAGAAAATGGAGTGCCCGTTTTCGTGCAGGCCATGAGAGTTTTGTTGAGACCAGACCCAGGCAAGCACAGTCATCACGGCCGATCTCATCGACAAGGTGGACGATCTAGTAAAAGTGATCGGCGTGTCACATTACGAATGTTGGCGGTGAAGGTGGATGTCAGCGTTGGAACAGTGTGGACAATTGTTCACGACAGGTTGCGTTATCGGTAAGTATGCGCGCAGTGGGTTCCGAAGCAGATCACCGACCAGCAAAAGGAACTGCGTATGGGGCTAGCACTTCAACATCTGTTTCGGTATCATGAAGACGCCGCTTTCCTGGAGCGGATCGTCACAGGTGATGAGAGCTGGTGCCATCACTACGAGCCAGAGACAAAGCAGGACAGCATGCAGTGGAAGTATGCGTCGTCACCTCCCCCTAAAAAGTTCAAAGCCGTGACGTCAGCAGGGAAGGTGTTGCTCACCGTCTTTTTCGACGTCCAAGGTCCGCTACTTGTTGGATTCCTCGAGCACAGAAGAACCATTAACTCCGATGTGTACTGTGCGACACTCGGAAGCCTACGCAGGTCTTATAAAGAACCAAAGACCGGGGCTGCTAACGGAGGGAGCGGTTTTGCTCCATGATAACGCGCGTCCACTCGTCTCTAGGGTCACATACTCGGAACAGGCTAAGTTGAAGTGGGAGCAGCTTGACCATCCGCCCTACAGCCCGGACATGTCGCCCTGCGATTTACATGTGTTTGGTCTGACTGAAAAAACATCTGAAAGGGAAGCGCTTCAACTCGGACGACGAACTCAAGGACGCTGTGAAGGACTGGGTCTCGTCACGGCTACAGAAAGGTCTGGAAACAAGGAATCCTTCGGCTCGTTAATCAATGGGATCGTTGTGCTCAGGCCTATGGTGTATACTTTGAATAAAGTCTTCATTTATACCCACAGTGTCGTTTCGTACCTTTTCATTTGAACAACCCTTGTAGAATGTAACCTCATGTAGATTATTCGATTATACGACCTTCGTTCTAGCAGTTAGCTGACTAGTTGCCGTAGGTAAGATTCGCTCGTCTGTATTACAAAATGTTTTCTCCTGTGTATGAATCAACAGTAAATATATTCTGAGTGTAAACAAAACCTGTCCCACGTGTTTCAAATCGAATGCTTAACCCTCCGAGTGTTTCGGGAGATATCTCGTCCATTTAGATCTGGTCAGTTTTGCTAATGATGGAATACCTCGTCTAGACAAAACTACCCAGTTGATCCAAGGATAAATTAAGATTCAGGTAAGAAAACCGAAGAGTCCCTTGCCAGGAACTGGTGAAATTTTGGAATAGATCTTTTCCACCAGACTTGCCAGACAGCTTTCGACGCGAGGATTAAACACCAAGAGATTTGAAACGGTTTTGAACCTTCAAGTGGTTTCGATTAGATATCTGATCCATCAAGATATTGTTTTTTTTTAGACTAGATCAAGCTATGGTCAGTTTTCTTACACAGTACTAAGTCCCAAATCCGGAATCCTCCGTACCTAGGCCATTCCGTATTTCGTACTTATCCGAATTTTGGATTATTTGCATTTTTTGTGAAAAAAAACCTCAGTCTAACCTCCCCTCCCAGCGCAAATTACACGTTTGCAATAGTAAAACAGCAGAAATATAAATGAGAATAATTTTTTAAAAAAGGAAAAAAAACCTTCTTAATACAAAGCAACAAATTTTCTTGCAAATCTTCTAATGTGTCTGTGTGGTATTTACTCTGATCATGTCTGTTATTTTGTGTTGTTTCCTCAATTAGGTCCAAGTTTAACTCCTTGTTCTTTAAAAATTGTCAGAAAGATGTAAAAAAGTGAGAAAAAAAACCGCTGGTTTGCAAAACGTCCGGATTGTGGACAAATCCGGATTTGGGACTTCGACTGTATAATGACGAGAGATTTTGTCCATCCAGATCTGGTCAGTTTTGCTAATGATGGGATACCTCGTCGAGACAAAACTGCCCAATTAATACACAGGGAAATGAAGATCCAGGTAAGCAAACCGAATAGTTCCTTGCCAAGAACTGGTGACAGTTTGGAATAGGTCTTTTCTACCAGATTTGCCGGACAGATTTCGACGTGAAGATTAAACACCGATAGATTTAATACGTTGTGGAGAGTACGAATTGAAATTCGTTGTTCTTGTCAGAAGCAGACGATTCGCGTAATTTCGCTCTCTTTCTCTCTCGGCGCAAGTTTGTAATGCGCATGCGCGAAGCATTGCGAACGGTGTGCGCGTATCAATATTCTTACTTCTTAACTTTTCCCTTTCGGTTGTGTTCGTCTTGTGTCTCTTTTCGTCTTGTGGAATAAATTATTGTGTTCGAATTTATGTTGTATTAATTGCACACCAACGAACACCACAAATGGTGACCCGCTATTAAAGAACGCACAATACCTGAATCCGGATATATTTTTCAAAATTATCCATTATTTTTCTTCAACGTGCTGTGAAGCCTTGGACTTAAAAATGACCGACGTCAGCGCGGTGAAAATTCCGTCCTACAACTTCAGCGACCCTGCACTTTGGTTCCACATGTGTGAGAGTACGTTCGAATTAGGAGTACCCAAACCAATAACGGACAATCGTACCAAGTTTAACTACATTGCATCCAACCTTCCTCCAGAAGCAGCGTCGACAGTTCGCGACGTCATCACGAAGCCGAACCCGACCGACCCTTACCAACCTATCAAAAGGGAACTAATCAACCGAAGTGGCGAATCATCACACCAGGAAATTCGGAAACTTTTAGCTGGCGAACAATTAGGAGACAGGAAGCCTACTGAATTGCTCCGCATCATGAAGCGACGTGCCGAATCGCATTAAGTGCCAGACGAGCTCATGCTCGAACTTTTTCAAACGCATCTGCCAACGCGAGTACAGTCCATTCTTGCAGCCATAACTCCTCTGACGATCGAGAAAGCAGCGGAAGTGGCCGACCGAGTACTGGAAGTGACGCCGATGCCGGTAAGTGCTTGCTCAGTTGCCTCAGTTTCCATGGAAGATCGATTATTTGCAGAAATTGAAAAATTAAATCTGCGCATAGATAACCTTTCTCGTGGCAGAAGCCGCAGTCATAATAAGCAACATCACGCGCCGGGTAATCGCAGCCAATCGCGATCCAGCCAAAACCAACACGACCAATGTTGGTATCATTTTAAATTTGGCGAAAAGGCCCAAAAATGCACACCTCCCTGCAAATTTCAAAAAAACGACCGAGGCCTGGTGTAGAGGCGACTACCACCTTGCCCAAAAATTCTCATCGCCGTACGCGACAGACGTACTAATATACAGTATTTAATCGACACAGGTTCTGACGTTTCCATAATTCCCGCATCAAAATTACAAAGGAGAAATGGCTCGGAAATGAATCTTTCCGCAGCAAACACTTCCCCCATCCATGTATACACATCACAAACTCTCTCCTTAGATCTGGGTTTGAGACGCGTATTCACATGGACATTTTTAGTTGGAAATGTGTCCACTCCCATAATAGGCGCTGATTTTCTGTACAATTTTAACCTAGTGCCAAATTTAGTGCAGCATAAATTGAATGATGCACAAACAAACATAAACACTGACGGTATAATGCGCAACAGTAGCATCCATTCCGTAAAAACGGTATCTGGTAATAGTGTATACCATAAATTGTTAATGGAATTTACAGAAATCACACGACCTCCACGCCCGGATCAGGAGATAAAACATTCAGTTGTTCATTACATCAACACGACTGGTCCGCCCGTAACGGCCAAAGCCCGCAGACTTGCACCTGACCGCTTACACATTGCTAAGGAGGAATTCAAAACAATGATCCAATTAGGCCACATGCGCCCCTCGCAAAGCAATTACGCATCTCCTTTCCACATGGTACCGAAAAAAGATAGCTCTGAATGGAGACCTGTTGGTGACTATCGAGCACTTAATGCTCAAACAATCAAAGACAATTACGGTGTACCAAATATTTTAGATTTTACATCGAACCTACATGGCACAAAAATTTTTTCGCACATAGATCTCATGAAAGCGTATCATCAAATCCCTGTAAATCCAGAGGATGTTCATAAAACTGCCATTATTGCACCCTTTGGTTTATACGAAAGCTTACGTATGCAATTTGGTCTGTGTAACGCCGCATCAACTTTTCAACGATTTATCAATGAAGTAACTCGAAACCTCCCTTTCGTTTATGCTTTTGTTGATGACATATTAGTGGCTTCTCGATCATCAGAAGAGCATATCGAACATCTACAGATTTTATTTGAACGAATACAACATTATGGCCTTACTTTAAAACCATCAAAATGCGTTTTTGGAGTCTCCTCCATTGATTTCTTAGGTTTTAAAGTTTCCGAATCGGGTATTGAGCCTCTGCCAGAACGTGTAGAATGCATCAAAAATTTTCCAAAGCCAACCACTATCACACAATTAAGGCGTTTCTTTGGATTATTTAATTTCTACAGACGTTTTGTACCCAAAGCAGCTCATATATTAGCCCCTTTAAATAAATTCTTAGAAGGCGTCAAAAATAAAAAGAAATCTAAACGAATTACAGTAACCAAACTTAATGAGTTACTTCAATGGACTGATGTGGCAGAGCAATCATTTACGGATGCTAAAAATGCCTTAGCAAGTGCAACTCTTCTGCAACATCCGATACCTGGAACGAAGCTGAGTGTCTGGGTCGATGCAAGCGATTTAGCTGTTGGCGGTACTCTTATGCAACTGAATAAAGATGCCTGGGAGCCTATTTCATTTCTATCTGCCAAGCTTTCCAAAAGCCAACGAAACTGGTACACGTATGACAGAGAACTATTAGCAATATACACATCCGTCAAACGCTTCAGACATATCCTCGAAGGTCGTGATTTCATCATTTTCACCGATCAAAAGCCTTTGATTTACGCCTTCAAGCAGAAGCCAGACAAGTGTTCGCCAAGACAACTCCGTCATTTGGACTATATCTCTCAATTTTCAACAGATGTCCGCCATACAAAAGGCACTAACAACGTCGTCGCTGATGCATTATCTCGCATAGAAATTGACACTATCTCTTCTCCATTAAATTTTCAAGAATTTGCTTCAGCCCAAGCGAATGATTCAGAGTTAAAGGCGATTCTAACCAAAAACGACACTTCACTAATTTTGGAAGACTTATTTTCCAATCGCTAATTTGGAACTGTTGTGCGACATGTCCACCGGACAAACTCGACCATTTGTCCCACAATCATATCGAAAAATCATATTTAACCAACTTCATGGACTTTCCCATCCAGGAATCTTCGCTACAAATAAGTTGATAACTTCTCGATATGTTTGGCCAGCAATGAACAAATGGATTAAAGAGCAGGTACAATGTTGTATTACTTGCCAACGTTCTAAAGTCCATCGCCACACCAAGACTCCACTTGGTACATTCAATCTACCAGATGCTCGATTTTCCCATATACATCTGGATTTTATTGGACCACTGCCATCATCTGACGGCCAACGTTATTGTCTCACGATAACTGATCGTTTCACTCGCTGGCCTGAAGTAATCCCGACTACTGACATGACTGCCGGAACAGTTTGTCGAGCACTATTAAGTGGTTGGATTTCCAGATTCGGCTGTCCTACAACAATAACAACAGATCAGGGCAGAAGTTTCGAATCAAATCTCTTTAGACAACTAACTAAAGTGCTTGGAACCAACCACATCCATTCCGCAGCGTATAGACCCCAATCTAATGGGTTAATAGAACGTTTTCATCGTCACCTCAAAAGTGCTCTTAAATGCCATGAGCATACAAAATGGACCGAGGTACTACCAATTGTTTTGCTAGGATTGCGATCTGCAATAAAGAACGATATTAACGCTACGTGTGCAGAACTTGTATATGGAACAACACTTCGTTTACCATCTGACATTTTATTAAGTGAACAAGTTTCTGCAACAGCCTTTCCATCATACGTAGATCAACTTCGCACCTTGATGCAAACTTTAAATCCAATTGCAACATCAAAACATTGCAAGGATTCAATCTATGTTCATCCCTCATTGGAAACATGTTCTCATGTGTTTTTACGTGTGGACTGTCACAAACCTCCATTGTCTCAGCCTTATACTGGACCACATCCTGTTCTTGATCGTTCGGAAAAGAACTGTCGGATTATTGTGAATGGCATAACAATTTCTGTCACGTTAGACAGAGTAAAACCTGCTCATATTCTGCGTGACGATAGCAACATTAACTTATCTTTGCCTTCTAAATCTACAGAGTCCAGGGAATCTGTTCAACCTCTCACAACAAGAAGTGGAAGAACCGTACATTTCCCCAAAAGGCTTAATGAATATATTTAATGTTATATTTGTACATATTAACGATTATCATTGTATATTTGTGTTTACTCATTCATTTTCAATTTTTTTTAACACATTCTATTGTTACGAAAATGTGCGTATTTTTCTTAAATTTGTGTTTTTTATATTTTCAATGTATATAATCCTCTATTATGACTGTATATCGTTCCTCGGTATCCCTCTTTCACTGGGGGGATACTCTGTGGAGAGTACGAATTGAAATTCGTTGTTCTTGTCAGAAGCAGACGATTAGCGTAATATCGCTCTCTTTCTCTCTCGGCGCAAGTTTGTAATGCGCATGCGCGAAGCATTGCGAACGGTGCGCGTATCAATATTCTTACTTCTTAACTTTTCCCTTTCGGTTGTGTTCGTCTTGTGTCTCTTTTCGTCTTGTGGAATAAATTATTGTGTTCGAATTTATGTTGTATTAATTGCACACCAACGAACACCACAACGTTTTTGAACCTCCAAGTGGTTTCGAGGAGATATCTCATCCATCAAGATATTGTTTTTTTTTTAAGACTAGACCAAGCTGTGGTTAGTTTTCTTATAATGACGAGATATCTAGTCCATCCAGATCTGGTCCGTTTTGCCAATGATGGAATACCTCGTCGAGACAAAACTGCCCAATTAATAAACAGGTAAATGAAGATCCAGGTAAGCAAACCTAATAGTTTCTTGCCAAGAACTGGTGACAGTTTGGAATAGGTCTTTTCTATCAGACTTGCCGGACAGATTTCGACGCGAAGATTAAACACCGATAGATTTAATACGTCTTTGAACCTCCAAGTGGTTTCGAGGAGATATCTCATCCATCAAGATATTGTTTTTTTTTAAGACTAGACCAAGCTGTGGTTAGTTTCTTATAATGACGAGATATCTAGTCCATCCAGATCTGGTCCGTTTTGCCAATGATGGAATACCTCGTCGAGACAAAACTGCCCAATGAATCCAAAGGGAAATGAAGATCCAGATAAGAAAACCGAGTAGTCCTTTGCCAAGAACTAGAGACAATTTTGAACAGGATTTTTTGCATCAAACTTCCTGGAAGTTTTCGACACGAAGATTAAACACAAAGAGATTTAACCCTGCAAATGGTTTCGAGGAGATGTCTCATCCATCAAGATATTGTTTTTTTAGACGAGATCACGGTATGGCCATTTTCTTATAGTGACGAGAGATCTCGTCCTTCAAGATCTGGCCAGTTTTAATAATGACGAGAGATACATCGTGGGGACAACCACTAGGAGATTTAAAAAATACATACAAAGTAATTTTTTGCCATTTTAACCCTCTTGGTGGTTGTCTCCACACGAGGTATCTTGCCATTATTAAAATTCGTCAGATCTTGATGGAAGAAAAGTGTTGTCGTTACCATTTAGGGGGTTAAATTGAGAAAGTAAATTTTATGAATTTTGATATTTCTGAGTATTCCTTTGTGTATCTGTGATTGCAATTCTTTTGTGTGTAGATCAATTTTCTGACGCATGTATTTCACTTTTAAGAGTTATTCCGTATTCTGGGTTTTACCAGTTGGAAAAATAGATAAATAAATAACCTGTTTTGATTAACATTTGAAAGAAAAGCATAAGTAGTTTTGTTTGTTTGTTCATGCATTCACTGAAAGAAAAATTACTCTTTTCCCTGTTTTCGTTCAATATATTTCTTATTGATAACTGACCCTGCACAAGTTGTCCAAATATTTCATTTTTCTAACAGACCGCTTTCCAACTATCTCGAAAAACCCGACACTGCCAAGAAATTACACGAACTGGCAAAGAACTGTTCCAATAAAAACAAACAAAAGGACTGTTTTCCATCGCTATTTTGTCATAGATAACGCAACACGTCATTGCACTGAAAAACCAAACCATTCTCCTGTGACAGAAGGGAAAAGTCTTAATTTCCAACTCAAAAGGACTGCGAAACTTGGACGCGGTTCAAAAGCGAAACAAACGCCGCGCCAAGTTACTTGGCGACAATCGATTGGCCGGTTTTTTGAAAAAGTTGGCGCTTTCTTTTTCTTTTCGCATGGCGGAGCGCTTCAGAAGTTACTTCGGGGGACTTGGGAATCGGACCGGAGTTTCGGGGTTTTCCGGAATCCAGGAGAGGGTCTAGAGAATGAACGTCGCTGGGGGTACGACCACCATCAGCAGGGGTGGGGGAGGACGATCGTCTACAAGGAGAGGGAACGGAAGAGGCAAAGAGTCCCTCTCGTTCAGCGAACGGATTGCGGTAAGTTTTTTGTTGTTTTTAGCTTTGAGTAATTTATTTTAGTATTTTATTTTTAAATTAAATTTTTTTTTAGTTGGATTTTGTTTAAATAATTTTTTTTAGTGCATCGGAAATTCATGCGACGAACGAATTGATAAGAATTTTGTTATAGTTTACTCGGATTGGAATTTTTAAAATTCGTTTGCATTTTTGAAAATGGAATATATCTCATATTTCTTTCACTCTAAATTCGATTTACTGCTAAACACTTGTGTATTAAGATGTTAAAATTATTTTTTTATCCTCCTATTTCGTTCATTTAATGCAATCTGCAAATTCATCAGTAAGTTTGGAATAATTAAGACTAATATTTTTTAGTAACAAACGAATTGCTGAGAATTTTGTTATCGTTAACTCCACTCGGTTTGGAATTTTCAGAATTCGTTTACTCAATTTTTTTGAAAATTGGAATTTATTTAATTTTACTTTCACTCTGAATATGATTCACTGCTAAACACTTATGCACAAATATAGTAAAATAATTTTTTTATCTTTTCATTTCGACCATTTTAATGAACTTCAGAAAAAAGTTTGGAATAAATAATTAAACTTGATATTTTCAAGTAAAGAACAAATTGGTGATAATTTTATTATTGTTTGCTTCACTCTGTTTGAAATTTTTAGAATTCCTTTACTCAACTCTTTTGAAAAAAATTGGATTTTTTCATTTCACTTTCACCCTGAATTAGATTTACTGCTAAACACTTGTTCATTAAGTGATTGAAATAATTTTTTATCCCCTTATTTTGATCATTTTAATGAACTTTAGAAAAAAGTTTTGAATAAATAATTAAGATTGATAATTTCAAGTAAAGAACTGCACATTAAATTAGTCGTTTTTGTCATATTGCAGTAATAGCCCTTTGTGTTGCTGCAGAACGACGTTAATTAACCATCTAGCTACCTTACTGCATATCATACGATGCATTCAATGTCAACGTGGTAACTACCAATTGCATCCAACGCAGGCAGAGTAGTGCAACATAGCATTCCCTTTCCAGGCATTTATGTAGCAATGCCATGCATTTAAATACCATAATGCAAGTAATCATCGCACCATGCCTTCATGCAGCTTGTTTCTAATTTCATATTACTTCTAAGCAGATCTTGAAACATTTTAAATATTCCCTGCATCTGTTGTCTCGACGAGGTATCTCGTCATTAGCAAACCTGACTAAATCTTGATGGACGAGATATCTCGTCGAAACCCCCTGGAGAGTTAAAGAACGACATACATTTTCTGAGAACAATACTTTATATATATTTTATACCAATGCGCTGGATGTGGTGTATATAAAGTGACTGCTCAGATGCACTGTAGAGCTATGCAGGTATTGTTCAGTACTTCAACTGCCATGTGATAGTGCATGCGCTTTCGGGGAATGAAATGAAACATCGTACCAGTCTTGCACCAGGTGTTTATTTCTGCAGTTGCCTGAAAATTGATATACCTTCAGTAGGATGCAATAATTCGGAAATATTTAGTAATATTACAGTGCAATAATGCAAAGGATAACATAGAACTACGCTAGTCTTACGTTAAACAAACAGGGTTAAAACAAATTACACTAAGTCAGTGAGTTTGTAGTAAAAGATTTTTGGGCAATGGCAGAAGGGTCCTTAAAAATGTCTTTATGTATGGTTCCTATGCATTTCAGGATGTGTGAGGGAGAGGCTGGTAATATAAGTTGCACTTTGTACAGGTGGAAAAGGATTTCTGGCTATCTAAGAATATCGTCTTTTTTAAAATGGCCAGATTGGAGCCTGGAAAGCAGAGTTTTTTTTTTTTTTTGACCAATTAAAGGCAGGCAGCTAAGCTTTCCTGGAGTGCCGGAATTCCGAAGGTGCCAGTAATAAAAAGCAGGTGATATGCGCAATCGCTTTTTAAGTGCAGATAGGTGGTCGTCCTCTGAGAGTAGGACGGTGTGCTAGACTTAACAGATATTATACAAATAAGTGTTTGTGTACGCAGCATCCTGATGAATCTACGGTACTTGCAATAATGAAATTTGCACACAGGTAGTCCAAATTTTTTGCAATTTTCGTATCGCGCCCGAATTTTAAAATTTAATCTAGGACATTGAAAAATTAATTTGTTAGTTTGTTTCACCATTCGCGGAAATGGAATGGAACAGGAAATGAAATCTGTTTTTTTTTTTTTTTTTTTAACGCGAAGGGCAGAAGATGCATTTTTTTTTTTTTTTTTTTTTTTTGGAAAGAGAAGGTTCGCGTGACATTTCAATCTCTTGCGAAAATAAGAAGGTCACGTGGATAGAAAAAGTCCAAATTCGTGTGTTTCTTCTTTTCACCGGAAGAAACGCGTTTGAAGTACCCAGATAGAGAATCAAATTATTAAATTCATTTAAAAATCTTCTAGATTGATTATTAAAATTCGCCGCGACCCAAAAATTTCAAAACATTTGGACTATCTGTGTGCTAAATCTTATTGATGTAAGTGCCATAGAATCGTCAGGATTTTGCGGCAAGAAACAGACAAACAAACACTTCCTTTTATAATAGTACAGATATGCCGAGAGGTTAACATTCAGTCCAACAAGCTCTGGCTATGGATGCTCGGAATCCGTTTTAAGCCTTACATACTGTCTAATTAATGTCCTCAAAAGCACCTCTTTAAGGGTGTACGGGGATCCCAATCCCGGTACCCCAGTGATCTTTAGCCCCTTTCCATTTTTATCCTGGCCTTCTGCTTTTTGCTAGATCGCGGTAGCCCTGTTGGAGGAGCAACGGATTAGCAATCGGAGGTTGCAAGTTCCAATCCAACCAAAGACCATCGTGTACAAAGTGGGCTGATGCACGTTAAATTTGTCATGGCCTCAAATGTCCTGACGTTGGTATGGTGTTGACGTTTGGAAAGTGGAGGGCCTTCTTAGGTGGTACCTCGTCATCTGACCGTAGTTCAAAATTACGTGGTGTCCTCGGTTTTTCCCTTCGGGGGTTGATCCCACATCATCACGATCTCAGGTGTTGTTTCGTCATCTGACCGTGGTCCAAAATAAAGTGTTGTGATCCGAGGATCTTTCCCTTAGGTGGAGGGATTGATCCCTGACCGTGGTTCAAAATAACGTGTTGTCCTGGACTGTCACCAATAGCAAATTGTGTTGCTCCAGTGTGACGTTAATTAAAAAATACCAAACACCAAATCTGCTTTTTGACTCTCCCTAATTTGTTGTCTGTCTTGTATCTGGCGCAGCTCAGCTGAGTATGGTCCATGCACCATAAAGCCAAACTAACAACCATCCAATCTAATCAGCCCTCGTGTAGAAAAAATTAAACATATTGACGATAGCAATACATTAATTGCATGCTCCATGAAACATGAAATTAAAGCATTCATAATTCATTAAGGTCCATTCAATAAGTGCAGATTCTGTAACAGTGTAGCTGCTTTTATTACCATTTCTGTTACGCATTAACGCAAATTAAGCGATGCTGGACAGCAAATCAATACTGCAGTGGAATACTTCAGGTTGTACAATTCTAACATTGCAAGGAATTATTGATAAACCATTACTGCCATCAGGTGAAAACAACGAGCAATTCAATTGACTGCTCTAATTACGAAGCAATTGTATTTTACGGGCCAGAAGTGACAAAGGCCAATTTGCACAACTAGGACTTTCATTGGTACACTTGAATATTAATATATGTAGGCCTCGATATTAACATCGCTCTTCAATTCCTATTATATGTGGTAAAACGTGTCATAAAACTCAATGTGCTCTCGTTATCATAGATACTTTGACTTTTTATTTTATTTTATCGTGCCCCATTAGACGTGAGCTTCATTTTACCTTTAATTCAGTTTTGTTTCAGTTTCTAAGGTTTAACCTTCTGAGGGGTTCACACGTATATATCCGTTCTGCAACCTTCAGCCCTTTCCTGTGGGACTTCTGTTGTGGCCTTGGCCGATAAAATATTTTCTGTGAATCTGTCAATCCGCAGATGTGGTTATTTAGGCATTATGTGTTTGGGGATCTGGAGTGAAAGCAACTTTGCACTGTTCGGAAATCTATTGACGCTGAAGCTTAAACCGACAGTCGCCAATACCCGTTGTGTTGCTCCAGTGCCACATTACCTACCTGTTACAGAATTTTTTGTCACACCAAAGGACAATTTTTTTAAGACTACTGGGGATATATTTTTTTAATTTTTATGTACAAAGGGCGTTTTATAAAACCTGAGAGTGAAATCATAAAAAATCAAGAAATATATTTACAAAAAAATATACATAATTCTTTTTCAAAATACCTTCCCTCAGATGATATGCAACAGTCCCATCGTTCAACCCACTTTTCAAAACAAGGAGAGAAGCCTTTTTCTGGAAGCTGCTTTAAAGAACCCTGCACTGCTGAAATAACTTCAGAATCTGTATTAAATTTTCTTCAACGGAGCTTCTCCTTCAACGTCGGAAACAGTCAGAAATCGCATGGTGCGAGATATGGACTGTAAGGGGGATGTAGCATGATTTTAATATTGTATTTACTAAATATTGCTGAACAGAAGTAGCGACAAACGGGCGAGCATTATCGTGTTATAATGTCCAATTCCTAGCAGTTCATGTCGCTTTCTCGATGTGTGTTGTCGCAAAATTTTCAAAACTATGATATATTCACCTTTTACAGTAGTTTTTGGAGGCCCAGCATGCTGATAGATTACACCTTTGTGATCAAAGGAATTAATCATCATGACCTTTCCAGCAGATTATATTTGTCGGATTTTTTTCGGAGGCGGAGAAACAGTGTGTTTCCATACACTTGTTGCAAACTTGATAAGGGGATCAAAATGATGCACCCAAGTTTCATCACCTTGTTATTAGTCCATTTTGAAGCATCTGTTTCCACTCGCAACATTGGTGAATTCTTGTTTGCGTTTGTTCTTTATTAAGGTGATGAGGGACCCATTTGGAACAAACATGGCGAAGCTGTAAATTGTTGCGTAGAATGCGAAATATCAACGTTTTCGAAATGTTAATTGATGCCTCCCTCTATCTCCTCGCATGTCGTTCGACGATTTTCTTGCAAGATTGCCCACACAGTGTTAACATTTCGATCATTCACAACACTTTCTGGTCGGCCAGGCTTAAGAACCAGTTCTGCTGACAAACATCCTTTTATGAAATCACTCTGCCATCTTAAAATCGTAGACTCACCAAAACATTTATCTTTGTTAGCTTCTTTCATTAACTTAATTGTTTCTGGAGCTGTTTTGCCCAAACGATAGCAAAATTTTATGGCAGAACGCATTTCGTTTTTTGACTTTGAATCACTCACCTCCATTTCTGTAGGACAAATAAAAACAGTTCTTTAAATAAGCACGAAACTAGGAAAATAAAATCGTCTGCTTCGTTTAGAATATTTATAATTGTACAGTTAACAGTTTGAAAAATCGCCTGCGCTTTTATTTTTAGTTTCACGGTGTTGCCACTGCGTAAAAAATTCACTCTCAGTTTTTATGGTATGCCCTTTGTACTTTGGGGATTTTTTTTAATTAATTCGTACTTTACTAGTGTAGCGAAATTGACCATAGAGTTACAAACCGAATCTATCGGGCTTTACTAATGAATAATCACCGAACTAGAACTACGTTTGTGAAATAGTTTTTTATCACTCGTCCGTGAAATCGGTACCATTGAGCGAACAGCACATTTTACATTTTCCGTCTTTGTATTGAAAATAAAAGCGGTAAGAAAACTTGAATGATTTCCGTAATTGTTTACAGTTCTTTTCTTACAACCAATTTTTAATACTCTCTTCGACCGTATTTCTTTTCCCTGAGAATGATTATTCAACTATGTAGAACATGTTGAATGATCTTGAAAATTACAATACGAAAGAGGGAGGTTTTTTATTTTGTTTCGTAACGGGGAATGTTACATTTAATACATTGAGCTCGTAATACTCGTTGAGCAAGAAAATTTACGTCAGCTATGAGATTTTCAACAGTCATATTTTCATGTATTGGGCTGAAATCTCCCTGATTGCCCAAGAAAAAGATCTGTGGCTGCTTTTTGTTTGACTTCTATGCATGATTGTCTTTACGCCCATCTCTACCGACTTCTGATAGTGGATAGCCCTGCCTGCACCCTATTCTGCAGTGGTGCGACGATGAATGCTGGACACCTCCCTGTCTGTCCAGCTATTTCGAAGAACTGTACCTTCTCCCGATATTGGGAAGTCAGAGATCTCTTGGATTGTTTGACTCTTTGATCTCTGTTTCAGCGTGCCCCTGCTTCTATTGTGTTCCTGTTATGGAGTCTTTGCTCTTTGTTCCTTCGTGTATTTGTTTCAGCGTGCCCCTGTTTCTATTGTGTTCCTGTTATGGTGTCTTTGCTCTTTGTTCCTTCGTGTATTTTATCTCTGTATGGCGTAAGGATAATATCCATTACCGCCTGCTGCATTGGGAAAAATGTATTGGAGTTGATGCAGAGAAATTAATCCTGTTTTTTGGAGAAAAATAAAAGAAAAATAATTTTATTTTATAAAAATTACATATTTAGTCAATAAATTATGAGACGTTCTGTTCGATGAGCTTTCTCCATCACTGGTAGATGCATCACTCCGTTTTCATAGAAGTTCTCGGCTGTTTTAGGATAAAGAACGGATCCAGATGAAAAATATGTCTCAACCACAAACGGCACGTGGAGTTGTCAATGGCACCCTCACTACACGACCCATCTTTTGCGTCTGTGAAGCATTCTTGCTTTTTTGGAAATAAAAAAGGCTCAATAAGTCGAAAATGGTCCTTATTCTCTTCCATATTAGTGCTTAACAAACTAAACACGAACCAATAATAATTTTTCCCCAAAGTACTTGCTGAAATTCATTCTTTCAAACAACATCCAAACTTTATACGTGTGAATAGATAACATTTGGTTTTGAGATGCAGTGCCATCTAACGTCAAAAAAAGTACAAGCCTTTGAAAAGGCGAGAATCAGTTATACACTAACTTCCGGTAAAACAGATAACTGTGGGTAATTTGGTAATTTTTAGTTAACATCGTACTAGAGCAACACAACGGGCTATTGACGACGGTCCGGGATCAGTCCCTTAAGGGAAAGATCCGAGGACAACACCTCGTAATTTTGAACCACGGTCAGATGACGAAGCAACACCTGAGCTGGCACCCCACTCTCCAAACTTCCACGCCAACCCAACGTGAGGACTTTCGGCCACGACAGATTTAAGGTGCACCAGCCAACTCTACACCATACGTTTACAAACATCCATGCCCGGACCCGGATTCGAACCAGGAACCTTCCGATCTAGAGGCTAACACCTTAATCACTATACCGGTTGGTCGGCAGATAACTGTGGGAATGCTTCAATAAATGAGAATGTGAAATAAATTAACAAAGCAACTAATTTTAAAGAGCTTTAAAGAAATTAATATTTGCTGATTACGATATATGCGCTATTATTTTATAGAAAAAACAATAAAATATGCTAAAGGTTGAAAATTCATTCATATAAAAATATTATATCTCAACTCAAAACCGTACTATAATCCAAGCTCTTGAATTTTACTCATTGCTACATCATAAGCCGTAATTTCTTTGACGGTCTTGTTTTTCCGACATTTTCAGTTAATTGGATACAGATTTATGCATGCAACGGATACGCCCACCTCCGGTGGCTAATCCGTTACTCTTCCAACTGAACTACCGTGGCCCAACCAAACTCCACGTACTTGGGGGCTGGAGCACGTTAGATCTATCGTAGCATCGAATGTTCTCACTATGCTGTGGTTTTGAAGATTGAAGAGTGAGGTGCTAGAGCTCAGTTCAACTGACCGTGGTTTAAAATGACGATTGTCCTAGGACCTTTCCCCAATCCCAGACCTTCACCCTTAGCCTCTTGTGTTGTTTCAGCGCAGCATAAATTCAACTACCTAGCCATGGGTTACAGTGCATTCCGAACCACTACACAAACATTCACGCAAAGACATGGATCCGAACCCGGAGCCTGTCTAACAGAGAGTCAAGAGTGCTAACCGCATCGGCACATTTGACACTGTAAATTAACGACTCCGAGCACCTTAGGGCCGACCAACCGGTATAGTGGTTAAGGTGTTAGCCTCTAGATCGGAAGGTTCCTTATTCGAATCCGGGTCCGGACATGGATGTTTGTAAGCGTATGGTGTAGAGGCGGCTGGTGCTCCTTAAATCTGTCGTGGACGAAAGTCCTCACGTTGGGTTGGTGTGGAAGTTTGGAGAGTGGGGTGCCAGCTCAGGTGTTGCTTCGTCATCTGACCGTGGGTCAAAATTACGAGGTGTTGTCCTCGGATCTTTCCCTTAAGGGACTGATCCCTTACCGTCGTCAATAGCCCGTTGTGTTGCTGTAGTACGACGTTAACTAATATTACCTTACCTTACCTTACCTTACCGAGCACCGTAGGATCGTGGTGGCACGGTCAGAAGCGTAACGGATTAGCAACCGGAGGGTTTGCCGGTCGTTTTTGTCGTGGACTCAATTGTCCACTCAATGGCGTGGGGACGACCAACCGGTTTGGTGGTTAAGGTGTTAGCTTCTAGATCGAAAGGTTTCTGGTTCGAATACGGATCAGTGCAGGGTAGTTTGTAAGTGTATGATATAGAGGCGGCTGGTGCCGCTTAAATCTATCGTGGCCGTAAGTCCTCACGTTGGGTTGGTGTGGAAGTTTGGAGAGTGGGGTGCCAGCTCAGGTGTTGCCTCGTCATCTGACCGTGGTTCAAAATTACGAGGTGTTGTCCTCAGATCTTTCCCTTAAGGGACTGATCCCTTACCGTCGTCAATAGCCCGTTGTGTTGCTGTAGTACCACGTTAACTAATATTACCTTACCTTACCTTTCCTTACCTTACCGAGCACCGTAGGATCGTGGTGGCACGGTCAGAAGCGTATCGGATTAGCAACCGGAGGGTTTGCCGGTCGTTTTTGTCGTGGACTCAATTGTCCATTCAATGGCGTGGGGACGACCAACCGGTCTGGTGGTTAAGGTGTTAGCTTCTTGATCGAAAGGTTCCTGATTCGAATACGGATCAGTGCAGGGTAGTTTGTAAGTGTATGGTGTAGAGGCGGCTGGTGCAGCTTAAATCTATCGTGGCCAAAAGTCCTCACGTTGGGTTGGTGTGGAAGTTTGGAGAGTGGGGTGCCAGCTCAGGTGTTGCCTCGTTATCTGACCGTGGTTCAAAATTACGTGGTGGTATCCTCGGATCTTTTCCTTAGGGGATTGATCCCGGACCATCTTCAATAGCCCGTTGTGTTGCTCTAGTATGACATAATTGAAATTACCTTACCTTTCCTTACACAATGGTGTGGTGTCGAAGTTTGGTGAGTAGGACGCCAGCTATTATCTTACTTCGTCATTTGACCTTGGTTTAAAATTACCTGGTGTTTTCCTCTGATATTTCCCTTGGGGATTGATCCCGGACCAGCGTCAATAGCCCGATGTGTTTCTCCAGTGCGGCGTTAATTAAAATACCCCGAGCATATCGTGCGAGTGAACTCTTTGTCCGCTCTTTATTTTTTATTCCCAGCATTAAAGCACAGTCCTTTATTCAGAAACGATGTCATTGGTTGCCC
This sequence comes from Metellina segmentata, assembly GCA_947359465.1. NCBI lineage: Eukaryota > Metazoa > Arthropoda > Arachnida > Araneae > Tetragnathidae > Metellina > Metellina segmentata. Next base: position 33,669,380 of record OX375876.1, on the reverse strand, counting down.
TGCAAATCGTTCGAACGCCCCGCCGGGAACGGTGCAGGTAATTGCTCAAACGATATCTAAGCGCCGCTCCGGGAAGGTAATTGCTCCCAGAAGGTGGTTTCTTGCGGAACGGCCGCGTCTTTCGCCCCATCCCCGCGCTGTCACAAATTATGGGTCTTCATAAGAAGCGGGAGATGAATGGCGCAAAGTTGCAATTCAATCTGTCGGGAGATACTTCGCCAAATGAGGACGCATCGCTGCATCTGATGGCTCAGAGCACCGGAGAAGATTGCTCAATCTTTCCTCGTGGACTTCATTTGGAGAAAGGGAGCAAAATCTCTAGTGAAATGAGTCAACCGTGCTCTAATTAACGGTCTTTTAACTGTAAGGATTGTATTTTGGGGTTTTATGGCGCAAGGTCCAAACGCGAACAATCTGCGCCATTTTAATGTTAATGAAAGTTTAATTCCGGGAAGCAATTACTTCATTGAACTACATCGGAAGGTTTCTGGTTCGAATCCGGGTCCGGGCATAGATGTTTGTAAGCGTATGGTGTAGAGGCGGCTGGTGCACCTTAAATCGGTCGTGGCCGAAAGTCCTCACGTTGGGTTGGTGTGGAAGTTTGGAGAGTGGGGTGCCAGCTCAGGTGTTGGCTTCGTCATCTGACCGTGTTTCAAAATGACGTGGTGTTCTCCTCGGTTCTTTCCCTTCGGTGATTGACCCCGGACCGTCCTCAATATCACGTTGTGTTGCTCTAGTAAGAAGTTATTTAAAATTACCATTACATTCAATCCGGACAGCATTATTTTCTAATGTCGCCATTCCTCGTCGAAACTAACATTATAGGACGCCAGATATGATCTTACTTCGTCATCTGACTTTAGTTCAAAATTACTTGGTGGTGTCCTCGGATCTCTTCCTTAAGGGATTGATCCCGGACCGTCGTCCGTTGTGTTGCTCTAGTACGACGTTAACTAAAATTACCAATTACTTCATTGGAAAATGTGTCCTCACGTTGGCGTGTGTAGAAGTTCGAAAAATGGGATGCCAGCTCAGTGTTACCTCGTCATCTGACCCTGGTTCTAAATTACGAGATGGTGCCATTGGGTCTTTCCTTTGGAGGTTGATTTTCGAACCACACCACACAATAACCCGTTGTGTTTCTTCATTGTGAAATTAAATTAGAAATACCAATACCGACGTTACTTGAGTTGATCGTTACTCGTTTGATCGTGACTCTTAAAGCGGTAGCTCGTTTTAAGAGTCACGAGTTCAAATCCATCCAAAAAACCGTCATGTAAAAAGGGGGTGGTGCCCGTTCAATATCTCGTGGCCTCAAATGTACTCACGCTGGCCTGTTGTGGGTTTGGAGAGTGGGATTCCAGCTCAGATATGGCCTCGTCATCTGACTGCCTCACAATTACGTGATGTTGTCCTCATATCTCTCCCTTCGGATTTGATCCAGGACAGTCCCCAACAGCCTATCGTGTTGCTTCAGTGCGAAATTAAATTAGAAATACCAATACCGACGTTACTTGAGAAAGCGAGAGCCCGTTCTAAGAGTCACGAGTTTAAATCCACCCAAACACCGTCTTGTAAAAAGAGGCTGGTGCCCGTTAAATCTCTCGTGGCCTCAAATGTACTCACGTTGGCCTAATGTGGGTTTGGAGAGTGGGGTTCCAGATGTGGCCTCGTCATCTGACTGACTCACAATTACGTGGTGTTGTCTTCAGATCTCTCCGTTCGGATTTGATCCTGGACAGTCCCCAACAGCCTATCGTGTTGCTCCAGTGTGATGCTAAGTAAAATTCCTACTCACTTTACATAACTGTTACTTGAGATAGGTGCGTTCTCCCTTTTACAAGGCACTTTAAACTTTTTGTTTCTAAAAGAAGATATTTTTAACAAGGAATGTGTAATATTATATTTATTACAAATTGCTTCTTCGATATATTCGTTTAGAAATTTGCTGTTAGCTTCAAAAATGGAAAAATTAGTTTAAAAATTCTTTCTCTTTCAATCCTCCGTGCATTTTCTATTACAGCGAAAAACCAATTTTGAATTCGAAATTGAAAACCACCTGTTTTTATTTTATTCGAATATTTTAACTCTGGAAATGCCTTTTCTTTCCTGACCTTTCGGTAGGGAATTAAAAGCGAAACCCTCAATTCCTTTCCAAGTAAAATATTTTTTAATTTTTCCATTGTCGAACACATATGAGAGTTTCGATTTCCCGAAGATAATTGAAAAGGTATAATCATAGAAATATGGCGACTGTGTTAGATTCAAAATCAATCGATAGTGACACGTAAAATCAGAATATTATAGTCTCGTTATTCTTTTAAGATTAGAATTACATGTCATGAAAAGCGGAAATTATTTTAATTTGTTCATATTAATACTATTATTACTGGAAACAAGCGAATTTTGACATATATGTTATTTTTCTTCCTACATTTATTTGTGTTAGCCTCTAGATCGGAAGGTTCCTGGTTCGTATATGGGTCAGTGCATGGATGTTTGTAAGTGTATGGTGTAGACGCGGCTGGTGAACCTAAATCGGTTGTGAACGAAAATCCTCACTTTGGGTTGGTGTAGAAGTGTGGACAGTCGGATGCCAGCTCAGGTGTTGCCTCGTCAACTAACCGTGGTTCAAAATAACGTGGTGTTGAACTCGAATCTTTCCCTTAGGGGATTGATCCCGGACCGTCGTCAATAGCGCATTGTGTTGCTCCAGTACGACGTTATTAAAATACCTACCTACCCTACATTTATTCACCTACACGTGGTGTGGAAATTTGAAAAAGGGGGTGCAGGTTCAGGCGTTACCTCGTCATCTGATTGTGGTTCAAAATTACGTGGTTTTGTTCTGGGTTCTTTCGCTTGGAGATGGATCCCAATCCGTCGCCGCCGACCAACTGGTCTGGTGATTAAGGTGTTAGCCTCTAGATCGGAAGGTTCCTGGTTCGAATCCGGAAAAGTGCATCGATGTTTGTAAGCGTATGGTATAGAGGCGGCTGGTGCACCTTAAATCTGTCGTGGCCGAAAGTCCTCACGTTGGATTGGTGTGGAAGTTTGGAGAGTGGGGTACCAGCCCAGGTGCTGCCTCGTCATCTGGCCTTTGTACAAAATTTCGTGTTGTTGTCATCGGATCTTTCCCTTAGGGGATTGATCCCGGACCGTCGTAAATAACCCACTGTGTTGCTCTAGTACGATGTAAATAACCAAAATTACCCAATCTGTCGCCAACAGCCCATTGCATTGCTCCGGTACAGTGTTAGTTACTCTAGTACCTCCTTCCTACCAAGTAGAATGGAAACATATTCTTCAAGAAAACTTCCAGTTACTTTGATCATCAAACTTTTGTGTCAAACATCAAAAATAGTAATTGAATTCCGAATGGTGACATTGCCGTTTTTCGATGATGACGAGATGAGGTCAGTTTTATCCAATGTCGAGATATCTCGTCCATAAAGATCTTGCCAGCTTTGCCGATGTCGAGATTCCTCATCGGGATAGCCACTAGTATGGTTAATGTCTGGAAAACAGAAATAAACAGAAATTACTGTAGTAATAATTTTAAATGTTGAAATGGCGAAAGGTAAGTAGGTATTTAAATAAAGTCGCACTGGGGCAACACAACGGGTATAGGTCAATCCCGATAAAAAAGATCCGAGGACAATACCACGTCATTTTGATCCAAGGTCAATACGCAACCCACTCTCCAAATTTCCACACCACGCCAACGTGAGGACATTTGAGGCCACGACTTATTTAACGTGAATGAGTTTCTTTTGTTCACGTTGAAAATGAAGCTCATGTCTTTGGTTGGATTCGAACTGGCAACCCTCCGGTTGCTAACACTTCCAACCGAGTTACCACTACCCCCTGCAGTTCAAGAGATATCGCTACTCCAGATGAATCTCGTTACAACAAAATACCCGTTATTACGAATTTAAGAACAAAAAATTTAAGAACCCTTCTTGAGTATTGAACTTTCCTATTGAAGAATCCTTCTATATCAAAAAAAAAGTTACCTCCGCCACCGTAGCTGCCGCTGTCGTAGGATTGAAAACTTGGTTTTTGGCTCGATACTTAGACGGTTTCCCGAGAAAGTACGGATCAGAAAATTACGAAATTATCATGGTTTGTTCATCATCGTGTTGCCTGAAAATTTTTGAAGATTTCTTTTCCAATGCAGCTATTAGTTTATTTAAGGGTCAAAATCGAAAAAGCGAAATTTTTAACTCGAATGAGCAAACAACGTACAATTTTTCAGTCTTCAGACGTGATTTTTTTTCCAGAGTACCTTTAAACGTGAATTTTTTCAGCTCGTCCAGTTTATTAAAAATTTCAATTTGGTTCTCGATAATATCTTTTTTGAAATTCGGGAAAAATCGGGTCATTTTCGTTACTTTTTTGTTAAAACTGTCGTATCTATATCCTATTACAATTAGTTTTTAAATTTTAAAACATCGCAGTATACCTTAGAATGTACTCTTTCTTACCATACAATTATTTTTGAAATTGGTTTATACATAAATTCGATGCGATCGATCAAAAGTTGGTCATACAAATTTCGTACTTTTTAGATCGCGTAGCTATAGCGTTAATTTTCTTCACGGTAATTAAGGTTACATTTTCTGACTAACGAGTTTGCCAGATGATCTTGAAACATGCGGTGACGTGATGCTCGTTTTTCGCTCGATTCTCGGGCGGTTTGCCGATTAAGTACAGATCAGAATATTACGAGATTAACATGGTTTTTTCAAAATTTTATAGGTAACAAGATGAAGAAGGTTTTTTTACTGATGCGGATATTAGTTTAGGGCGCATTAGGAGTTAAAGTAAAAAAAAAAAAGCGAAATCACTTGGGACAGGAGTGTTTACCGGGGGTTGGCGAACGTAAGCGAGCATTGGGTGGAGCCCCCTATTTCATTTTTTACTATTCCAACCATGCTACCTTGGCCCTTTGAAATACAAATACAAATACAAATACAAATATTGACGACCAGCTACAGGCTCAAGCCCAACAAGGCTGGTCCTTTGTTTATGAATTCTCCAATTCCCACTAACTATCCAATTGTGTCTTAAATTCGTACACTCCGTTTGAATTAACTATATTTTCTGGCAACGCGTTCCAACTGTCTATTACCCTATTAAAGTAGTAGTTTTTCCTTAAATCCCGATTAAAATGTGTCTTATTCAATTTATACCCATGGCCCCTTGTTCTGTTATCCCTATTGAAATTTAAGCCCTCTGTGTCCCCTTGTTTTACAAACTTGAAAAGCTGAATCAAATCCCCCCTCCTTCTTCTTTCCAGTGTATACATGTTTAGCTTACTTAAACGTGGAAGTCTTTCCAGTAAAGATGTGATGTTTTTCTAAAACTATAACTTAGCCCTCGGACTTCAATCAATCTCAATGAGATAAAAATAAGACTTAAAAAAAAATGCATCTCAAGGACGAGGGAAATCATATCTAAACTTTCCATACCACACACACAACCTTTTAATAAAAGGAAATCCCAAATCTCCATCAAAAATCCTACCCATATCCATTCATCGATTTCTAATTTTCCCTCAGCTGAAATTCGTCATGAATCATCACCACGCAACAGTAGCACATCCATTCTACCTGGGATAATTAACGACAAGTTATTTCGGGCAAGTATTTGTGGCAGTCGCTAATAACTCAGAGTCTTTGGACAGTGACATTCATGCGGGCAGTACAACACGGCGGGGAACTCTTTTCTTTTGAAAGTCGCCGGCATAATGGAAGAGGGTGGAGGATCCTTCCGGTGGCACACCCCGGCCTTGACCCCCTAGTGCGAGGTGTCAGGCCTTCCCGTGTCAAGATATAGTCCCTGCGGACCACAGAGTTATGACGTCGAGTGATGGATTGTGCTGCGCTATACTTCCCAGTTTCGTGTTGTGCGCTGCTGTGGATTGTTGAAGTGGACAAATAAGTTCGGGAAAAAGGCTGTATCTTGCGGGTAAAGGTTAAGGTTTAATCGGGGTGTAGAGTCCTTTAGATTAAATTAAATTATTTGATAAATGTTGTTAAATTTTCGATCGCAGGGCTCGAAATAAGTCGCGGCGGCAACAGCAAATGCCGTGAGCTTAGCTTAAATCGCCGTGACGATCAACGGTTTTCACGGCAAGTTTAACTGCGAATATTTGATGCCGATTGTTTCATTATTTCTCTTTCAAATACCAGCTATGAAAAAAGATTAAGAAAACACTGTGTGCTTTAATGAGGATAGGTGCGGATGGTCCTTCGCTTTCAGATTTTAAGGCTGATCGAGCAGTTCAGAAGTGATTTCGTGCATGTGATCGCCGACCTTTCTTCTAGCTATGTAGTTATGAAACAACTGCAATTTTCTCTAGCCTAATTATTGACTGATGCCTTCGTAAACTTAATAATAAGGAAATAAACGCATCTACACTACATTATTTGAGTGGTTTTTTTTAAATCTCAGATGTATATTAGGGTTTCATATGAAATTGCAGAAAGCTTACCAGAAAATTGAAGTATTTTTTTTCTTCTTCTCATTGCATTATTTATACAATTGTTTTAGAGTTTAGCGAAAATTTTGCATCTTCAATTTACTGTTATTACGGAAATTTTATGGGCTGAATGGATTTTGCTGCCAGCTTATAAAAGCTCACAGCAATATTTGTTGCCATCTTCAAAATCTTATTTCGAGCCCTGTTCGAACGTAAAGTGAGGTGATCAGCGCTGTATTGAAAGATAGGCGAGGGCAAAATGTACAGTCGCGGAAACAAAAAACGAACCATCCCGCTTTATTCGAGCAATTTTAACAGTGACAAAAATTCAAAGATGGCGCTTGACAGAAACAAACGTCTTATAACTATTCAAATTCATAAGATTTGTATAACGGGTCGTCTTCATATTAAATTGAGCACCAACTTCATAATTTCCAAAAGGAACCTCCTATTTCGACACAATTTCGAATTGATATTGTTATGTTAATGGGCTAAAAATCTAGCAGAGGTGAGAAGTGCAGGATGCATGGTATATCACAGTTTAAAAATAGACAGCCACGGTGAGATTTAAAAGTTTATTAAAAATGTAACACTTTACATATAAAATAGCAACTCATAAGAGAACATACAAACATCCAGTATTTAGATCCGAAAGAGTAGAATATAAACTGACTTCGTTTATATGTATAGCTCTGACTAAATTAAATGGTCGTTTCATATGCAAATCTAGCCTGATTTGCGTACAAAGCGTACGAAGAATTTTCATACATTTAAATAGTTAAGAACAGGAGAATATATATCCAACAGATATCAAAATAAATTTAACTGCAGATACCAAATTTCATGTCATTAAGTCTTACCGTTTCGACGTCATGAGTACAGAAAGATTTGAGGTCCTAATGCCAAATAAGTTTAGACTTTTATGAATATCTTCCTAAATAAAATTTTTATAGCGCTGATATTTTGTACCAAGTTTCTGTTAAACAATCCAAACAAAATCCGCTTAATATCTTATGTAAAAAAAAAAAAAAATTTTGGTATGAAATAATAATTATTAAATTTTGATAAAAAAAAAAGTTATAAATTGAAATTTTACTATATTTTGATAAAAAAATCAATTCAGAAGAACTTTTAATATGGCCATGCAAAATTTCAGCTGATTACGATAATTAATTATTGCGCTACATTCCTCATTATTGCGATTTTAGGGGCAACGAAAAGTTTAATAAACGTTTGACAAACCTCGGATAATTTCTCGGATCGTTTGAACTTGCAAAGTCAATGTAATAATGTAATTCTCAAAACGTTTGTACTTGCGTAATAAATGTAATAATTATCAAATAGTTGAAAAATACGTTTTAAATAGTGTTCAAATTTGAAATTCGGGTAGCTATGACTACAATTAATCTTGATTTACAAGTAGCGACTTTATTTCAAGATGATCCCTGAAATTGATCCAAACTAAGATTTAATATCTAAGGATATAAAGGCTAGTAAATGTCATTAAAATTCATACTAAGACTAATTTAAACGATGGAGAATCTGGTTATGGCATCAAAACATGGTGTTTCCACTAGAAATTTTGCTGTTTGTACAAGTTTTGATATGAATTCTTCCCTATTCTTATATTTTTTGCAGAGGACGTTATTTCCAATTCTTTGAATTTGCTCTAGTATGAATAGTGATCGAAATAAAGGAGGTGTTTCGCAATTTGGTACAGCTGCAGTATGCGTTTATTTTTTTGGCGCACTTCTATAGTCTCCAAGGAAATAATTTGATTTCATAAATATTTTTCTTTTTACAACGTTAAATGACAGTTTCAAAACAAATTAAAAAACGTTCTAAAAATTAAATTTTTTAAAAACTTTCACAAAAAGTAATAAGTATAAACTGAAATTTTTTTACAAAAGAAAGTTATTTTTACAACGGAAAATGAAAGCTAAAAAAACCTTTGTGAACGTTTTGAACAATATATTTTTTAAAACGTCCACAAAAAGTAATAAGCATAAACTGAAATTTTTTTTACAAAAGAAAGTAATTAGTTTTAACGGAATGGAAGAAATATCACATCCTGATACGTCAGAACTGTACCGTAAAAAAATTATAATAAAAGAAAATTCCGCAACTGGCTAAAAACCATTAAATGAACCAATGAAATCAAAGAAAAATTTAAAAGGACCAATGCAATCAAAGGATATTTTAAAATTCAAATAACCAATAGAATCAAAGGAAAAATTTCAAACGACTTTGACGGATTTTGAAGGAACTTTCTAGAGTAGTCAAAATAAAAATTTAAACTTTGCGTTTGAAGGTTGCTATGAAAACCGCAATAACCGTAAATACAGATGGGTTGCCTTAACATACCATAACTCGCTACTAGAAGTGCGCCAAAAAAATCGCCAAGGTCGTCGCACTATAAACGTAGACTGCAGCTGTACCCGTTATTTTTTCCCTTGACTAAGTTTTTCGAAAATGGAAAAATTAATTTAAGTTTTATTAACTCTTCTAGTGGTTGTCTCGACGTGCTTTTTCGTCATCATAAGAACACTGTCCAGATCTTGATGGAAGGAAGTTTTAATTAACGTTGTCATTGTAATGACGTATAATAAAAGAGACTGGTTGTGGTAGCCCCAGTTGGAAGAGTAACGAATTAGCAACAGGAGGTTTACGAATTCGAATCCAACCTAAACCATCGTGCACATGGGAGCTCCCTTGTACGTTAAATTTGTCGTGGCCTCAAATGTCCTGACATTGGCGTCGCTTGGTAGTTTAGAGAGGGTACCAGCTCTGGTGTGATCTTATCATCAGACCATTGCTCAAATGACGTGGTGTCTTTGCATCTTTAACTTCGGGTTTGATCCCGAACCGTCGCCAATTGCCCTTTATTTTGCTCCAGTGTGCGATGTAAATCAAACATCTCACCCCCTTTCTTAACAAGCTGACCGATCGGTATAGTGGTTAAGGTGTTAGCCTCTAGATCGGAAGGTTTCTGGTTCGAATCCGGGTCCGGGCATGGATGTTTGTAAGCGTATGGTGTAGAGGCGGCTGGTGCGCCTTAAATCTGTCATGGCCGAAAGTCCTCAAGTTGGGTTGGTGTGGAAGTTTGGAGAGTGGGGTGCCAGCTCAGGTGTTTCTTCGTCATCTGACCGTGGTTCAAAATTACGAGGTGTTGTCCTCGGATCTTTCTTTTAAGGGACTGATCCCGGACCGTCGTAAATAGTTCGTTGTGTTGCTCTAGTGCGACGTTAACTAAAATTACGAAATTACCCTTCTTAACAATAGTGTCAATCATCATAACTAATCCAAAAAATATACGCGACCTGTCACTAAGTAATGTTACATCCCCAGTTTATTGTTACCATATTGGGAATAGGGTGGTAAACTTTGAAATAGCCTACAGGTGAAAAGACTGATGAACTTGCCGATAACCATCAAAAATGCCTCGGTCTTTTTGAGTGACTTAATAGTTTAATGGGGCGCTCCTTTGTTATTTAGAAACGGAGGATTACGTGTCAAACCTAAATCCGACAAAAAGACGCCATGTACAAAGTTGGCTGGTGCACCTTAAATCTATCGTGGCCTCAAATTTCCTCACTTTCGCGTATCGTCGTTTGGAGAAGGTTTTGCCATTTCATGTGTTGTGCCTCGTCATCTGACCACATGGTTCTCAATGGCAAGGGATTATCCTTTCCCTTCTTCATTGATCCCGGAACGTCGCCAACAGCACCTTGTTTTGTTCCAGTGTGACGCTAACTCAACAACCTACAGCTCACAGGTTGTTAGCGCAGTGGCCAGTGGGAATATTCACTGAGCCACGATGTTCCCCGTTATTTTCAAATTCCCTTTGATCCGATGACAATTCCCTTAATGACAGTTCAACGCAAACAATTACCTGCATCTTGTTTGTTCAGTTGACGTTCAATTTGCCGTTTTCGCCCCTCCGTCCATCGCTTTGGACGTCCGCCAGACTTCGATTAGGGGGCGTTGGGTCGAGGGAAGCAAAAAAAAAAAACACAACCACCACGGCGACGTTCATGGAATTAACCGGATTGCTTTATCGATATCGCAAGTATCGGCCCTCGCAATAATTTCATTAACGTCGGGCGTCCCACTCGGAAAAAACACGGCCCGCAATTAATTCGTGACGTAATTGACGGCACTGTGCTCGACCGGGAATGCGTTGCTGCAGAGGGGCATTTGTATCGCTGTTTAGCGCTTTCAAGTTGTTGGAGGAGCAATTAAGTGTCGCAAATACCGGAGGAGTTAGAAAAATCGAGCTGTTTGAAGTCGTGTTTCGTCGATGATTGAGAACGAAAGTGGTTCATGTGACATTCTATTCCCGTTTGGTTTCGACGAGATGCATTGCCCATCAAGATCTAACCAACTTACTTATTGACGAGATATCTCGTCATCAAATGCTGTCAATGTTCTGATGAGGATTAAATAAAGATCTATTATTTTTTTTCCTAATGACTTGATACCTCGCAATCAAGATCCGGTTAGTTTTGCTAATGAGATACTTCAATGAGGCAACCACCAGGAGGATTAATCCTACAAGTGGTTTCAAGGAGACACATCTCACCATCCCGTTTTGACCGATTTTGCCAATGACGAGATATCTCATCATCAAGATATTTCCGATATTTGAATGACGAGATCAAAATATGGTTAGTTTTCTTCTAATGAATAGAGAAGCGACGAGATCTTGATGAACGAGACATCTCGTCAAATCAAGATCTAGTCAGTCTTACTAATGACGAGATACCTCTTCAAGACTGCCACCAGAAGAATTAAGCAGTTTCGAGATGGTCAGAACAAGGTCGATTTCACGAGAGTTCAATTTTGAGATTAGAGTTGCTACCAATGAATGGATTCCGGTTACAACGAACGACACATCACCCTTAAATATTTCGTTATAAAACTATCTTTGTCGTAACGGAATTTCATTTTTCTTATCAAAATTAATCGATCAAAATGAGATCAGTTCTATGATCTGCATCAGGTGGGTAGGTATTCAATTAACGTTGCACCAGAGCAATAAAACGGGAATGCCGATGTTCCGAGATCAACCCCGAACGGAAAGATCACAGGACAATACCACGTAATTTTAAGCCACTGTCAGTTGACGAGGTAATACCACACCTACAATCTGCATCAGTGCCCGGTCAGGCACCGATGAGGTCGAGTCGAGGAAGCTTTTCTTACTCTACTGGTCAACAAGACACCAAATGGCCCAACAGCCAATAGAGTGCATTGGCTAGCAAGAAAACAAGCCATTTGAAAAATGTTCAAAAGAAGTCTGGTATCATGAATGTCCCTGCGTGCTACTCCGAAACACTGCATAGGTGGTCAGGATTAGCCATGCTTTTACATTGTAACCTGACAGATGTGACAGTCAGGGTAAATCGTATTTCCTGTCGCATATTTGTTGCTTTTGTGTGACCAGTTCTAAATCTTGAAATTGCTGTCTGTTCCTCTCCACATAACTTCAAATTAAACATTTCTATCCAGGTCTTTTCCTTAAAACCAACGACGTTGTGGTGCCTTATGCCATACTTCTTTTTATTTGTATAACGAGCATATTTCTAATGTTTCCGTCCACCATTTCATTATCCTACATCACATGGCAAGGAATCCACATCAAATGTACCTGCTTTTAAAGCCTCTATATAGAGTTCTATTATCACAACGGAAGTACACCTAACTGCATAGTGAGTTTCCAAGTGTTGAAATCATAAAAAATATCATTGTAAAAATATTATTTATATAAAACACCTACTGTCACCAAGTATAAAATTGGATGAATGCGAAATCACACATACACACACCACACACATACATACACACAACATGGATAAATTGAAATAAACTTTCAAATTAAAATAATGTGATGTCAGATGTAAAAAAATATTACTACCAATTTTTTTTGTTTGTACAAACAATGGAAAAAGGAAAGTTAAAATACACACCTCATGTTTATCCTTTATAAAGTTTTATAAAGATAAGTTAAGAAGTTATAAAGTTTTATAAAGTATACTTTGTCTGAAATTGAAAATATGTTAGCACAAGAGGAGATTCATATATAAGGATACTTCCCAGCAATTATTTTACTTCATTTTTCAATTAGAAAATTTGATACTCAAAACTGGGATTGTTTGTAAATTCGTAACAACGGGTGTTTCGTTGTAACGAGATTTATCTGGAGAAGCGATCTCTTGCACTGCAGGGAGCCTATGAAGCCCGGTTATGAAATGTTAAAAATCGGAGGGTTGCGAGTTCGAATCCTACCAAAGATCATCGTGTACAAAAGGGTCTAGTTCACGTTAAATCAGTCGTGGCCTCAAATGTCCCCACGTTGGTATGGTGGGAGAATTTGGTGAGAGAGGTGCCATCTCAGCTGTGAACTCGTCTTCTGACCATGGTTCAAAATTACGAGGTGTTGACCTCAGATATTTCCCTTGGGAATTTATCCTGGAATATCGTAAATTTCCCGTAAGATTACTCCAGGGCGATGTTAATTAAAATACATACCTACCATGGACTGTAGGTGCGCTGTTTAAATGCTCTTATGTAACTGGGTTTCATAAAATGCAATTTCACGACATGAACCATTTTAGTTCTCAGCGACATCGCCTTCCCAGTTTTGTTTTGTTTTTGCCGTAGTCGAGTTTAAAATAAAAGATGGCTCGTTTCATTACGTTTGAATTTACTTTGATGTTATTAGAGCTTTTGTAACGTAATTAATTTATCCGGTCAGTATGAGGATATTTCTTCATATCAAAAGGAATATCTGAGTGGCGTAGTTGTGACAAGATTAGGCTTTATGATAACACAATTATGCATTGTTCATACAAAGATAAAATTGATTACATTCTTTTTTATGTGAGGCTGAGTTTTTTTTTTTTTAACTCTTAATTCTAGTATGTTGATGGATTGAGTAAGATGGGACAGATTCTGCGGGGCGAATCCAAACGCGAAGGGTATTTTGGTACAAAATTAACACCACACTGGAGCAACACAACGGGCCATTGGTGACGATACGGGGTCATACCTGAAGGGAAAGATCCGAGGACGACACCACGTAACGCGAAAGGGAGGAACGTGAAGAAATATGCGACTGTATACTGTCTTTGTAGCACGAGAACTGCTCACGATACCAAGTCTGATTATGGTGGTTACTATAGAAATAGGGTTCGTTCATTATGATTAGAGGTGACTATCGAGGATAATGTAAATTTATTTTGTTTTTCGCGAATCGGTACCTCGGTATAGACTGTGTTGTCATGATACAAAAGTTCATCCCTGTTTTTTGTTGACAAAATTTGAAGAAAAGGATATTTTATTTACAAAAATTTACAGTTAATCAGTACAGTATGTGCCATTCTGTTTACTATGACCTTTCTCCATCGTTACCACACTCCTAAAAGTTACTAGGTTTCTGGCTAAAGAAAGGATCCAGGTGACGAAATTTTCTGAGCCACTTACGGCACATGGAATCGTCAACGGCCACCTTCACCCCAGGTGCAGAGTTTATTCAGTGTTCTGCAACACTGCATAATTGCAATTGTTCTGCAGGCATTTTGTCCCAAATTTTGAAAACTGTTGTAAAATAAAAAACATACGCAAAACACGATTATCGGCTACATATGTATTACATATTTATAATAAAACTAAGAGGCTCCGCCCCCAGCTCGCTTATGATCGCCAACCCCCGCAATAACATTTGTACGCAATTGCGTACGTAACCATTATACATAATAAATAATGTCATACGTAATAAACGCATTGCTACGCAATACCATTTGGATTGCTTCGCAAACCAACATTCCTCTACCACGTATAATGCTTAACAAAAATTAAAAACAAAACCCCAAAACACAATTTTTTCCCCAAGTACTCGCTGAAAATCATTTTCCCAAACCTTTAGATAAGAAAGTTCCTGATTTGAATCCGGGTCAGTTCACAGATATTTGTATGCGTATGATGTAGAGGCAGCTGCTGCCACCTTAAATCTGTCGTAGAAAAAGTCCTCATGTTGGGTTGAGGTGGAAGTTTGGAGAGTGGGGTGCCAGCTCAGGTGTTGACACGTCATCTAACCGTGGTTTAAGATGACGTGGTGTTGTCCTCGGATACTTACCTTAAGGATTGATCCCGGACCGTCGCCAGTAGCCCATTTGTGTTGCTCTAGTACGATACCCTACCTTTCCTCAAACATCAAACTTTGCGCTTGGGAAGAAGATAACACTTCGGCTTAGTGATGCAATGCCATCTAGCGCCAAAAAACGGACCAACTTTTGTAGCAACCCAATATATTCTAGAACAGACATTTACACTGGACACGACCAAATCAACGTCAAGAACAAGGGGGACCAGCGCGAAACAGTGACAGCCTTTTATTCCTTTCAGGGGCTCTCATGGCTCTGGTTTTCCCACTTTACTTCAACTTACGAATTGTAGGCGGCGCAGGATCGATTCTTGTAACTGACCCTGAATGTATTCCTATCTTATGATTCCTTTTACACAAGCCACGGACCCTTCCCCAGCTATCGAAGCAGATTTAAAGTAGCAACATCAAGCAACTGCCTCTGCGGACAAATAGGAACGCCAAACCACTACGTTTTCAACTGCCCCCTCACGTGTCTCCATCATCTATCACAACCAACAGAAGCAAATTACAGGGCATGGGCAACAAACACGGCAAGCAACAACCAAGCACAAGGCAAAGATTATGCTAATTATGAAGTGCCTATCGGAAAATACCGACATCCTTATTCAATAAGACTTGCTTACAATTAATTTCAACTATGTTCATTACTTGTTAAAGGGTTTCATCCTTTCTTTATTATAACTAGCCTTTTTTTTGTTAACTTTTAAAACTTTTGCTTTTACTAACATAACTTTGATGTTTTCTTCTATTTACATTATTTTTTTCTTATTTTTACATTGCATAACGGGAACTCTCACATGAGAAGTTCCCACCATTTAAACAAAGTAATAAGAGTGCTTACACCTGCCACGCGTTCGGCAATAGGTGGGAGCACTCCCAAGGCAGTTGGTCTCGGCTCATTTTGCAAATCAAACTCAATGAGACTAAGGGCGCCTTCACACAAAGAAGATCGATCTCTCAGACCGGTCGCCTGAGATTGTCACCAGGAAATATTTACAGATTCATTTCCTGTGCACAAACGATTCGAGCGAAGAGAAGCTAAACAAAATTTTTGACTGGCATTGTTAGTTTTTTTTTTTTTTGTAAAATCGGCATTGTTAAAGATAAAGTAAAAATTTCAACGGATTTGAAATCTGCGGAACATTTTAGACTAAATTGTTACCTTAAATGTGATTTCCTTTAAATAAATTTCAATTGCAACTTTTATCTTTTCGCAATACGAATTTAGCCGCATTTGACATAAATACAAAAGTTACAATAGAAATATTATATTTATTTTAAGAAAATCATATTTATTTAAAGTATCGATCTGGTGTAAAATTTTCCGCAGATTTCATTTCCGTTGAAATTTTTACTTTATCTTTAACGATCGCGAAGATATAAACTTGTACTGGAGAATATAAAAGCTATTTTGTTTTTGTTTCTCGAATAAAATAAACCACGACAAAAAAAAGTCGCCGGCGACTGAACTTCCTCGGTGACTACTTTTTCGTCTCTCATAACGGTCTCCTGCGAGTCTTCTCGTGTGAAGTGCTCGTATGGTTTCTATGTAAGTTCCGCCGCCTTCAGACCGGTCTGAGCGATCGATCTCCTTCGTGTGAAGGCGTCCTAACGATTCCAAAATCGTCTTGAAGCAAAAACACACAGCCAATGGTCGATCTGAAGCTGTCACGCTCTTTCTTGATGGGCTCCAACCACTTTTCCGCAGTGTGTCCGCAAAAAAACACTGTTACATGTCCCATGGACAGGGGAGTAAGGGGGACACCTACAGTGTCTAATCACTTAACGTTGCTTTTCTTGTGTTTGGTCCAACTTGGCAATATGATTCTTCCTCCGGAAAATCCAACCAAACATTTATTTAGTTTTTGTGAAGTGAACTGCTCTTTGTGACTCAGAAATGGTTGCGCAATCTGGGAATGATTATGCTTTAGATAAATGTCACCAACTTGATGCTCCACAAACAAATTGCCGAACCCCCATATATCTCCTAGTGGTTGTCTCTACGAGGCATCCCGTCATTAGAAAAACTGCCCAGACCTTGATGAACAAGATATCTCGTCCATCAAGGTCTCGTATCAAGGTCAATAAATAAAAAAAAAATTTCGTATAAACGCCTTGTCACATTTCTGTAAAATTGCCGCAGTAAAATAAAATATAGCAGGAGGTATTTTAATGAACGTCGCACTGGAGCAACACAACAAGGCGATTGACGACCGTCTTAGATAGATTTCCAACAAGAAGACATTGGAGGCCACGACAGATTCGACGCACACCATCCCCCTTTGTACACCATGGTCTTTGGTCAGATTCGAACCCGTGACCATCCGGTTGCTAATGAGTTACTCTACCAACAGGGCTTCGTCATTTAACCGTGGTTAAAAATTACGTGGTGTTGTTAACGGATCCTTTAGGGATGCGAGGTAATTTTGGTAATTTTTAATTAACGGCGTACAAGAGCAACACAACGTACGATTGACGACGGACTGGAATCAATCCCCTAAGGAAAAGATTCGAGGACAACATCACGTAATTATTGGGGATCCGATGACAACATGGAATCTTGGATACTCTTTCACTTGGGAGATTGATCCCGGACCGTCGTCAATAGCCCAATGTGTTGCTCCAGAACGACGTTTTTTTAAATACCTACAACTTTCTAACTGGGCTGACGTGGGACACCACGTGGAGAGTTAAGTTTCATCACAGATAATTTTTGATCCTTGAATATCCATCGAAATAACTTAATAAATTTGTTTGGTGTAAACTCCGCGTCACATTTCTGTAAAACCACCACAGTAAAAGCAGAATGAAGGATGTTTTTAATAGAAAAACCATCATCGCTCATTCTCACCACTTCAGGTAACTCAACCCACTTGTCAACCCGCAAACATTTTTGATCTCCTCGACAAGATGGATGCACTTATATATCTCAGTTTATCCCCTTCCCACGGAGAGATCCCGGAGTGTGTTCGAGCCAAATAAATATCTCCTCGTCAACTGACTCGGCTACTCTTCTTCATTAAGTCCTTGATTGAGGCGGAACAGCCGCGAACACCCCCTGTACCGCGTCCCGGAAGTTGGGACGATAAATTTCGCGATCGAATCTGGCACTTCAAAGAAATTGAAAATTCTGGCGCGTGACAAAATAATAAATGTTCTGGAAGGCGTCTGCAAGACTTGGCCAACACACAACTCGGCTTTCGGGATCAGTGGAAGGGAAGGGGGGATTTCTGGGGCGGAAGTGGTGGATTTTTCGGGGTGAGCATTCGAGAGGCGTAGGTGGATTACAACTGAAAAAGAATTCGGAAGAAAATGGGGGAAATGGTGCGTTATTTTTAAGCAAATCCGGATCCTTTGGCAAGAAACCGGAGAGAGATGCCAGGGCTCGCTTGCGTTTAATTCCTGGGGATTTCTGAGGCTATTTCTGTTTATCTATTGCGGCTGCGAAACGGAAACGAAATAGATTTAGGAATACATTGAAAGACGTTTGTCTCCATTGGCAAAAGACGTATTTATATCTAATTTACTTTTATTTGACTAGATATATTTCAAAATGTTTTATTGATTTTACTGGGTAAAATTTCATTTTGTGTCAGGAGCAGCTTGTCCACTATTGGACCTTGCGCCAAAAAGCCCAAACCAACCCTAACGACAAAACACTAAAGCTTTGAATATGCGAGATTAACCTTCCTAGTAATTGTCGTGAAGCAGTACCTTGCCATTAGCAATACTGGACAATTCTTGATGGACGAGTTATCTCGTCAGGAGAAAAAAAAAGACTTGGGTATCGTCATCGAAAAAAAATCTGTAATATCTTGAGAACAAGATATCTCGTCACTAGCAAAGTTGATCAAATCGTGATGGACGAGATATCTCGTCGAAACCACTTGGAGGGTTAAAAGAAGAAGAATTTTTTGTTTCTGATGTGAATATAATATCACTAGACGGTGAAGTACGAAATTAAACTTTGCGGATTGTTGGAAACCACTAAAAATATGTCAAGCACCAATCTTCCTCCAGTCTCCATTCTGTCCACTGGTTTGGTTATTGTTCATCGATCGAATTTTGGTACACGAGGACTAATTACCTCGACCAACGATTTAAAGTTGATTCCGTACCACTACGATCATCCACACTGTGACGTCTGAAAAAAAAACGTTTTTGACACCCAGATCATCGTGGGCCTGCCACAAGAAGAGAGTAGACGCCCCCCCCCCAAGAAAGAAAAAAGAACACGTGTGAGAGTCGGTGCCGACTTCTTGCACCCGACACCTGCTCTCGCACATCACACTTGCACGTGGGGGATTGACACTCTTTCAGTGTTGCAGGTGTCGTTGGAAAACACCCGATCGACATTCCAAGAGGAAGGCGGATTCCTCAAAAAAACGGAAAGGGAAACGAGAGAAGAGGGCCTTTGCGCGTGGTAGCAATGATAGAGCTCTCGAGACAGCTATACGATGAGGTTAAACACCGGTAAAAATCTAACTGTGAAGAGAAACGTTAATTTTTCAATAAACATTCATTTAGTGATTGTTCTCTGGAAAAAAATTTTGTAGATATTTTTTCAACTGTCATTAAAACCTTTCAAGTAAAATAAATAGCTTAAATTGGTATCCGACTTAGTTTGTCTCCATTGTATTGCTGTGGTACCAAAACGCCACAACACCTACACCGGGATGCCTGGGATGGATGGTAAATCTGGAGCCATAGCGCCTTCTACCCACTGGACCTAGGCAACTCTAACAATTAAACTATATTCATGCCTGAAAGATTTTATGCAAGCTTGTCATCACCATAGAAATACCTGTTATACAAATACCATTAAATCGGCAAGTGTTTTCAACAAAAGAGATATCTCGTCTATCAAAATCTCACGCGCGCGTAACGAGATATCTCATCAAAATACTGCCGTTTTATTACGATTACGAGATCTTGATCGGGTCAGTTTTGCAACTGACAAGACATCTTCATCGAGACAACAACCGAGAGGGTTGATATAAGTACCTAACTACCGGGATTCGAACCCAGAGGATAATCTGTCCATTTTATAATTAACCCTTCAAGTCGTTTAAGGGGGTCCGGCACCTAAAAATTAGAAAAAAAATGTTTTTCTTTGTGTATTAAAAAACAAATTAAAAACCCCGTGTCCTTAAAAGTATTCAAATATTACACTGGAAAATTTTCAGATTAATACAGTAAATTATAAATAAATTAGATGCCCCAAAGTTTTTGAATTTAACATGGGTGCCTATGGAGGTGCCAGTCCCCCTTAAAATGAGATATCTCGTTCATCAAGAGCTAACCAATTTTGCGAATATCTCGTCATCAAATTATTGCCCATTATTTTATAACGACGGTATCAAGATCTGATGAGTTTACATCCAATGACGAGATATCTTGTGCATCAGGATCAGGTTGAATTTTTTATCGACGAGTTATCTCGTCGAGGGAGGGAGACAACCACCAGGAGGGTTAAAAACTCGAATAAATCTCTAATGATCCGATCAGTACCAAAGTAAAACTTCAAGCAACCGCCTTACTCTTTCGCCATACGAATGCGATTGGGTGATCAATCTTTCTACGCGATTTCTGTTCCTCTTCGTATAATTACCTCTATTTCTGCGACTTTCTTTCTCTTATATCCGTATCTGGATTGCCCTTGTCATCTGTTATGTTAATGCGATGCGTGCGCGACGTTGAAAAGGCTCTGGAAATATCTGGTCTCATTAGGAGCTGTGCCAAAATGGACAATGGATTAAGACAGCCCGTTCTAGAACTGCCCTTTCAGATAGATCAAAAGTACTTTTCCCCCTGCGCACCCTTCTCTTCACATCAGCTTTATGCATATTGCAAGATGAGTTGCCCTTTCGTCTGAGCAGAACTTTCTCATCAAGTTTCGAAGTCAATAAATCGCTGAATGTTCACGACATGACCGTTATCTAAATTGTCTAATGTTTTTCTTTAGTGGAAAAGGAATTGCGAATATAAAGTAAGAGTTATTTTGATTCTGGTTTCTTTGTTGGGGCAGTGGTACAGAGCTTCCTGAGAAATGGATAGATGTATTCGCATTCTATCAGTTACCTCAATTGTATGTTTTACCCACAACTTTACTCATTAACGCCGCATTGGAGCAACACAATGGGCTATCACCGACGGTCCGATGAAAGTCCTCACGTTGGGTTGGCGTGGAAGTTTGGAGAGTGGGGTGCCAGCTCAGGTGTTCGTGGTCACCTGAGCTGGCTGTCGTCATCTGACCGTGGTTCAAAATTACGAGGTGTTGTCCTCGGATCTTTCCCTTAAGGGACTGATTCCGGACCGTCGTCAATAGCCCGTTGTGTTGCTCTAGTACGACGTTAACTAAAATTACCAATTACCGACGGTCCGATGGTAATGGTAATTTTAGTTAACGTCGTACTAGAGCAACACAACGGGCTATTGACGACGGTCCGAGATTAATCCCGGGAAAGATCTAAGGACAATACCTCGTAATTTTGAACCACGGTCAGATGACGAAGCAACACTTGAGCTGGCACCCAACTCTCCAAACTTCCACACCATCCTAACGTGAGAACTTTCGGCCACTATAGATTTAAGGTACACCAGCCGCCTCTACATCATACGCTTAGAAACATCCATACCCGGATTCGAACCAGGAACCTTCTGATCTAGAGGCTAACACCTTAACCACTATACCGGTTGATCGGCCCGACGGTCCGATATTAGTTCTAAAGTGTCAATACAGCCGACCAACCATAAACTGGTTAAGGTGTTAGCCTGAAGATCGGAAGGTTCCTGGTTCGAATCCGGGTATGGATGTTTGCAAGCGTATGGTGTAGAGGCGGCTGGTGCACCTTAAATTTGTTGTGGTCGAAAGTCCTCACGTTGGGTTTGTGTGGAAGTTTGGAGAGTGGGTGACAGCTCAGGTGTTGCCTCGTAATCTGATCATGGTTTAAAATTACGTGGTGTTGTCCGCGGACCTTTTCCTTGGGTGGATTGATCCAGGACCGTCGTCAATAACCCGTTGTCTTGATCTAGTACGACGTTAATTAAAGTTACCTATTACCGACTTTGTAGTGCCGTAATGATTCATTTCCAGCTGGCCGAGCGTTAGTAAAAAAAATTTTAGTTTTTTTTTCAATTCCCCCCTTAAAGAAAATATTCTACAAACTCCTCTAGGGATTGCCTTGACGAGTTATCTCGCCATTAGTGAAACCGACGACATCTTGATGAGATATCTCGTGTATCGT
The DNA here is from genome assembly GCA_947359465.1 of Metellina segmentata. NCBI lineage: Eukaryota > Metazoa > Arthropoda > Arachnida > Araneae > Tetragnathidae > Metellina > Metellina segmentata. Next base: position 33,647,479 of record OX375876.1, on the reverse strand, counting down.
CGTCTCTCGTCATTAAAGAATTTTTTTTTAAGATTTTGATCTCCCGCTAGTCAAAATATCGGCAATATCTCGTCGAGATACTTATTTGGAGGGTTAGGATCTCAGTATTTTTCTTTTGCTGTAACACTTTCAAAGATTAAAGAAAAGTGATTGAGTCACTCAAATTTAATAAACATGGGTGGTACAAGCATTCAATATTTCAAATTCTGAAGACAAATTTTGTCAAAAACAGTCTACTTTTTTCTCATGCTCTTGGAAAACCAATGCATAAATTAGGAAGTCTACATCTATCCAGAGCAAGAAAGAAGAAAAACACAATAACACACAAGAAAATGAACACAATACAACAGCTTCAACTCCCTCAGTGTTTGGTAAGAAGCAATTCTGTTTCGTGAGGAATTGTCATTATTTAGTTAACTAGGTACTGACTATACTTAAATCCAATCCTTATTCATTCATAACAGTAGCTTAGAGCAAGTTCCCATGCATTGCTTGAAAAACAATGGTAGGACAAACACTGGGAAAGAGATGTCTCTTACTCCTGTAAGCTCTTTTCTGTTACAAAAACACCATAATTATGTACAAATAGAAAAATAATCATGCATAACAATGAAGGGCAGGTATAGAATGAAACTTTGTGCTGGCATCGGGTGGATTAGAGTGTGTTATTGGAGTGTTCCATTGTAAAAGTGTAACCATGGCGATGCATGCTAATTCGAAATTTATTTCTTGCTAAACAATTGTACCTCAAATGGATCCCCGATAAGTAATTTAAAAATCGTTTTGAATTTATTGGAAAAACCGTGTTCCTGAAACAGCAATTTAACCCTTTGTTCCAAATTAGTTTTAGAAGTCGCTAGCCACTCACTGCGTGGGTAACTCGGGTGTTGTCAGTGCCATTTGCTTTGTATAGTTATTAGTTTGCTTCGCAAACCAAATGAGAATTCGTAGCCTATCGGATAACAGCCATAGCGTAGTTGCCCAAGGTGTTAATTTGCTTCGCAAACCAAAAAATAAAAATATTTAATTAATTATTTTAAAATATTAAATTAGTAGAGGCTTCATATGACCTCACGTTGGCTTTGTGTGGAAGTTTGGAGAGTGAGATACCAGCTCAGGTATTGCCTCGTCATCTGACTGGTTCAAATTTACGAGGTGTTGTACTCGGATCTTTCCCTTAAGGGACTGATCCCCGACCGTCGGTGTCATCAATAGCCCGTTGTGTTACTCCAATACGACGTTAATTAAAATAAGTACCTACCAACTGATTTTTATTTTTGGGATTGATCCCGGACTGTTGCCAATATCCCGTTATCCCGTTGTGTTGCTCGAGTGCAACGTGAATTAATTACACATTCCTATTTAAATCAACATATCTTCATAGTAAACACACCATTTGGTAAACTTGCAGTGTTTCGCCATTGGGCATAAATCTTATAGATTTTATAAATTCATTTTTTAACATATGATTAAAAGATAAAAACAAGTTAAGAAGAGAGATACATTTATGTCGCACTATAGTAAGACAACAGACGGTCTGGTATCCATACCAAAGGGAAAGATCCGATGACAATACCTCACCAATTGACCGAACCACGGTCAATTTTCCTGTGATTCTTTGAACCAATAGATATTATTAAATTGTGTTGTTGGGTAAAAGTAATGCTACGCTACTATGAAATCCAGTAACCATTCAGTGGGTTGATTTGAATACTAACGTAATTCAAATCCACAGGTGGGCTATGGCATAAAAGCATTATTTGGCAAAGCTACATCAACTACAAAGCAACGTGAAGTAATGCACATACAATCATCATCGAGGTCATATGAAAATAGATTAAGCAATAGTAACGTTTTATGAGTTCAAGGATAATATGACCAAAACTAATAGTAACGTGGATCTTAGACTACTTTTCTCTGCCGGAAGGAAATGACCATTCATCATCTGAATAGTTCACTGGATTAGAGAAAATGATTGCTCATTGCTTCATCATCTGAATGAGGCACACGACATAGTTGGCTTTGGGGATTTCACCATTATCGCCACTATAGAAATGTGCATTCGCATATTATTCACTCCATTCAACAACGTCATAGCTCAAATATCGGCGATTTTTAGTTATGCCTGTTTTCAAAATGCACTTAAAGAGTAGTATACCCCCACGAGATCGTCATATCTCACCGCTCAATATTTAGCCGCTAGAGAGTATAAATAACATTTATTTTTAATGCATTTTACTATACTTTTAAACTTTAAAATCACGTTTCTGAGATATGATGTTGTTCAAAGGAGTGAGCGATGTGTACAGATAAAATGCTATATCATCAAACGAAGCGATAAAATGCCGAATGGACAAACCGAATTTAATTTTTCCGAACGTTTACGCGACAACTAGTTCACATGTTTGTCACTCATTTCAAAGCTCGTTTTAATGCTAATGCACAGTCTACTTATACAGGGTGTCCATAAAAGAATGTCCCAATTTCAATGGTATATTATAACAGTTTAATTTAGACTATTTACAGCAAATCCTATATCAAATTGAAGGTAAACTCATCTAGTTTTTCTTATAAATGTTCAATATGTGCATCTTAAGTTATATGGCGCACATCCAACCTAAAGTCCAATTCTTCCCACACTTTGGTTAACAAGTCCGGAGCAATAGCCTCTTCAATTCTGTGTCTCAACTCTGGCAAATCATTAGGTAGCGGCGGAACGTAGACACGATCTTTTATAAATTCTCAAAGAAAAAATCGCATGGCGTTACGTTAGGTGAACGTGGAGGCCAGCGAAAAAGAGCTCTGTCGTCTCGACCATTACGACCCATCCAACGGACAGGGACTTCGACGTTCAACCACTCTCGTACAAAGAGATTCCAATGGGGAGGACTCCATCCTGTTGCCAAATAAAGTTTACAGGTTCACCCTCTACTAATTGGGGAAAGAGACATTCTTTCAACATATCCAGATAACCCATCCCTGTTACGGTAAGAATTGGATTTTAGGTTGGATGTGTGCTGTATAACTAAAGGTGCACATATTGAACATTCGTAAGTAAAACTAGGTGAGTTTACCTTCAATTTGATATGTGATTTGTTGTAAATAGTCTAAATTAAAATGTTATAATATACCATTGAAACTGGGACATCCTTTTATGGACACCCTGTATTTTACGTCTATTACACACACAAGGAAAGCTTTACTGACACAAAAGAAAGAAAAGGAATAGAACCTTCACTGCATACAACTCGCAGGTTGCTCGCGTAGTGAGCCAACCGACTAATCCAAGACGGCCCCCAAATCCAAAGGAGCCGCTGATATTTATGTTCTGAAGAGTCGGGTGTACTCAAAATATTTGAGTGTCGTGGCAGCGTATGAACTCGGTACTTTTCCAATAATCCGGTACAACCTTCGGTTGCGAATCCGGTACTTTTCCAAAAGTAGCCCGCTTGGAAAAGTACCGGATTCGCAACCAGAGGATTACGAGTTCGGCGAGCCAGACTGTTGTGAATGGGTTGTGTGGGCTGATGCACGTTAAATCTGTTATGGTTTCAAATGTCCTCACGTTGGCGTCGTGTAGGAGTTTGGAGAGAGGTGCCAGTTCAAGTGTGACCTCGTCATATGACCACTGTTACAAATTACAAGGAGTTGGTCCCGGATCTTCGTCAATACAGCCCGCTGAGTTGGTCCAGTACGCGACGTTAATGAAAAACGTACATACCGCTCTCCACCAATGCGATTCAAAGCTATTCGCAGCACGCAAGGGACATCTTCAGCTACTGTCCGATCGTCGAGTAAACAAGACTCGACATCAGTGGATGCCCATCCGAGGTTCATTGACTTCTCAAACAGACAGCTCCTACACTTTGCGTGACTTCGAAAGGAAATCCATAACGTAATTACCTAAGCAAAACAAAAACAACAACAAAAATCACAGGTGCATCGAAGTCGCCTCGAATCCGATAGCGTAGGTGTCGAAACAATTGCATAGTGAAACCTGAACAAAGTCACCGTCATGCAATTCCCAGAAATATTCTGTCATCCTCAACTTAGTTACATGTAAATAGGATGAAGAATGCAATTCGTTGTCTCACGTTTAAAGGTGTATACCTATTCGGAATGTGCAAGATTTTGCGCAAATGACTACCGTGCAGTTTGTGAGAAATATTTTCATGTTATAGTTCGTTCTGGCGTTCGAGGAATTGTTACGGAGGGATTATTAGTCTTCGCAAGATGACAGTGAACGTGATGTATCGAGTGGTAAAGTGTATATTTCACCTTTATTTGAGTTTATTATTTCTCTATTGTTATCAGTATCCTAAATGACTTGCTCGACTTTTTTCAAAGTTCATTGGGGCCGGTTAAGAGAATACCTGATTAGCGAGTTTGAAACTCGGTCCATCCAAAGACCGTCTTGTTCTTAGGGATGGCGAATGTTCAATCTGTCGTTGTTATGTTAGCGTGGTGTAGGAGTTTGGAGAATGAGGTGCCAGCTCATGTGTTGAGCAGGTCATCCGACCTGGTTTAAAATGTCGAGGTAATGGTTCAAATGTCCTGGTTCAAAATATCCGGCTATATCCCTACGGGATTGATCACGAACCTTTGCTAATAGCCCCTTGTGTTCCTCCTGTGCGACGTTAACCTTTACGCTGCGGCAGGTAAACAATTGTTATCATTACAATTTCCCTTACACCAGCGTCATGGTATTGATCTGTACTGTGGATGTTATCCCCCTTTTAAGTGACCGCTGGCATCGATCACCATTTACGAGCTATCAGCGACTGATACTCGATCCATCCAAAGATCGTCTTGTTTTTCGGGATGGCGAGCGTTCAATCTGTCGTGGCCTAAAATATTCCTATGTTAGCGTGGTGTCAGCGTGGACCTTGTAGAGGGTCCCTCCTTTTGCTCGCCCCCCCCCTTACCCTGCCGACAGTGAGGTGTGAACGCTTTGAGAAAAGCAGAAAGTCTCTCGTGTGATATCTCTTATCATGCCAAACGATACGCCACACAATACTATGAAAGGAAAGCGTCAGTCGTAAATGCCACTCAAGGCCCTATCGCTCAAGTTTGGTAACTAGGCAAGGGGGCTCGGAGAGTCAGACCAAAGAGCCGTTCTGTGAGACGATTGAAAAAAATCTAAGTGCCTCATCGTAAAGGTTAATTCACCTAACTACATCAACGCTCATTTTTCAAAAATATTTTCTCACGCATTCTTATAATCCGTAAATAAAATGTAACATTATTGTTCATATTTTTCCAATCAAGTCATGTGGCTCAATCTGTCCACAACACTAGTAGTCTGCGAGTTATACGCAGCGCACACACACACGCACATGTTCGATTCTTATAACTTTCCCTCGGTTTATTTCTCTCATCTGTTCCGTTAAAACTTTCCTTGTGTGTGTGTGTGGAGGGGGGGTAAAGGGGGGTCGAGGTTAACCAGTTGGAAGAGTAACGGATCAGCAACTGAAGGGTTGCGAGTTCGAAACTGGATCGAACCCAAACACCGTCATGTACATGGAGGGCTAATGCACGTTAAATCTGTCGTGACCTCAAATGTTCTCATGTTGGCATGGGGTGGAAGCCGAGGTATTGACCGCGTCATCTGATCGTGCTTCAAAATTGCGGGGTGTTGTCCTCTGATCTATCCCTTCGGGGTTGATCCCGGATCATCGCCATTATCTCGTTGTGTTGCCCCCCCCCCCTAGTGCAACGTTAATTCAAATGCCTACCTCAATGTTCAATGTTCAAAACTTTTTCTCGCCTCTTCTCATTACCCATGAATAAAATGCAATATTTCTATAAACATTTTTCCATTCAAAACCTAGGGCTCAGTGGGTTTGCCCACTGCACTAGCAGTCTGCGAGTTAAAAGCGGTGCCTGATTGATTCCTATAACTTCTACCTGTGTACATAAAATGGGTTTATTTCTCTTCTGTGTCATAAAAAATTTCCTAGGGCCAAGTATGTTAAAAATATTAAAATATTAAAGCATATTAAAAATTTCCTTGGGCTTGGTATGTCCAAGAAATCACGTTGTATGTCTTGTGTTTAGTTCACTTTGGCCAAACATGACCTCTTCTGCCTTAAAACCTAACCCACTAAATGGTAGGACTTTTCTAACAATCGAAAACATTTTTTATACAGGGTGTCCATAAAAGAATGTCCCAGTTACAATGGTATATTATAACACAGTTTAATTTAGACAAAAAACAACAAATCATAAATTAAATTGAAGGTAAACTAGCCTAGTTTTTCTTTACAAATGTTCAATATGTGCACCTTTAGTTATACAGCACGGGAAGGGTTAAGAGGGAAACGAGTCTACTTCTCCATTACCAACTCTCTTTTGCCATAACTTTAGCTTTGCGATGGCAGCGTTCAATTTATCTTGAACGTGAAACAATGAAATTGTTTTGCCTTGTAACGATAAGTTGAGGCAATATTCCACCACCCCTTCTACGAGAGGAGTGGGGAACGGTTGCGCCCGACGGAGGGTTAACGAAGTAAGTTGTTTCGGCAACGAAGTGTGGTACAATTCCGCCTTGTTACTCCGGACCATGGCGCCTCACAAGACTCTTGACATGACTCATGAGAACGTAGAATTTGGCGCAGCTAAACATAGTGCAGTGCATATCCCTACCAAACTCCGGTGCAACGCATACCCCCACCAAACTCTTCTCGTACAACTGGGGGTACGCGTACCACACTTTGGGAAACGCTGCTCTAGAGAGACGTTAATTCACCAAAATACCTAAATAGTCTCAATTGCAAACTTAACTTACCAACCAACGAAAATTGGTAATTTTTAATTAACGTCATACTAGAGAAACACAACGGGCTATTGACGACAGTGGGGATCAATCCCCTAAAGCAGTGCTCCCCAACCTTTTTATCGCCGCGGACCGGATCAACGTTTGATAATTTTAACGCGGCCCACTGGGGGGGGGGGTAGAGATACGTTGATTGTTTATATTTTAGATTGTTTTGATTTAATAATTTTAATTTAATTGGATTTAAACATGCCTTCAAAATAAAATACAGTCACACCAAAAAATGAATATGATATGATTTAACATTTGAAACTCACTAGAACGCTAAATCAATAAAATAGTTTCCCAACCACAAAAAACCCACGAAGCGCTCGAACTCTTTTGAAAGCAAAGTCAGGTGATCGTGCACCAACTAGGAGAATGAATGTTTAGGCTCAGTCTCGCCTAAAAGCCCCGCTAATGTCTGAAACATGTCCAAAATGCCTCTGTTCACGCGCCGTCCCCACAGCTTGAGTTTGGATTTAAATGCAGCTACTTTGTCTGCCAACTTGAAAACAGTTGTCACATTTGTCAAAATTAGAAAATAGAGACATACAGAATTCAGAAATCATAATTGAAGCTCTAGTAACAGAACAAATTTCAAGTTCTGATTTATGCCTCCTAATTTGAGTGGACATTTCATAGATAAAAACCGCACAAACCCGAGTAATTGGTAATTTTAGTTAACGTCGTACTAGAGCAACACAAAGGGCTATTGACGACGGTCCGGAATCAGTCCCTTAAGGGAAAGATTCGAGAACAACACCTCGTAATTTTGAACCACGGTCAGATGACGAAGCAACACCTGAGCTGGCACCCCACTCTCCAAACTTCCACGCCAACCCAACGTGAGGACTTTCGGCCACAACAGATTTAAGGTGCACCAGCCGCCTCTACACCATACGTTTACAAACATCCATGCCCGGGCCCGGATTCGAACCAGGAACCTTCCGATCTAGAGGCTAACACCTTAACCACTATACCGGCACAAACCCGAGATAAATACACCAAAGTAAATAAAATGGAAATAATTTAATATTTCTTGGACGGCCCGGTACCATTTGATCCACGGACCGGTACCGGTCCGTGGACCGGGGACCACTGCCCTAAAGGAAAGATTCGAGGACAACACCATGTAATTTTGAACCAATCAGATGAAGAGGCAGCACCTGAGCTGGCATCCCATTCTCCAAACTTCCACACCAACCCAACATGAGGACTTTCGGACACGACAGATTTAAAGCACACCGTCTCTCCACCATACGCTTACAAACGGTGATGCACTGACCTCGGATTCGAACCAGGATCTTTCCGATCTGGAGGCTAACACCTTAACCACAACACCGGTTGATCGACTACCAACCCCCGTATTTCTGTCGTAACGATTCTATTTCTGGACGAATCAAAACGATACCTACTAGAAATAGTTGATATATCCCCGATCAATAGTTCCTCAAATATTAATTCCGTGACATCCTCCCTCGTGTCCACGGAATAGTTAAGTGTGTGCTCCCCATTCTTCTTCCGTGCTTATTGTGCTTCGCGCGATCGATCCCAAGAACCACCACCACCCCTCTCTCTCGGCACGCGCATAAAACTCGAATTTTCAAAAGAAACGCTGACAGCGTGGAAACCGCTTAAAAACCGAGCGGCCGGGCCTTGTGGAATAACACTCCCGCTATCGCTGTAAAGTCACAGGCTGCCTCGGGCGGCCTTCTGCTAGTAGAGGGGTTGGTAGGAAAGTCCGTTCCGCGATTTCCATAAAAATAGAACGGTTTTTACATCGGGGGCATTTTTGGAATGAAATGGCGTTTTAAGAGCAGAGTGCTGCTTTTATTAGCTTCGGAAGAGCCCATTGTTCAGGGAAAAGGGGTTGCTCACCTTCTTTCAGTCAGTCTCAAAGGGGCCGTTGTGATTGGGTGTGTCCACTGCGCTAGCAACCGACAAGCTGTAGGTGGCGTATATCCGATTCATCGCTGGCTGTATTTCTCTCTACTGTGTGTCAGTAGAATTTTCTTTGTGTCTGTTCATTTCTTTAATTTGATCCCCGATCGTGACCAGAAGTCTTTTGTGTTGCTCCAATGTGACGTTGATTAAATACTTACCTACAATCTGCTAGTTGGTAATTTTTGATTAACGTCGTACTAGATCAACACAACGAGCTATTGACGACGGTCCGGGATCAATCCCCTAAGGGAAAAAACCGCGGACTACACCACGTAATTTTGAACCACGGTCAGAAAACGACCTGAGCTGGCAACCCACTCTCCAAACTTCCACACCAACCCAACGTGAGGACTGTCGGCTATGACAGATCTAAGGTGCACCAGGCGCCTCTACACCATACGCTTACAAATAGCCATGCACTGACCCAGATTTCAACCAAGAATCTTCCAATCTGGAGGCTAACACATTAGTTGTGGTTTGCAGAATACGAACCTGAATACAGGGTGGTCCCGAATTCATGGTACAAACTTTAATGGTAGGTACAGGACATTGTAACAATGATTTATTGTATAGGAATGTATAGTCGCAAGTGACGCGGTGAGGCGAAAACAGGGGAAATAAAAGGAAAGAGAAATGGAGTGATCGGTTGGTATCATTGCCGGTAGAGGGCAGTAGATGTCTAGCCGCTGTTGAACATGATGCATCGCAGTAGGGAAAAGCGCCATTCACAATTGTGCTGCCGTAGACGATGGGTGACTATACGTATGCAGAAAAAGCAGACATGCATTACATGTACGGCCGTGCAAATGGTAACGGCAGAGCTGCGTTACGAATGTATCGCGCGGAGTATCCTGATCGACGAATGCCGGATCATAGAATTTTTCAACGGTTACATCGTCAACTTTGTGAAACAGGTGCGTTCGACGTCAACAGACATGGCGCTGGTCGAGTAAGAGCTGTACGCACTCCAAGGCTGGAAGAAAGCATCTTGAACATTGTGGCTGATAGACCCGAGTCAGCACGATGGGGCGCCAGCACACTTCAGCATTGATGTACGGAATTACCTGAATGCCACGTTTGGTACTCGATGGATTGGGCGTGGTGGACCAGTCCCTTGGCCACCCCGATCTCCCGATTTATCGAGCCTCGATTACTTTTTATGGGGACATCTAAAGCATCTTGTTTATGAGACTCCAGTTGACTCAGATGAGGATCTCGTCGCTAGCTTATCTGTAGCTGCTGCAGGTGTGCGTGAAATACCAGGCATCTTTGAACGTGTACGCCAATCGCTCCACCGACGCTGTCAAGCATGTATCGATACTGGTGGATGCAATTTTGAACAATTACTGTTGTGGTGTCGTCTCCCAAAAATGGTAGCATGAGAAAATCGTATATGAGGAGAAAACAACCAACAGCTAAGAAAATCACGTTCTTATTATTAGTTAGAATTATTTACAATTTACAAAGAATCAATATTCATATATCGAGATGTGCATCTCACGGGTCAGCGCGAGGAAAACTCAACCTCGCTTCTCGCTCTCTCCCCGTCGACTTCGGCCTCCTCCACAGTTTCCAAGTTCCCCCAACGGCAAAGGTCAAAGGCCAGTCGGCGATCCGTCGGAAAGAACACCTGCAGAAGCGGCTTCTGTTTCAGACTCCTTTTTGTCGCTCGTAAAACTAGCGAAGCAAAAACAACAGTTGGGTTGCAGCTGGCTCCAGTATTTCACGATCTCACAACCCTTCCCCCCTGAAGTATTTTCATATGAAAATGCAGGCCCCTCATTCCAGTAATACTAACTTCGAGAAGTCCAAGGATAATCCATACACTATATTTACACAAAATACAAGATATGTCTTATTGTCATTGTCGATTTCAAGGTTCAGACTCGCGAACGCGTACTCAGTGTTAAAATATGTTCATCCTAGATTTAATTTCTTTCTCTTTTCACACTCAGAGAAAAACATACACAATATTAAATTTTTCAAAGTACACAATTCGAACATCAATCCTATACAAAAGTAATCATTCAATAACAATAAACTACCCAATCTAATGCCATTAATTAAATTCCACATACAATGACACTTAAAACACATGATACCATAAACTCTACACATATAAGCATAATTACGTCACTAAAAATATACTACACAAATAAAACATTACAACACTCAACTCAAATTAAGCAGATGCATGGCTAACAAATTATCGTTAATCCATTCTGCTGAGTCCGTCAGCATTCCCATGCATTTTTCCCGGTCTGTGTTCTACCGTAAAATTATATTGTTGTAAACATAATGCCCACCTAGTTAGTCGAGCGTTGGTTCCAATCATTTTCTTTAGAAATGTGAGCGGGTTATGATCAGTTTGAATTAAAAAATGTTGACCGTCCAAATAATGATTTAATTTTTTAAGGCCGTACACAATGGCGGCCATCTCCCTCTCGATAGTGCTATAGTTTTGTTCAGCCCGCGAAAATTTCTTACTAATATATAAAATGGGATGCTCCTCCCCTTCCTGTATCTGTGACAGAACAATTCCCGCACCATATAAACTAGCATCTGTTTGCACTATAAATTCCTTCGTGTAATCTGGGGCGTATAAAACGGGACTTTGAATTAATTTGGCTTTTAGATCTTGGAAAGCTCGCTCACAATCCTCACTCCAGATTATTCTTTCCTTTTTAATTTTCCCCTTTAACACGTTAGTAAGGGGGACTGCTATAATCGAGTACTCCCGAATGTATCGTGAATAATAGCCTGTCATCCCCAAAAAGGAACGAATTTGTGTCTTGGTCGTGGGCGTAGGGAAATCCTGTATCGCTTTAATTTTGACCTCACTAGGGGACCTTTTCCCTGAACCCACTTCGTGTCCCTAGAAATTTTACACTATCCTGAGCGAACTTACACTTTGACGGTTTCACCGTCAAACCGGCCTCTCCTAGGCGTTTCAACACTTCATCTATGTCCCTCATGTGTTTCTCCCAATTAGATGAGAACACGGCAATGTCATCGATGTATGGAAGAGCGAACGATTCTGAGCCTCCCAAAACCCTGGCTATCAGTTTGCAGAAGTGAAAGGGCGCGTTCAGCAGCCCAAACATCATAACCTTTGGCAAGAATACCCCGAAAGGCGTCACAAAAGCGGCGTACCTCCGGGCCCTCTCAGTCAGTGGTATCTGGAAATATCCCTTGGTTAAGTCCATTACCGTAATGAAAGTGGCTGAACTCACTCTTTCCACAACTTCCTCTATGTTGGGGAGAGGAAAATACTCCACGCGAGTTTTGGCGTTTAATCTGCGATAGTCCACGCAAGGACGGGGAGCTTTTCCTGGACTCTCCACCAATATCATGGGAGACGTAAAATCTGACTGTCCCACCTCGATTACCCCGAGATCTAACAATCTCCTAATCTCTTCTTTCAAAATCTCCGTCTGCCTCGGCGACATTCTATAAGGCTTTGCCCTAACTGGAGACTCGTCCGCTAATTCGATATCCATTTCAACCAAATGTGTAATTCCCGGGTCCGATGAGAAAACATGCCCATGCTTTTCTATCACTTCCCTAAATTTGTCAATTTGCATATCAGTCGCACGTTTCTCCAGATTGCTGTCTTTCACAGTTTCCCAGAAATCTATTTGCGTAGGGTTTGATAGGGGGTAGGGAATTTCAGCCTCTTCCGAATCCTGAATTAACACTAAGTTTACGAATTCTGGACGCTTGTGATAAGGTTTCATTAGGTTCACGTGATATATAGTTGCTTTATTTCGCCTCTCGGGCAGATCAATAGTGTAATTAGTGTCTGAAATCACTCCCGAAACCATTCCTGGACCAATCCAATTTACGGCCATCTTATGGGGCTTGGATGTTGACAGGACCAAAACTGGGTCTCCCACCTTAAACTTTCTAGACACCGCATTTCGATCGTACCATAGTTTCCTTTTCTCCTGACACTCCGTCATACGTTTAACGGCTAATTCTTGACATTTTTTTAATCTGTCATTTAAATTCAATACGTAATCCACTACATTTTGATCGGCGCTCTCCTGTCCTAACCAATTCTCATACACTAACGTATGTGGCATGCGCAAATTCTTTCCATGAATTAACTCAGCTGGACTAAACCCAGTACTTTGATGAGTAACTGTCCTGAGTGCGAATAACGCCATAGGCAAAATCTCCTCCCAGTCACGACCCATTTCCAAACATAACGCTTTTATAACCTTTTTTAAGGTAGAGTGCAACCTCTCAACACTATTCGACTCCGGGTGGCAAACCGAACTGTGCGACACCTTGATACTGAATTTTCTGAAAAATTCTGTCGTCAGCTCGCTGGTAAATGATCGGCCCAGGTCGCACTGCACCTCTTTTGGGTAACCTGTCCTCGCAAAAATCTGCACCAAAGCGTCAATAACTGAAGTAGAGCTGATGTTTTCTACCGGAACCGCATCTGGATATTTTGACGCAAGGCAAATGGACGTGATTAAATACCTGTTGTTTCGATTGCTTGTTTGTAGAGGCCCCACTGCATCAATGTTTAATTTAGAAAAACACTCCGAAATTATCGGAACTAACTTCAAAGGGGCTTTACGCCGGTCCCTATTACTACCTACCTTTTGGCACGGATCACACGTTTTTACATATTGTTCGATCTCTTGATAGCATTGTGGCCAAAAGTAACAACGCAGGACCCTATCCTTTGTTTTCGTCGTGCCCAAATGACCTGACACTTCTTCATGGCATAGAGCCAAAATCTTATTTCGATACACAAGTGGCACACACAATTGAACGTTCTCCTCACCTCGCTTAGACTGTGATATCCGCACCAGTCTTCCCTCTTTATCAAAAAATTCCCTTTCACCTGGCTGAGATGTCCGTGCCCACAGGAATTTTAAAGTTTCGCAATTTCGCTGTTCCTCTTTAAACGACTCCGCGGACACATTCTCCAAGCCCGTCTCTATTTCCGTTCTTTTCGGAAAATCTAGGGTCTCCTCCTCCATGTCATTCCCCGACTCCGATTCTACCCCTCTCACCTCTAGACCGCTGCCCTCATAACTCTCTCGCCTTTGACTGCGCGTTATCACCGCGTTCACCGGAACTGGCCTCCCCCTCATTTCTTCTATTAACTCCGCAGTCTTGTTCCCTAATAAGTAATACCCCTGCTCTAGTTCTGTGGGCTTCACGGCGGCTTTTGTAATCACAGTGCCAAACTCTCGCCTTATGGTCACTTTCGCCAATGCGAGGCATTTGCATTCATTATCTAAGGGCTGTTTGACCCAAGTTACTTCCCCAAGCAAATCTTCGTTCTTGACCCAACTACGATCGCATAGGTCTATACCCGCCCCAGTATCTCGTAAATAGTCACGCACTATCCCATTTATTTCCGCTTTTTTAAAATAGGGTTTGAAGCAGTCTCCGATAATTACATCTGTCCCTAATTGATTTACTAAGTCGCTAGATCCTCTTCTTTTTAAATCCGGACAATCTGGCCTGATGTGCCCTGCTCTGTTGCAATTAAAGCAAATGATAGGTCTTTTTCTCTCAAATTTATCACTTTTCCAGGAATTGGAATGCGGGTGATCTTTCTTTGCGGTCCCTTCTGACTTTCTGGTCTGATCACTCTTATGAATGGAACCAACATGCTCGTTCTTATCCCTATTATACTGCTTTGTATTCCAGACTTTGTTATCCATTTTTCTATAATTGCCCCGCACACTTTCGTACCTATCACATCTTTCTGCTAGGGAGGATGCCGTTTTGATTTCGTCCCATTCATCTAGGAATTTGTCTCTGATTTCAAACGAAACTCTCTTTTTCACCTGTTCCGTAAGAATAAATTCCTTAAGGGATTCGAAATCTTTCACATTTACCGCCTCCAACCAATTTTCCAAATAACCCCTCAGTTCGTATACCAGATCCGACCATAATGCACCTGTCTTTCTCTGATGGGTTTCAAATTTTATTTTTAACGCCCCTGCTCCTAGTCTAAATCTTTTTAACAAAAGTTTTTTTATATGATGGTAATCATCTCCCATTTCTGGCGCTTCTTTTACTATTATTTGCGCGACATCCGCGGGTAATAACGGAATGAGTTGAGAAACATATTTCGATTCCTCAAGTTCCGCTTTTAGTGCTTGCCGCTCAAAAATCATCAAGAACAGGGTTATGTCTGTTAATTTTGGGTCAAATTTAGGGACTAGATCTTTTAGACTTACTATTTTACTTCTATTCTCGCTCAGCACAGAAACAGTGGAAGCTACGGAGCCATTTTCTGCACTGCGTTGTATTTTCAACTTTTCTAACTCAAAAGATCTTTCTCTTTCCCTCTCTAACGTCTGTTCTTCCCTCTCTAATCTATCCGTATCTAAGATTTGCTCTAAGCAATCTTTTGCGAATTTCTCTTCGTAATCCGGCGCCTTCAAGATCGCCTCAATTATCGCCCTTTTCTTATCCGCATTGGACACATTTGTCTCAAACTCTTCTGCGACCAAGAGCAAAATCTTTTTAGTCTGCTTATTTAGAAATTCTGCCATATCTCAACCAGGGAATAAATACCTCACCACATATAAAATGCAATAACAAAAATTTCACAATAATTTTCTGCAACACAAATACCAAAGAAAATCACGGAAGTAATAATTCAAAACTGAGTATCCCCCTATACAAGGCAACACAAGTAATACCTCACCACATATAAAATGCAATAACAAAATTTCACAATACTTTTCTGTAACACAAATACCACAGAAAATCACGGAAGTAATAATTCAAAACTGAGTATCTCCCTATACAAGACAACACAAGTACTAATTCTAAAAGTAAGCACTTTTAAGGTACTACACAAGTATCTTCTCCATAGACTAATTGCCTTTTCAATTTCAAAATACCTTACTGTACTACCAAAATTTTAGCTAACTTTCTCTGTATGCTTAGAAGAAAGCTAAAAACACATAACAAAAAGAGATAAATTAATTTAATCTCTATAAAACCTCCGCATTATACTTTGAAATCAATTAATCTCTATATTCCGATTCACTAACAAAAGAACACACAAAATAATTTTTTTACTAAATCACTTCTACACATTTGAGCTTAAAGACACTACAACTTTAGAAATCTTTAAAACACTATAACACCCAGGCAATGAACCTTGAAATGACCAATGATCCCAATCAAAATTTCTAAGCTAATAACTCTGATATTTTACAATTGTATATCACTT
Organism: Metellina segmentata; assembly: GCA_947359465.1. Taxonomy (NCBI): domain Eukaryota; kingdom Metazoa; phylum Arthropoda; class Arachnida; order Araneae; family Tetragnathidae; genus Metellina; species Metellina segmentata. The sequence goes on along the minus strand of OX375876.1, from coordinate 33,631,496 downwards.
GGACCCCCAAAATTAGCATTCCAGAAAATATCGGGACTCACCGTTCGATGCTTGATCACTCGCCTCAGAACTAGGAACTTTCTGTCGTTGTACACAGCCGATTCTCTTTCACTTGGCCTCACAGGACACGCAGTCGTAGAACTCCAGGAACTCTCTGTCGTTGTACACAGCCGATTCTCATTCACTTGGCCTCACAGGACACGCAGTCGTAGAACTCCAGGAACTTTCTGTCGTTGTACACAGCCGATTCTCTTTCACTTGGCCTCACAGGACACGCAGTCGTAGAACTCCAGGAACTTTCTGTCGTTGTACACAGCCGATTCTCTTTCACTTGGCCTCACAGGACACGCAGTCGTAGAACTCCAGGAACTTTCTGTCGTTGTACACAGCCGATTCTCTTTCACTTGGCCTCACAGGACACGCAGTCGTAGAACTCCAACACTGGAACAGGAACTTTCCACGCCAGCAAACGCTGCTACAAAGTTCTCTGTCCTCCGGGCACTCACAAATCAGCCTTCAAGAAGTCTGGACGAATACACTTTGTATTTCTCTGTTGTCGTAGAAGTGACACAGGATCGAGGATCTCATTTAACTAGATCCTTATCCCCTCAAACTGCCACCAACTTTAAGCTGTGGTGTCGTCTCCCAAAAATGGTAGCATGAGAAAATCGTATATGAGGAGAAAACAACCAACAGCTAAGAAAATCACGTTCTTATTATTAGTTAGAATTATTTACAATTTACAAAGAATCAATATTCATATATCGAGATGTGCATCTCACGGGTCAGCGCGAGGAAAACTCAACCTCGCTTCTCGCTCTCTCCCCGTCGACTTCGGCCTCCCCCACAGTCTCCAAGTTTCCCCAACGGCAAAGGTCAAAGGCCAGTCGGCGATCCGTCGGAAAGAACACCTGCAGAAGCGGCCTCTGTTTCAGACTCCTTTTTGTCGCTCGTAAAACTCGCGAAGCAAAAACAACAGTTGGGTTACAGCTGGCTCCAGTTTTTCACGATCTCACACTGTAAACATGACACTTGTCAACAACGCTTTCAATAAAATCTTTGTTTTTCCTTTCGGCCGTTATTTCCCCTGTTTTCGCCTCACCGCGCGTCACTTGCGACTATACATTCCTATACAATAAATCATTGTTACAATGTCCTGTACCTACCATTAAAGTTTGTACCATGAATTCGGGACCACCCTGTATATTTTCCTTAGAATACCATCGAGTATTCAGCTTTAGGTGTTGCTTCGTTATCTGACCGTGGTACAAAATTACGTGGTGTTGTCCTAGGATCTTTGCTTTAGGGAATCGTTCTCGGACCGTCGTCAAAAGCCCGTTGTGTTGCTCTAGTACTAAATTAATTACAATTACCTGCATGGGCTCCAGGTAACCTGAGTAATAATTTACTATTGCCTTTACTGTCTCTAGTGAGCATTGGTAATGGTAATGGTAATTTTTAGTTAACGTCGTACTAGAGCAACACAACGGGCTATTGACGACGGTCCGGGATCTGTCCCTTAAGAGAAAGATCCGAGGACAGCACCTCGTCATTTTGAACCACGGTCAGATGACGAAGCAACACCTGAGCTGGCACCCTCTCCAAACTTCCACGCCAACCCAACGTGACGACTTTCGGCCACGACAGATTTAAGGTGCACCAGCCGCCTCTACACCATACGCTTACAAACATCCATGCCCGGACCCGGATTCGAACCAGGAACCTTCCGATCTAGAGGCTAACACCTTAACCACTATACCGGTTGGTCGGCCTAGTGAGCATGGGAGTCGTTCCTAGTACACAAAAGCAATCTACACTGCTCAAAACAATTAGTGGAGTAAGCAAAAAAGTGAAGAAAACCATGCAAGAAAGCCATTCGTAGCCATAAAATGGGAAGTACATATATATTAAAGCGTGGTACCGAAAACGAGACAAAATTATTATGTTTTTAAATTAAAATTCTTTGAAATGATGTAAAGAACATGACAAGACGCTCCAAGGCACTAATTTGCATACTTGTAAATAGGAAAAAAAAAGTCTTGTTCGAAGGGGTGTAATGGAGTTTTAATATGGTGTGTAGTTTTCTCGAACTGCTAAGACTGCTGTTTTCCATCGATGCGATAAGGTTATCGATAAGACATTCTGTTCTACTCTTGAAGACATGCAATCTCCAAGTCGCGGAGAGTCAAAGGAGGCATTGGTTTCGCTGCAATGCATCGTCCGAGTGTGTCCCAGACATCCTTGATCCGATTTAAGTCAGGGGAGCATGTTGGCCACTCCATATGCTGTATTGATTTCATTTCAAGCATGTGGTCTACAAGTCTAGCTTTATGAGGTTTGGAATTATGATGCATTAAAAGAAAGGAATCGCCAATGGCTGCAGCATAAGGTACGACATGAGGTCTCACTATCTCGTCTGCATACCTTTGGCCCGTCAAATTACATTCCGAATAAGATGAAGCTCCATAAGTCCACCTTTGCTGATTGCGCCTTATACCATCATTCCACCTCGTCTATACAGTATCTTTCCTGTGCGAACGTGGGGTTATTTCGAGTTCACCATTCCCTCCACACCAGAACACGTCGGGTGACACACTCCAGACAGAATCGGGACTCGTCAGTGAACAGCACGTGACTCCTTCTTCTTCTGAATGGAAACAATCTCCTCCGTACCGAGTTATTGAAAACCCACAGCGGATTAGCAGGGAAAGTCTCTAATGAAAAACGAAAGAAGACCCGGGCATGTGGGAGGAGTGCTAGGTGCGCCAGGTTATCCGAGACGTGGTTAAAGTCCCCCAACAGCCCCCAAAGCAAAAGGTGTCCGTCCCAGCTCATAGTTTTCATTCAACACGAGGCCACCTTGCTCACACTCTGGACTCGTCATGCTTGCCTCAAGAGAGAAGCCATCAGACTCATTGGCGTTCATCGCTGTGGCGACCCCACATCGTAAGTCGAGCTGGATTGTTCTCATCACTGAGTGGCGAGACGTCACTCACATAAAGGAAGCTCAATACCTCCAGGGCATCTACTAGGAGAGCGCCTCCTCCTCAGTAGCCCAGCAGGACAGCAGACTGTTCTCTCACCCTAATGTCCGGCCCGTGGGCGGTAGTACCGGGTCCATCATCCATGGTGATATGTAGACCTCTGCCGCCTGCCAGACAGCCTAAATTCGTAAGCGTGCAGGTATTAGCCTAGGGTAGGTCCGGAGAGGCAATCCTCCAGCCATACTAGTTACCAGGTGGCACCTCGTGGAGGTTCCTGCCGCTACTTGACCGGAAGGATAGCGGCCTGCCTCTACCCGACACTACTCCCGAGCGAGCCTACAGCCTTTTCCTTACCGGCCCGAACCGATAACCACCCGTCGGAAAGTAATCCGAATCGCCAGGCACTTACCGGTAGCCCGCCAGCCCCAGCCAGGCACCTCCGAATAAAATCAACCAGCACTCTGCCCAGCGCCGAAAACACCCACCGCCCACCATCGGCTATTCCGGTTACACGGAAACCGAGAGTACCGGTGAAAATAGCCCCGACTCCAACCGGCATTCCGCTTGATCAAGTGACCTCACGGTCCAAGCGGCGGGTGTCTGCCGATATCAATTCCGGACCACAACTAGACACAGGAGCCTGAGCACCTGGACAATTTTCGACGTCCCCAGCCAACGCCTAAGCGATCTCTGGTTAGAGCGGTTTAGCCACCCAGCACATTGGACTCCAATCATGTTGCGTCCAATCTCGATGCCCAGTTGAAAGAGTAACGGATTAGCAGGTTTCCAGTCCGAATCCAACTAACACCGTCGTGTACAAAGGGAGCTGGTGCACGTTAAATCTGTCGTGGCTTTAAATGTCCTCAAATTGGCGTGGTGTAGAAATTTGGAGAGTGGGGTACCAGCTCAGGTGTTGTCTCGTAATCTGATCGTGGTTCAAAATGACGTGGTGTTTCCCTCGGGACTTTCCCTTGGGAATTGATCCCGGACCGTCGTCAATCCCATTGTGTTGCTCCAGTACGACGTTAATTAAAATACCTACCCACCCAGTATTTAAATCGTCTAATTTTCAACGTGATCTGATGTAAAAACGTTTTCTCAGGAGGGGGTCAAAATCTCATCAACAACCTCTTCCACCAACTTCCATTGAAGGAATCTGACACAAAAAAAAAAGGCTGCTTTGGAGTAGAGCTAAATAATTAAAAGCGGCAATCAATTCGATATTCTTTGATATATTTTCACGCCACGCCCTTTGACCTAAAGTATTTCAGTTTGGGGTATTTTGTAATTAAGCCTATTTTTGGACGCTCCTGTCCTCCAGGGAATGCGACCGCGCCCTCAATTGCTAAATGTCACGGGATTAGAGCTTCCTTTTTTCATACTATTTTTTTAATGGCAACGGGTGTCCGAGATTTATATAAATTTTAATTTTCCCCCAAGTTTAACATAACTGGATAAATAGGTTAAGAATATATTGAACAGAGAGTGTATTTGTTCTGAGGTATTACTGTATTCTATAAATATTTTTCTTGACTTATTTTTTCAATCCATCTCAGCCGAAGTGTGATAACCTGACCACAACCAGATTTATATACAAATTCAACACACTGTTTTTTACAGCTATCATTTTTTCAATGGTGTTGTCGTCAACATGTTTAGCAAGGATCTTTGGGAGATTTCTGAGTAGTGTAGTGTTGCTTTTATCTCACATCACACTTATGACTAAATAACCACATCTTTCTGAAGAGTATGAATTCTTTCAACCTTCATTTATATACACTTATATTGATTGGTCTTTTTCTTGGAGTACAATCTTTAAGAACGTTTCTATTTGTCCCTTACATAGAATAGAATTATTTGGAATAATTTTTTTTTGTCCCGTTCTGCAGAATAAAACCCGTTTGAACGATTTCGTTGACCCATTCTGTAGAAGAGATTCCCTTAGAAAGTTTCTATTGGGTCCAGTCTAAGGACTGGACCAATAAAATCATTAGGAACGACTGTTACGACATTACAGGAGAAACCTAATGTGATTCTAGTCCTAATGTCACTAGGAACGACTTTAGGACTAGAATCAAAAGGTTTGGCAACTGAAAATCCCCGCCAGTAATAGTAATCTGGGCAACTAAAACCCCCCGCCAGGTTCAACAGATCCCCTTAATCCAAATCCCCATCGATCCAAAACTAACTGTTTGGATTAGGTTTACAGCAGCATTTGTGATTAATCCCTACTTTTTTGAAGAAATCCATCCACATGGACCAAAAACATGTTCAGTTACTGCACAGTGTTATAGGATATGTTGTAGAATATAATTCCTCAGCTCCAACTGTGAGGAGGCCTCCGCCACATTGGACGTCCTGTTCAACAACTATTGCGACAGCATTTTACAGAAAATCGAGTAATCAGTCGTGCATTCCCATCTTAATGGTCACCCCGTTCACCAAATCTGACCCCTTGTTACTTTTGGCTGTGGTGTTACCAAAAAGCATGGTTTATCAGGATGATATTCGGAACTTTGCAGATTTGAAGGACAGCGTCATCTTGCCCACAAAAGATCAATTAAATGCAGCTGTTGAACACGCCATCACACGATACCTGTTGTTGCTTTTTCCACAAGGTGAAGTCTGACAATTGAACGCTGTCAATGTCTTTCTACAGACATTCTTTCCTTCTGAGTTCCATGTGTAACATGTTTTAGATGCATTAATTACATTTTGTTGTTTTTGACTATTGTCAGTATCTATTGCACTCTTATACCACTTACAACTTGTAATTTATATGCATCAGGATAGTAAGGCCATTTCATTGAATTATGTTTTTACTAGAGACATTCGCAGCAACATCTCTTAACATATCGGTCATTTTCGAAAGTACCTTTTTTTATCAGTGACGTTAAATCTGTCATGGCCCAAAATGTCCTCACGTTGGCGTCGTATGGAAGTTTAGAGTGTGTGATGACAGCTCAGGTGAGACCGTGGTTTCTTTCGCATCTTTCCGTTGTGGATTATTCGCCGACCAACCGGTATAGTGGTTAAGGTGTTAGCCTGGTTCGAATCCGGGTCCGGGCATGGATGTTTGTAAGCGTATGGTGTAGAGGCGGATGGTGCACCTTAAATCTGTCGTGGCCGAAAGTCCTCACGTTAGGTTGGCGTGGAAGTTTGGAGAGTGGGGTGCCAGCTCAGGTGGTGCTTCGACATCTGACCGTGGTTCAAAATTACGAGGTGTTGTCCTCGGATCTTTCCCTTAAGGGACTGATCCCGGACCGTCGTCAATAGTCCGTTGTATTGCTCTAGTACGACGTTAACTAAAATTACCTTACCTTTACCGAACCGTCATCAATAGCCTATTGTGTTGCTCCAGTGCGACGTTAATTAAATACCTACCTACCTCCTCATTCAGTTCATTGCAACGTATTTCCTAATCACTCAAAATTCGAGTTTGAACCCTCACCGTTGCCAATCGTTTTTTATCTAGCGCCAGTGATACGTTAAGTCGCCAGTGAGACTACCTAGTCATTCAAACGGACCGCGGTACCCTAGTTGGAAGAGTAACGCAGTATCTAGAAAAGGGTTGCGAATTCGAAACGGTCCAGCCTAAGACCGTCGTGTAAAGGGGGACCAAAGCAAATTAAATCTACCATGTTCTTAAATGTTCCCACGTTGGTGTTGTGTGGAAGTTTGGGGTTGTCTACTTGGGTGTGGACCTCGTTATCTGACCGTGGTTCAAGGGGTTGTCCTTGAATCTTTCCCTTCGCAATTGATCCCGGACCACCGCCATAAGCCCGTTGTGTTGATCTAGTGCGACGTTAGGTCAACTATCTACCTACCTCCATGGAATTCAGAGAATTTCGTGTTTGTATTGAAATTTATGTCCGCGTTAATGCTCACATAAATACAAATGTAAGCACGCGGGAATACGTGCAAAAAAATACGAAAGCTTATAAAAACATTATATGCACAAATATATGAAACGATGCCTGAAAACACTATAAAACCTTCTGAAATATCGAATAAAATACAATTGTTTCATGTACTTTTGAATTTTTTAGAGATAAAAGTGATAACCATAACCTAAGATTATGTGATTTTATATTCTTTAATAACATTTTTTAACATCATCGTACCCTCGCAATCTTAACCCTCCACGAGATATCCTGTCCATCAAGATGTGATTAATTTTCATAATGACAAGATATCTCGTCAACAGGAGTCTTTTCAGACAGTCTTTTCAGACGAACAATCGTGTATCAAGATCTGATCAATTCTTTCGGACGAGGTATCGTGCATCAAGATCTTGTCAGTTTCTTCTTACGAGATATCTCGTGCATCAAGATCTGGTCATTGTTTACGGACGAGCAATCGTGCATCAAGATATGGCCCTTTTTTCAGACGAGCAATAGTGCATAAAGATCTGGTGAGTTTCTCCTTACGAGGTATTTCATGCATCAAGATCTGGTCATTTTTTTCGGAGGAGGTATCGTGGCATCAAGATCGGGTCTTTTCAGACGAACAATCGTGTATCAAGATCTGATCAATTCTTTCGGACGAGGTATCGTGCATCAAGATCTTGTCAGTTTCTTCTTACGAGATATCTCGTGGATCAAGATCTGGTCATTGTTTACGGACGAGCAATCGTGCATCAAGATATGGCCCTTTTTTCAGACGAGCAATAGTGCATAAAGATCTGGTGAGTTTCTCCTTACGAGGTAATTCATGCATCAAGATCTGGTCATTTTTTTCGGAGGAGGTATCGTGGCATCAAGATCGGGTCTTTTCAGACGAACAATCGTGTATCAAGATCTGATCAATTCTTTCGGACGAGGTATCGTGCATCAAGATCTTGTCAGTTTCTTCTTACGAGATATCTCGTGGATCAAGATCTGGTCATTTTTTTCAGACGAACAATCGTGCATCAAGATCTAATCATTGTTTTCGGACGAGCAATCCTGAATCAAGATCTGGTTATTTTTTAAGACGAGCAATCGTACATCAAGATCTAGTCAGTTTCTTCTTACGAGGCATCTCATGCGTCAAGATCTGGTCAGTTTTTCTATTGACGGTATACCCATTCGGGAAACCAACAGGTGAGTTAATATATGATATTAATTCGACAAGAAACTATTGAATCGCCTGTTCGAGATTTTAATCCGGGATCTATTTAGGGCGAGTCTCGCGTTGTACCAAGGTTCAATGACTATTTATTGGAAATGTATTTCATGTGCTATGTTATTAAGGCTCCATTGACATAAACTTTATCACTGAAATATAATCTAGCTCGGAACAAAGCGTCCGCCATTAAAATAAGAACATCTCATGATGATGATTAGGGTGTGGTCCCTTTTAATCTCCTGCATTAATGAGTACGAAATCTTTTAATCACCCCCAAAGAGTTATGCATCGAGCTCTTTAGATTATTAAAACTGATATGAGCAAGCACATGTCTTCCCCAAAGTGTACTTCTATTTCCCAAAATTGCCACTTATGGAGAATTATGGAACAAAATGCCGAATTTGTCATCGGATCAAAAATAAATTATGTTATTGTTGCTGTACACCAATGATAATTCGTCATGCATTCTTAGGTTCATCTCTAATATCATAAAAGGAAATGTTTGTCTGTTTTTTTCGCGGGAGTAAAATCCTGACAATTCTATGGCGCTTACAGCAATGATATTTGGCACACAGGTATTCCGAATTGTTTGCAATTTTTCGGTAGCGGCGAAATTTTAAAATTCAAACTAGAACATTTTAAAATGAATTTAATAAAATTTAATCATTATTGAATGCTACAGCATAGAAGAGATCACATTTTCTTAATTTATTACTTTCATATCCGTTTTGATTTTGATCGGAGGAATAATTTTTCAGCCAGACGATAAAAACAAACAATCTCTTAACTGGAGTCAATTAGTTCTATTTCTATCTCATAGACTCATTAGCTTCATAGTAAAAATTTCAACGGATTTGAAATCTGCGGAAATTTTCACAATGGAACCATACCTAAAAATATGATTTTTTTTTTACATAAATAACTTTTTAATTGAATATATCTTTTATATTTTCGCACGAGATTGTGACGCTACGGTAACTTTTCCATTCCAAAAATAAACAAATTGTATTTCATGCCGTTCGCGTTAAAAAAAATTACATTTCCTGTTCCATTTTTGCGAATGAAAGCAAGAAATAAAAAAACCTATTGACTGGGATTGTGAAGCTTTTTTTGTAAAATCGGAATCGCTAAAGATAGATTAAAAATTTCAACGGATTTGAAATTTGCGGAAAATTTCACTCTTGTTTGAATCCTAAAAATATGATTTTCTTTAAATAAATCATTTTTAAATTGAGTTATCATTTTTAAATAGAATTATATCTTCACCAGATTTGAAATCTGCGGAAAATTTTACACCAGATTAATACCTTACATAACGGCGTTGCCTGTGGTGTTGGTTTGCGATAAGAAATCATAGTTCTGAGAGAGCGCAGTGGTCGTAGTGTTATTAGGGTTTCCTTACTGCGCTGGCAACCTACGAGTTGGATTCGGCGCAGTTGCCATCACACCCTTGGTGTATTTCTCTCTTACGCAGTGACGCGATAACCCGGTTAGTAGCGTAAGGGATTAGCAACTGGACAGTTGCGAGTTTGAAACCCGATCCCACGAAAAACTTTCCTGTATGTTAGAACTGATGAACACTAATGATGTCATGCCCACGTTGGTGCCCTGGTTCAAAACTATGATGTGCTATCCACGATTGGATCGTCTCTGGGATTGATTCAGGTTCGACCCTAATAGCTCATGGTGTTACATCAATACGACGTTAATTCAACTACCGACCTACTTTATGTGTGTATGTCCATTACTAGGTTAGCCTCGAGATTGGAAAGTCGAATCCATGACAGTGCATGGATGCTTGTAAGCGTATGGTGTAAAGGCGGCTGGTGCACCTCGTGTAGCCAGGCACCAGGCGTTGCCTCATCATCTGACTGTGGTTCAAAATTTTGTGGTATTGTCCTCGGATATTTAGGAGATTGATTCCGGACCGTTGTCAGTGGCCCATAATGTTGCTCTAGTACGACGTTAATTAAAAATTACCAATTATCATTACTTGATGCTCTCTGCCGCAGCATGGGCAAATATGACCCTTTGACCACAAAACTTAATAACTCTTTTCACAATTTAGGTGTAATTTTTAAGAGTTTCGAGAGTATGGTGCCAACTCGGGTTTTGTCCTAGTCCCCTGGTTCAAAACTATGATGTGCTATCCACGAATGGATCGTCTCTGGGATTGATTCCGGTTCGACCCTAATAGCTCATGGTGTTACATCAATACTACGTTAATTCAACTATCGACCTACTTTATGTGTGTATGTCCATTACTAGGTTAGCCTCGAGATTGGAAAGTCGAATCCATGACAGTGCATGGATGCTTGTAAGCGTATGGTGTAAAGGCGGCTGGTGCACCTCGTGTAGCCAGGCACCAGGTGTTGCCTCGTCATCTGACTGTGGTTCAAAATTTTGTGGTATTGTCCTCGGATATTTAGGAGATTGATTCCAGACCGTTGTCAGAGGCCCATAATGTTGCTCTAGTACGACGTTAATTAAAAATTACCAATTATCATTACTTGATGCTGTCTGCCGCAGCATGGGCAAATATGACCCTTTGACCACAAAACTTAATAACTCTTTTCACAATTTAGGTGTAATTTTTAAGAGTTTCGAGAGTATGGTGCCAACTCGGGTTTTGTCCTTGTCCCCTGGTTCAAAACTATGAGGTGCTATCCACGAATGGATCGTCTTTGGATTTGATTCCGGTTCGACCCTAATAGCTCATGGTGTTACATCAATACGACGTTAATTCAACTACCGACCTACTTTATGTGTGTATGTCCATTATTAGGTTAGCCTCCAGATTGGAATGTCGAATCCGGGACGGTGCATGGATGCTTGTAAGCGTATGGTGTAAAAGCGGCTGGTGCACCTCGTGTTGCCAGGCACCAAGTGTTGCCTCGTCATCTGACTGTGGTTCATAATTTTGTGGTATTGTCCTCGGATATTTAGGAGATTGATTCCGGACCGTTGTCAGTGGCCCATAATGTTGCTCTAGTACGACGTTAATTAAAAATTACCATTTACCATTACTTGATGCTGTCTGCCGCAGCATGGGCAAATATGACCCTTTGACCACAAAACTTAATAACTCTTTTCACAATTTAGGTGTAATTTTTAAGAGTTTCGAGAGTATGGTGCCAACTCGGGTTTTGTCCTTGTCCCCTGGTTCAAAACTATGAGGTGCTATCCACGAATGGATCGTCTTTGGATTTGATTCCGGTTCGACCCTAATAGCTCATGGTGTTACATCAATACGACGTTAATTCAACTACCGACCTACTTTATGTGTGTATGTCCATTACTAGGTTAGCCTCGAGATTGGAAAGTCGAATCCATGACAGTGCATGGATGCTTGTAAGCGTATGGTGTAAAGGCGGCTGGTGCACCTCGTGTAGCCAGGCACCAGGTGTTGCCTCGTCATCTGACTGTGGTTCAAAATTTTGTGGTATTGTCCTCGGATATTTAGGAGATTGATTCCAGACCGTTGTCAGAGGCCCATAATGTTGCTCTAGTACGACGTTAATTAAAAATTACCAATTATCATTACTTGATGCTGTCTGCCGCAGCATGGGCAAATATGACCCTTTGACCACAAAACTTAATAACTCTTTTCACAATTTAGGTGTAATTTTTAAGAGTTTCGAGAGTATGGTGCCAACTCGGGTTTTGTCCTAGTCCCCTGGTTCAAAACTATGATGTGCTATCCACGAATGGATCGTCTCTGGGATTGATTCCGGTTCGACCCTAATAGCTCATGGTGTTACATCAATACGACGTTAATTCAACTACCGACCTACTTTATGTGTGTATGTCCATTACTAGGTTAGCCTCGAGATTGGAAAGTCGAATCCATGACAGTGCATGGATGCTTGTAAGCGTATGGTGTAAAGGCGGCTGGTGCACCTCGTGTAGCCAGGCACCAGGTGTTGCCTCGTCATCTGACTGTGGTTCAAAATTTTGTGGTATTGTCCTCGGATATTTAGGAGATTGATTCCAGACCGTTGTCAGAGGCCCATAATGTTGCTCTAGTACGACGTTAATTAAAAATTACCAATTATCATTACTTGATGCTGTCTGCCGCAGCATGGGCAAATATGACCCTTTGACCACAAAACTTAATAACTCTTTTCACAATTTAGGTGTAATTTTTAAGAGTTTCGAGAGTATGGTGCCAACTCGGGTTTTGTCCTTGTCCCCTGGTTCAAAACTATGAGGTGCTATCCACGAATGGATCGTCTTTGGATTTGATTCCGGTTCGACCCTAATAGCTCATGGTGTTACATCAATACGACGTTAATTCAACTACCGACCTACTTTATGTGTGTATGTCCATTATTAGGTTAGCCTCCAGATTGGAATGTCGAATCCGGGACGGTGCATGGATGCTTGTAAGCGTATGGTGTAAAAGCGGCTGGTGCACCTCGTGTTGCCAGGCACCAAGTGTTGCCTCGTCATCTGACTGTGGTTCATAATTTTGTGGTATTGTCCTCGGATATTTAGGAGATTGATTCCGGACCGTTGTCAGTGGCCCATAATGTTGCTCTAGTACGACGTTAATTAAAAATTACCATTTACCATTACTTGATGCTGTCTGCCGCAGCATGGGCAAATATGGCCCTTTGACCGTAAAACTTAACAACTCTTTTCACAATTTAGATGTAATTTTTTAGAGTTAAGAGGAAAGGCACTTGTGTCTTATCCTGTACCATATCCTCTTCATTCCGGTAGCACCATAAAACAGAACACAAAAAACTGAAAATACATGTGTATGATTGTAAATATAAAACATTTTTCAGTGGTTTAGTGGGCGATGTTTATGAATTCTCTCAAAATGCTAACTCGACGTCTGTGCTGCCCTTTTTACGGCTGTGGTATGGGTGTGGCAAGCAGACACATTCGAGTCATTATAACTCATATAATAATATGAGAACATTAGGAATGAAAATTACGTTAAGTTATGAGAAAAGCGGTAACTATTTTAAAATATCTAGACTGACTTCACAAATTATACGTAGCAGTACATTAACTAGTTATATTAGCAATACTATATTAAGTTTCTCGTTTCCGTTAATTTCGTAAGCGCTGGAAGAGTAACGGATTTGCAACCGAAGAATTTAAAGTTTGACACTCCATCCAACCGAATCGTGTCGAATACGTGGGGACTGGAGCACGTTGAATCTATCGTGGCCTCCAATGTCCTCATGTTGGTGAGGTGTGGAAGTTTGGAGAGTGGGGTGCCAGTTCAGGTGTATTCGTAATATGACCTTGGTTGACAATGACGATGGAACCATGGTAGCCCAGTTGGAAGAGCAACGGCACATGTTAATTCTGTAGTGGCTTCAAATGCTCTCACGTTGGAGTGGTGTGTAAGTTTAGGAGCAGGGTGCCAGCTCAGGTTTTGCCAGCTCACCTGAGCTGGCAAGTTCAAAATTACGTGGTGTTGTCCTCAGATCTTTACCTTTGGGGATTGATCAAGGACCGTCACCGATATCCCGTTGAGTTGCTCCAGTGTGACGTTAATTAAAAAAAATACCATATACCTCAGTTACGAGGTATCCCTGGTTCTTTACCTTCAAGGTGTATATTAGATTTAGCCCCTTGTGTTGCTTCAGTGCGACGTTAATTCCACTACCCGCTTACATATGATATTCTGATGTTTAGGGCTGTTCCAGATGGGCGATATGAAACATAAAAGGTTCTATCACCACTCAAGAAAAAAAAAAGGTAATACGCATTAAGTGGAAAATACATTCAGATTTGGCAGTAATTAGCAACCCTTTCACGTATAAATTTATTCCTAAAATTTCGCAACACACCAAAAATATTAGATTTTTTGAAAATCCGACCGAAAAAAAATCTAATTTTTGATTGCTTTGCGGAAAATAATTTTAATTAACAGCTCTTTTAGTTGCAATGTAGCTTTAACAAAATCTTTCTAAAACAATATACTCGTAATTTTGCAATAAAAATTATGAGACTTCGCGTAATGCTTGATGTTACTGGATTGATCTCTGACGTATTCAAGTCGGTGTGTCGTAAGCATGTAATGAAGAGAACCACCCACATCACCACGTAAACTGGTGTCCGACATTCGGAAGAGTTACTCCGAGAGTCTTCCATGGTTGGGGAGTAGCCTGTTTGAAAACAGGTCGCACAGGCCATTTTGGGATCTGGTTGAGAAAAGTCCTTCTTCGGATGTTGCCCATATTACTTACCGCATCTTAAAAGTTGTGTCAGTAAAGACTCTTGTAACAACCAACCGTCGGTAAAGCACACTGGTTGAAAATATATGATATAAGGTAATAAATATCTACCCATTAGATTCTTTTTGGAATACTTTTCTTGCCAAATGCCCTTCTTAGCTTAAACGAAATATTTCATGTTACGATACATGACTCATTTCCCTCAGACCAAAACGCCATCTTGGTCTGAAAGATTCCATAGCAGAATATCAAATGAAGAACGGAGCATGAAAGCTGTTTTGGGTGAGAAATCTTCATATAATACACACAAAACGGAAGAAATTGACGCGCGCGCGCGCGCGCGCGCGCGAGGGATCATAAAAAAGTAATTCCTCCTCCTCTAGGGTGCGGCAAATATCGTATATGGGTGGGGCTATGGAATCACACAATCCGTTACTTTGAGGCGTCACCATTCAAATTGTCGTAAGCTTCGAATGAGACCGAATGGTAAAAACATAGTAAATTATGGAGACTTAAGACCGGTGTAATGTGGAAGTAAATGTATAAAAGTAAGATTACCCTTTCGGTAACTGAAGAGACAATATATAAACTTGCGTGTTCTGTTTATTGTATTAGGATCAAAAGGCAAAAGTATACCAAATACCCAGCCAAGGACAACACCAGATATTAACAGACAAAATAAAACAAACGGGGGTGTTTGAATATTTACGTCGCACTGGAGAAACACGTAAATTAGCAACTATTGCTCTTTGAGACGGTTCGGGATTCATCCTGTAGGGAAGGATACAAGGACAATACATCGTCCTTTTGAACCATGGTCGGATGACAAGGTCACACCTGAGATGGTACCCCATATTCCAAACTTCCACACCATGCCAACGTGAGGACATTTGAAACACTCAACACGTGGTGTGCAGATTTACTGGCCGCTATATTTTCATTCTATTTAAAAGTAATAAAATAAAATTAATAGGAATTGATTTCATGATAAAGTGGTAATGGTAATGGTAATTTTAGTTAACGTCGTACTAGAGCAACACAATGGGCTATTGACAACGGTCCGGGATCAGTCCCTTGAGGGAAAGATCCGAGGACAACACCTTGTAATTTTGAACCACGGTCAGATGTCGAAGCACCACCTGAGCTGGCACCCCACTCTCCAAACTTCCATGCCAACCCAACGTGAGGACTTTCGGCCACGACATATTTAAGGTGCACCAGCCGCCTCTACACCATACGCTTACAAACATCCATGCCCGGACCCGGATTCGAACCAGGAACCTTCCGATCTAGAGGCTAACACCTTAACCACTATACCGGTTGGTTGGCCATGATAAAGTGAGTTGCTTCACAGCATATGTGAGGAACCTTAAGATGTTTTATGTGAAGCTTGTCTTCATATAGGGATACTCTAGCATTAGGGTATGGTATTTCAATTAACGTAGCACTGGATTAACAGCACTACGGTCCTGAAGGGGAAAAGACCCTAGGACGACAACGTAATTTAGAACCACGGGCAGATGTCAGGGTCATCTCAGCTGGCACACCACTTTTCACACATCCATACCACGCCAACAGGTGGACATTTGAGGCCACGACAAATTTAACGTACACCAGCCCCACATAAACGACGATCTTTGGTTAGATCGACTTACGAAGTCGCAACCTTCCTCCAACGGTAGGGAAACAATGGGCCCATATACATAGCAATCCAAGGTTTAATCAAACAGAAAACCATCCACACCTTAACTCTTTCTTATCCCACAGCTACTAAATTTTCCACCTGTTGACAGCTGAAATAAGACCTTGAGGTGTATTCTTCCCCATTTCTACTCCATGCAGAGGTAAGACTCCATTCACAGCTTAGCTGCATGTCATATCTCAAAGTTCACATTTAGGCGGTGATGCAATTTCCATTCTGCGTTCCGAACCACTCTTTTTCAAGTCAAGGAAAGGGCAACTCTTCCGTGAGAACATAAAACGACGTTTTTTTTAGTTCGATTATGCAAAGAATCAGGGTAAGAAATCTTATTTTGATTGTCCTCTAAGTCATTAACGGCTTTAGATGAAGCGTTTCGTAAAAGTCTATGTTGAGTACTGCGATAGAAAACTACAAATTCTTAGGTTTGTAGTGCTTTTGTGCAGATATAGTAATTTTCGGTTTTGCCGTTATTCATTTATTGTTAGGTGAATTTCATCGCATTTGATAATAGCTCAGATGTTGCCTCGTCATCTGACCGTGATTCAAATTGACATGATGTTGTCCTCCGATCAATTTCTTCGGAGGTTGATGCCCGGCCATCTTCAATACCCCTTTGTAATGCTCCAGTTTGATGTTAATATAAATACCTACCTACGTTAGACGTTGGAATTTTATAGATACTATGCATAAGTATCGATACTACTAATAGATACATCTATTTAGCTTTTAAGCTTGTAATTTTAGTTAGAATTGCATATTTTTTCAGATTTGCTGAAAGAGAATGGTTGTGATTTATTAGAATTCCATCTAAGCTGTCTTTAATAATGGGGTCATTGTGGCTTAGTAAGTATGTCCACTGCGCTAGCAAACTGCGAATTGTAGGTGGCGCATGTTGAATTGTTTACAAAATATGGTATCCCAAAAGAAAAATGTTTTTCAAGTATAAATTTGTTACATTACAGAAAAGTTATACTGTACCTCTGGAATCATTTTTCGAACAATCTGGAATTCAAATGAAAACTTTTGAGCAAATTTTGACTCGAAATGTGAGCACTGCTTTGGAAATCGAATACCCAGCATATTGTTTGTGTGTACATTTCCCCAGCACTCGTGCTACTCATACACTTTTACATTGAGTTTTTTGTCAAAAGTTGTAGTGCCAGTGTGTTGTTGAACTATAATTGTTGGCCCTGAAAATGGCCGATAATGCTATAAATTCAAATGAGGCGCGAGGCTTCGTGGTAAACAAACAATCGAATAGTGTTGCCAAAACGCAATAACAAATAACGTCTTTTTTGTGTACCACGTAAAAGAATTATATGTATAGATTACACCACTGCTGTGTATATATACTGAACACGTGAATAAGACAATAGACTCCGTTAAAAACTCAATTTGTCTTTTAAAAAATGTTTTAATTTTTATCTAGCTTCCTCTGATAAACTGTTAATGAATAATGACCTATATGTGGTATTCCAGCTTTATGGCAATGGTAATTATAATGGTAATTTTAATTAATGTCGTACAACGCAATACAACGGGCGATTGACGACGGTCCAGTATCACTATCCTAAGGGAAAGATCCGAAGGCACCACCACGTAATTTTGAACCACGGTCAGATGACGAGGTAACACCTGTGCTGGCACCTCACTCTCCAAACTTCCATCTAGATTTATGGAGACTGGAAACCCATGATAAAGATTTGCAGCAGGAAGCGTCCAGTAAAACGGCGTATCTATAGTCAAATATTTATAGCTTTATACCATTTCGTGTTTTCTCTCTAGCACGTACGGAAATTTCCAAACACAAAGCAAAATGCCTCTGACTAAACACTTACATTCCTCGATAATCTGTCTCGCTACGGTCAGAACTCTACACCTGAATAATTAAATCGCCTCGGACAAAAATATAAAAAGGGTTTTTCTGCACGGAATCAGAAGCTGGGGAATGCAAGAGGATGTGTTTCGAATGCGCCTGGATACGCCACAACAGGAAGACCATCGTATGCTGGAGGCCTTCACGCGATCTGGCAACTTTCAGCACCGTGGCTTTTGGCGTGTATCAAAAATCGGGTTCACCGTGGAAATATTGATGGACTTAAAAGCAAACGGTCGTTTAGTCTTTTGTTCTTTTGTTTGTTTTCCGGAACGCGTTGTAAATTTGTTAACCCTGCTGCTATGGCCGTTAGAGATCGATTCTGCTAAACAAGAAATGACAGGGGGTGGAGCTGAGCGAAAAATAATGCGCTACTTGTTACCCCTATTGAAAGCTTTAAAACGCTTTTCTTTTTTCCTTCCAATCGGCCGCGATTGCACAGTTGGAAATGTACAGGATCAGGAACCGGAGAGTTGGGAGCTCAAAACGAGATCCAACCAAAGACCGGTGTGTACATGGGGGGCTGGTACACGTTAAATCTGTTATGGCCTCAAATGCTATCGTAAGGGTGTGGTGTGGAAGTTTGGAGAGTGGGGTGCCAGCTCAGGTGTTGCCTCGTCATCTGACCGTGGCTCAGGATGACGTGGTGCTGTCCTCGGAACAGTTGAAGAGTGGGGAGTGTGTGCTCAAGTGTGACGTCGTCATCTCAACTTGGATCAAAATGACGTGAAACTTGGATCAAAGGAGTTGGCACTCCACTCCCCAAACTTTCACTCCAACCCAAATGAGGACCTTCGGCCACGACAGATTTAAGGTGCACCAGCCGGCCTCTACACCATACGCTTACAAACATCCATGCGCTGACCCGGATTCGAGCCAGAACCTTCCTATCCAGAGGCGAACACCTTAACCATCAGACCTGTTGATCGGCTGTCTGGCCTGTGAGTGAGTCCTCTGTTTCGCTGCGTCGGTGACGTTCATTGGATAGGACTGCCTTCAGCCGAATTGAATCATCGCGTGATGGCGTTAATAGATTCATTGATCACGTCTCCTCCTGTACGACGCGGCACGTTTAATTCAGTGGATAAGTAAGCATTTTAATTAACGTCTCACAATAGCCACACAACGGGGTATTGGCGACTACACTGGACCAAACCCTCAAGGAAAGATCCGAAAGCAACACCACGTCTTTTTGAACCACGGTCAGATGACGTGCTCACACCTAGGCTGGTTACCCAACCCTCCACACTTTCGCATCACGCCAACATGAGGACATTCGAGGACACGACAGATTGAAGTGCACCAGCCCCCTTTGTACACGACGGTCTGGTTGGATTCGAACCAGCAAACCTCCGGTTTCTAATCCGTTACTGTTGCAACCATGCTATCGCTGGTAAAAGTAACACTGCACTACGAAATTTCTTGATGTTCAAAAGATTTGAACAAGGGCCGTCTGGTCGTGGTAATTGCCCTCATTGTCTCGCATTGAACAAAATTGTGGTTTCCTTACTCGTGTTAAATAATGTCGATGTCGAATTGTCATTTCTTCGTCACGGTAACGAGGTAAAAATGGGATTCTTTCCTACTTCTATTTTATTAATACCAGCCTAAATACCGATTAAGGCCCGGTGCAGACATCCGATTTTTTCAACATGCGGCACCGATGCCCAACTATGCACACATAACCGTGAAATGACACAAGTACTCATTTCGCGCCATTCGCTATGAATATTCTATGTTCGTGTACATTTCGCTTACTTGGTGTAAAAAAAAGTATAATTTGAAACTCAATAGACGTTACTGGATACAACCATTTACTAACTATTATTTATATTCCATTTATTTATGAAAACATGATACTTGAGACCGGAGAAGCGTGTGGGGCGAGCTGCGGCGCCGTGGGGAACTGCGGTACAAATTGCATGCAAGTTGGACGTGCGTTGCCGCAGTGGCGCCGGAGTCATGTGTGCACAACTCCATTGAATCTAATGTATCTCAGACCGCACTTGCGTTGGGGCAGCGGCGCCGCACGTTTAAAAACCGGATGTGTTCGCCGGGCCTAAGTTCAAAGCAATGTGTGTGTGTGTGTGTGTGTGTGTGTGTGTGTGTGTGTGTGTGTGTGTGTGTGTGTGTGTGTGTGTGTGTGTGTGTGTGTGTGTGTGTGTGTGTGTGTGTGTGTGTGTGTGTGTGTGTGTGTGTGTGTGTGTCATCACCATACAGTCCTTTATTAAATGCATGTTTAAACTTATTATTTCGAGAAAATTTTAATTTCGAGGATTATCATTCCAGTGAATTCAACATTAAAATTTAATAAAAACTAATGTGATTTTCGAGTTTTCTCATTGTTTAACAATTTGCGGTAACCATATTTCGTCATGGACACCCATTTAGTTTAAGTCCCGATTATTAATCGCAGGGTTGCGAGTTTGAAACTCGATTCAACCAAAGAATGTCATGTACAAGGGGCACGTTCAATCTGTCGTGGTCTCCAATGTCATCACTTTGACGTGATGTGGATGTTTGGAGAGTGGGGTGCCAGCTCAGGTATTAACCTCGTCATCTGACTGAGTCCAAATGACAAGGCTTCTGCAGATCTTTCCCTTCGGTATGGAAGCTGGATCGTCGCTAATAACCCGTTGTGTTACTCCAATGACATTAATTCATCTACCTTTTAAGAAATACGAAATAAAATGTTTTTAGGTAAGAGTTGTTTCTAAGAGTACAACTGTTGCCTGAATATAAAAATTTACGCAAATATTAATTTCTCATACGGTTATAACTTCCATTTCTGCTCTTCTGTATACTATATTTAAAGTATCTTAAAGCATATCTGAGTGATGATTACGTAGATACATTCCTACATGAACACGGTTTAATCGTCAGAATTTCGACGATATTCCTTGTCTGAGATCTGGTCAATTTTGCTATAAACGAGATATCTCGTCAAAACAACTTCTCTATTACCCCTTCCCAAAAGCCAATGAAGATTCAAGTATAAAAAACAAACTGCCCGAAGCTGGTGACAGTTTGGAAGAGGCCTTTTCATCAGAGGTTGGCCGCTGCTGAGCAGTTTCGAAAGTTTTTCTTATATAAGTTGTATAAACCTGTGCGTTATTATTATGAAAATTGAAAACGTGAATGTAATTATTTTTATAAACCAGTAAATTTTAACGGGAACCAAAATATGTTGATCGCTAATTTTCGTAACTAGTTGTAGAAATATCAGTAGAATGTTCTCAAGAAATTTTGAACAAATCAGCTAAACACCAATTATGGATTTCTTAGAATTTTACAAGCATTTGAATTTAGTGTGTTGTCGTATATAGTATTAGTTAATTTGTTTACCTGCTATACTTTTGTGTAAATTACTGATGCAAGACAAATTATAAAATACTTTTAAAATACACCGCAAGAACAAAGTATTTTGCATTAGAATTTTCCATTTAAACTTAAATATTTGATGCCGAAATTAGTTCTAAAACTAGCAACTTAACTTCTCATTGAAATTCATTAGTTGCATCATTGAAAATAGGTGATTACAGAATTTTAGAAGTACCAAACATACTTTTCAGTAGAGTTCTATAGCATCTGTGTACTTGTTTCGAAATTACCAACAATTAAAAAAGTAGTTTAAATAAAAATGGAAAAAAACAGGACTTATGAATATCGTTATTTTAATTTTGCACATAATTATATCTAATCGGTGACAATAGTTGCACATTTCAAATCTAGGTGGCGCTGCTAGTTTTCATAGTTAAAAATCTGTTCTTTAAACGACTCTAACGAATAGATGCCAAATTCTTTTTTACTCTGATTTCAGCGAAAATAGGTTTTGATATCCGCGATATCAGTTGAAAACACATAATAATTTTCCTTTTTTTGCGAAATAAGTAAGTAACATAATTTAGCGCCGTATTAATTCTTCAACTATTCGTAAGATAAGCTTTATGTTTTATATTTCTTGAGCACCAACATTGAATTTTGTTTTGTTCCGTCAGAAACAAAGTTATGAAAGCGATATAAATAAAATTTTATACTTTATATTTACAAATTATTATATTTTAATCTTATTGTCTGTAGCTAGAAACATAGTGCAAATATGTTTTTTTTAAAAACTCGTTTACTTCTAATCCAAGAACAGAATCATGAAAGAATATTGGAATAGACTTGATCAAATTAAATATAATTACAGATAATAAAGAAGTATGAAACGACATTGAATAATATTTTCGTTACCCTATTTTTATTCTTCGAATACTTTTCAATCTTTAAACATCTATGACTTGATATTTGAAATGCAATAGGTTCAGCTTCTATAAAATATTTACAAAGTCTATATACTTAGTAATATTTTTGGAATATGATAGTGAAAATTAGATTAGGAAAACAATAGCGTTGAAATCGTGAAATAGATGGCGCCACCAAAGAAAGTTATTGTCAAAAAGTTCCTGGAAAAGTTTTTCTGAATGTTTTTGTTTCTAAGACTGTGTGTGTGTGTGTGTGTGTGTGTGTGTGCATGTAACATCTGTCCTGAATGCAGAAAAAAAATTTCCTTCGACACCGTTTGATTTAAATAAATGGCTATTAATCCTGAAAGTCAAGGATACAGTCGTGTAAGTTCAGATGAAAATGCAAGTATACTCAACCAGGAGGTAAGAAAGTTTCTATTTGAGAATACTTAAATGGAGGTGAATTATTTTGTTACGAATGAGGAGAAAGAATAACGCATAAATCGCGAGTTAAAGTTTCACCGGCGGGTAAATAACAAACCCTCATTCTTGTCCTTCGCTTCTTTTATTCGATAATAGAACTTGTCATACTGTGGTCCTGAACAATAGGATTCCGATGAATGGAGGACCCGATAAATTTATTATTCTTAAGAAATTATATATTTTTTAAATAATTCCCCCACAAAGGAAGAAATATAAAAAGAAGGTGAAATTGAATATCGGAAATCGGAGCCCGCAACCTTGGAATCACGAAATAAATTTGTATTGAAGGAGAAATATTTCCTTTTAAGCATTGGTATAGTTCGTTCTGTATCTATTTAATTCGTAGAATTCCGTTATCATTGATAGATAATTTCTAATGGATATTTCAGAATATCTTAAAAGAAATAAATGTAAGTGGAAAAAGTATGGAGTACGATTGGGGTGGAACGATGGTCGAGTTTTTAATATTGAGAGGTATTTCCTGTCGAATTAAAAGCCGCGATAAACAGGTTGGAAGAGAAGCGATAAGCAACCGGAGGCTTGTGAGTTCGAAACTCGATCCAACCAAAGACCGTCGGCACGTTAAATCAGTCGTTACCTCGAATGCCTTCAAGTTGGTATGGAGTGAAAATTCGGTGAGTGAAAATGTTAGCTAAATTGTCCTTGGATTTTTCCATTCGGGATTGATCCCGTACCATGTCAATAGCCCGTTTTATTGCTACACTGCAACATTAATTCAATTACCTACTTACCTATGGAGCTGAATAATGGTGGAAATAGTTTTTGCTGCTATAAGTGTTTCCTGTATACATTCCGACGTCCATTGGCTTAATTAATTAATCATCTGACCGTGGTTCAAAAATTACGAGGTGTTGTCCTCGGATCTTTCCTTTAAGGGTCTGATCCCGGACCGTCGTCAATAGCCCGTTGTGTTGCTCTAGTACAACGTTAACTAAAAATTACCAATTACCCTTGGCTTAATCTTCTAATAAGGTTTAAGCACTTCGCCATTCAAAGATGTCAAAGTCTTAATTCTGGTTGGATATAAGTTGGTTGGTCAACCTGAATTAGATTCAACCCCAAACATTGCCTAAACCACGATAAACTACACTTTAAGGTAATAAGGTTAATAGTGGGGTGCCAGATCACGTCTGACCTCGTTATCTAACCGTTGTTCAAAATGACACGGTGTGGTGTTGTCCTCGGATCTTTCCCGTTGTTATTTATACCGGACCGTCGTCAATAGCCCGTTGAGATTGACACCGGACCGTCGTCAATAGCCCATTGTGTTTCCCTAGATTAATTATATACTTACTAAGTATCCTCGTCGAGACTCTTAGGCCCGGTGCACACATCCGGTTTTACAACGTGAATAGATACATTAGAACCAATGGAGTAGTGCACACATGCCTCCGGCGCCGGTGCGGCGACGCACGTCCAACTTGCGTGCAATTTGTACCGAATTACCCCACGGCACCGCAGCTCGCCACACACGCTTCTCCGGTCTGAAGTAACCTTGTTTTCATAAATAAATGGTACATAAATGATAGTTAATAAATGGTTGTATCCAGTAGCGTCTATTTTTTTGAAAATATACTTTTTTAACACCAAGTAAGCGATATAAACACGCTTTCTTCGATAGAATATTTATCGCAAATGGCGCGAAATTAGTACTTGCGTCATTTCACGGTTATGTGTGCATAGTTTGGGCTTTGGTGCCGCAGCGGCGCCGCACGTTGAAAAATCGGATGTGTACACCGGGCCTTAACTTTTAAATTACAACCGATATATCAGTTGTGCCTTGATTGCGCCAAGAAGGCATTTAGGCTACAGTCAGTACAACAGTTGCACCTTGACAGTTATAAGAAAATAACAAGATATACCTATAGCCGTGCCGACCAACCGGTATAGTGGTTAAGGTGTTAGCCTCTAGATCGGAAGGTTCCTGGTTCGAATCCGGGTCCGGGCATGGGTGTTTGTAAACGTATGGTGTAGAGGCGGCTAGTGCACCTTAAATCTGTCGTGGCCGAAAGTCCTCACGTTGGGTTGGCGTGGAAGTTTGGAGAGTGGGGTGCCAGCTCAGGTGTTGCTTCGTCATCTGACCGTGGTTCAAAATTACGAGGTGTTGTCCTCGAATCTTTCCCTTAAGGGACTGATTCCGGACCGTCGTCAATAGCCCGTTGTGTTGCTCTAGTACGACGTTAACTAAAATTACCATTACCATTTTATACCTATAGCCGTAGTTAAAAGTTAACCAAATATGACCCTTGCGGCATAGAAACCGAAATTAATCAACCTCTTCGATGTTAGGATTAAGGCCACATGTTACCTTCTAGAACCTCAAGTGAGGTAATTTGGTATTTTTTTAAATTAACGTCGTACTAGAAAAATAAACCGGCTGTTGAAGACGGTAACACGACGTAATTTTGAACCCTGGTCAGATGACGAGGCAACACCTGATCTGGCACCCCACTCTCCAAACTTCCACATCGATCCAACATGAAAACCTTCGGTCACGACAGATTTAAGGTGCACCAGCAGACTCAACACCATACGCTTGCAAACATCCATGCACTGAACCGAATTCGAACCAAGAACTTTCCGATCTAGAGGCTAACATCTTAATCACCAGACCGGTTACCAATACTTTTATTCACGTTGGGTTGGCGTGGAAGTTTGGAGAGTGGGGTGCCAGCTCAGGTGTTGCTTCGTCATCTGACCGTGGTTCAAAATTACGAGGTGTTGTCCTCGGATCTTTTCCTTAAGGGACTGATCCCGGACCGTCGTCAATAGCCCGTTGTGTTGCTCTAGTACGACGTTAACTAAAATTACCATTACCATTACCAATACTTTTATTTTTCATTTTTGTCCGTATTTTATTTTTATATTCTACTTTTTAACTGAACAACTTTTGAATTTACGACTTAATGGAGTCGTACTGGATATTTTCCTCATTCACCCTCTAAAAGTGTGTGCAGTTATTAAAGATATACTATTGCAGAGTAGAAATCTCTGCCAGACTATGTCATGAATTCTGCGCTTTGCTTGTTCAGCCTTCTCCAAAGCAAGTCATTACGCAGTTTAGCAACATTAAAATACAGTGCTCAAGTACACATCTATGTATCTTTACCTAGCCGTGTGAACTCTTCTTTTTATTGCTGAACAGTTTGCTCATCTGCGAGAAAAAGGGTGGAACTTTTCAATAATTGGATGCTTTTTCCTAGACCGCTTAACCGAGTTTTGATTTACTGGAGCAAAAAGTTGCTTGGTAAGAATTATGACCTCATTTGAAGATTTGCTGTAGAATTTGTATCACTGCATGCTGATGGTATTTGTACGTTTCTGTGGAGAAACGCTCTTTTGTCACAAGATTAAATTCGTGTGCACACTATTATTATTATTATTATTTTTTTTTTTTTGAAATTCTCGTTTGAAGGATGAGTTACTTTGTTTTAAATATTCTCGTTTTGGCAACAAGATCATTCGTGATCAATTCTGCTTCGCTAGGTAGGTATCTAATCAATGTCACACTGGAGTATTACAGAGGGCTATTGGTGACTGTCCAGGATCATTCCATGAAGGAATGATCGAGGACAACACTACGTAATTTTGAATCACGATCAGATGACGAGATCACTCCTGGAACCCCACTCAATTATGTTTGGGCCGACCAACCAGTATAGTGGTTAAGGTGTTAGCCTCTAGATCGGAAGGTTCCTGGTTCGAATCCGGTTCCGGGCATGGATGTTTATAAGCGTATGGTGTAGAGGCGGCTGGTGCACCTTAAATCTGTCGTGGCCGAAAGTCCTCACGTTGGGTTGGCGTGGAAGTTTGGAGAGTGGGGTGCCAGCTCAGGTGTTGCTTCGTCATCTGACCGAGGTTCAAAATTACGAGGTGTTGTCCTCGGATCTTTCCCATATGGGACTGATCCCGGACCGTCGTCTCACGTTGGGTTGGCGTGGAAGTTTGGAGAGTGGGGTGCCAGCTCAGGTGTTGCCTCGTCATCTGACCGTGGTTCAAAATTACGAGGCGTTGTCCTCGGATCTTTCCCTTAAAGGATTGATCCCTGACTGTCGTCAGTAGCCCGATGTGTTGATAAAGTACGACGCTAATTAAAAATTACCAATTACCATTCATAAAATTTGAGAGCACGCTCTAGAGAGTTTGCAATATTTTCAGAAGAGGCAAATTCTGTCGCCGTTTCCATAGCAACAGTCGAATATGAAAATACTAAGAAGTACTATTACAACAAACAACGCGGATGAGCTAAAACATTTAAAATTATGATGAGATTTCCTCTTAATTTTAACAATATGTTATGCTAAAATATTTCCTTTTTTTATGTAAAAATGAGATGTTTTGTTCTTGGCATTTTTTAAACATTTTGTTTTTATTTATACTATATTTCCGCATATGAGCCGAGAATTTTGGAACGTTTTCTAAAGCTAAAGTACTGAGGTCGGCTTTTATAAGGATCCGCTTATCTCGCAAAAAAGTAGGCAATTTTCCGTTACTAGGGCGCATGTGATAAATATCGCAATGGGAAGGGAACCTTCAATCAATGTCGTACTAACGGTCCGGGATCAATCTAGCAGCCATCCTTATGGGGAAGGTTTGTGAAGCAATCCCCTCCTCCTCATTGTTGACAAGTACAGTTCGCAAATCGAACTAAATATGATTGCGTAGCAATCATCGAGGATTGACGAGCGATAGCGAGCAGGGGGCGGAGCCCCCTAGTAGATAAAATTAAAAAAAACCTGCTAATGAATGATATATTGTATTTAAAAATGATCTTTCCCTTAGGGGATTGATCCCGGACCGTCGTCAATTGCCCGTTGTGTTTGTTGTTCTAGTACGGCGTTAATCAAAATTACATTACCCCATTCTTACTAATACTTGTGTGGCTTGTTTGCCCGCACCACGCCTGAAGTATTGCATCCTTTAATATTTGCAGTCTGCCATTACTTACGTAGTTTTGAATGTGTCGGGGAAAATCGCTATTTTTTCTTCGTATTACTCGGTAATGCTGTCGTTGTAATAAAATGTCATTCCACCACCCACACCTTTTTTTTTTTTTTTTTTGCATTGAGACAAAGGAATGGATCCATTGACCCTCTTATTGGCTGTCTCGACGCAATATCTCATCATTAGAAGGAAAATGTGAACAGATCTTGATATCTTCATCATCACTAAATCGACACTATCCTGATGACAAGGTATATCATTAGCAAATTTGGTCATATCATTATTTACCAGAGGCAATTTATTACTACCTACAAAAGGCAATAATGAAACACAGCTTCAGATGGTGCAACGGCAAGGCTCTTTGAAGCAAAATATGGATGTCAGAGTTCAACTCTGGCTTACATAAGAGTGTAGATCATAGGGTTCAACTACTACAAACGAAATACAAACAAATAGAAGCGATACAAAAGTAGGAGAAAAAAAAGCGGTTTATATGTATTAAAGACACCACCGAAATACACACAGAAATTAGAATCAATACTCAAATAAGAGGAAAAAGCGGTTTATAAAAGACACCACCGATGACTTGATTAAAAAAAAATTGGGAGTCATGAAAAGATTGAATTACATTAGATTTCCAAGATAAAATTTTAAGATACTTAAAATATTAAAACACCAGAGACACCAAGGACAGCGAGAGAGCGACTCCGTCATCAAAGAGTAACACTAATTTAAATAGACGTGGTTCGCTATGAAGGTGAGGTGGTAATTTAAAAATGGATAATTAATGAATCCTATCTACCAAAAATATAATAATTTAATATATTAAGCTGAAATGTTTAAATTCAAAGTTTAAAAACTCATACCGGAACCCTAGCCATCACTGTAGTTGGTCTTACAGATGTTTAACTCTTTCTGCTTGACAAAGCAGGGGCAGTTGCGACTCATGCAACTATGACTTCTGCAATACCTGGTGCCATGTCTGTAGTTTGACAAGGTGCATTTCAACCAGCTGGGGCCGGCGCACCCGAAGGGACCATGAGCAATTCCGCACCGCAAGTAAACCTTATCAAAAGTGCACCCGCCGCGCGTTTGCCAAGACGACCATATCCGGTGCATAGCCTGACCCCAATATGCTCGCCAACGCGCAACCTTTGGCAATCCAGGTAGACGTATCTGGAAGCCATTAAGGAGCTGAATAGAGAGAGGGCCACCGAGAAAACCCAGTGGTTATCCCTCCCAGTGCCAATTTTGAACATAATTTGAAAATTCTCTAAATTTGAAAAACACTCATTCTTAAGGGCCAAGGCAGCAGGGAGATTCTCAGAACCACATCCTGGGAAACGTTATAAATAATTACTCTTGTATTTCTATTAGACTAGCGGATAATGTCGAATCTATCGCTCAACCCATTACTCTCACTCAATTTCCTTTCGAGAGCATTGGCTCCCGCGAGGGAGCCAACCTCGACCGCAATGCCAGACGCTCCAAATCTGCGTACACGGTTAATATTCAGGTTGGACCCCCCACACTCTGTCCCAATTTCAGAACGAATGCCGTGGTATTCACCCTCCCCTTGGGTTTAGCTACAACTACATGGCTCTGTGGCCTATTAAAAGAAGAAACACTGGTGGGCCTAGTCCCGGACCGTCGTCAATAGCCTGTTGTGTTGCTCTAGTACGATGTAAATTACAAATCACCAAATCACACGATCTCCCTTACTGCGTTAAGAGTCTATGAAGAAATAATGATAAACGTTTCCGTTAAGAATTTGATGGTTCTATCCCGCTCCTCCAGTAAGAAGCTCATATTGCACCCCATCTGCTTCAGTTTATTCAATCGGGCCACATGGGACTTTAGTTCCACATCCCTACTCAGTAAAATTTTCTAAATTCTTGCTCTCCAGTGCGACTCTCTGGTCGCGCTGGAGAGCGAGAGAGCAATAATTTAGAGAATTTAGTGCAGTCAGAATTCAGTAAAGAGTCGCTCTCTCCGATCCGAACACTCAGGGCTGCGATCTCTTCCCTCAAGGATTGCACACACAACTCCTCTTCCGCACATGAGGTTCCGGCCTCTTCCAACTTCTTCCAAGTTCCGATATGGTAAAGACCAATACTTCCATATCGGAACTTGGAAAAAGTTTTAAGAAACTTGCTTCATTAGAAAGAAAGAACTTGCTTTATTATCTAAGTTCCGATATGGTAGTATTGACCTTGGCTAACCTGAGTTTTTTTTTTCTAAGCACGTTTTTCAACTGTCGGATCTCGCAATCCCTTAACTCAACATCTCCGGCCAAGTCATTCCTTTCGGCATCCCGGAGTACAGCGGTCACATTAAGATTTCTTAACTCTTTCTCAGTTTTCCATAGGTTGGACCTAATACCAGGGGAGGCAATGGGGCTTCAATCGCCCTTCCGGGGAGTAACCGCACGGGTGACCCTTCTTCCAGAATCCAGAAAGGTCTTAGTTATAGTTTCCAGGTGGGCCGTGAAGTCCGTCTGGAACTCACCACTCTTCACCGCACTGGATCATTTCAAATTACATAACTCAGCGAATTCCTTTGTCTCCCGGAAGGTAACTTCGAAGTGGTCTCCATCTTTGGCAAGTTGAAACAAGAGATGCGACATCTACAACAAAACATCGATGTTGATAATACAACGCCCAAAAACCATCGATGTTTTTAAACATCAGTGTATTTAAACTCCCCCCCCCGCCCTTTTCATAAAACTGATTTAGCAACCTCAAACATTAATGTTCGCCCGAGGGGGTGGGGAGAGATTTAATTGGTCATTTGCTACATTTATTCATTCTTGACTAAGATTTTTTTTTTTAGCTGGTAAAACAAAGTCAAAAAATTTCATAAGAACAATTAACACATTTTTTATTTTTAAATAGAATAACATGAAAGAAAGTAATATTTACAACAATATTTGATATAGGTACTACTAACTATGAGTATAATTCGGTAGGTATATAACAGTAATTATTGTTAGTTATTATTAATTATTTATCAACTTAGAGGGGGAGTATAACAAACTTATACTTTATTTACTGTAAATAAAAAATATTGGGACCTGTAATTATTATATGCTCCAATATTTTGTATTTATAGTTGGAAAAAAAATAAGTTTATTAACTTTCTCCACCTTAAGCCGACTTCTTTTATCACTATTTCACCAGTTAGGGAAAAAACTCTTTCTGATGGGACGGATGTCGCCATCACTGACAAATACTTAGTTACACGGTTATTTTTCTTAATTTTTATATGGTGCTTTTTTTCATTCAAACCTAAAACATCCCTAGTTGAAACCACTTTGAGGATGAAGTGTTTTGAGACGATAAGGTCAATGTTATAGTTTTAAGACATAAATGTTCTGGTTAGGGTTGTCTAGGGTGTTAGTTGATGGATGAAGACAAGAACAATAATTAAAACAATAACTATATTCTGTGATTGAGCATACAACTTTAGGCTCTTAAGCCTAACTAAAAGATACAATCGAGAGCGAAAGCGCCGATGAGAGCTTCGCAGCTGGTGACACTCGCTCTTTCCACCCTGCTCTCCTATGCACCTGCGCTCCGTGTTCTCTACTCGGTGGCGCTGGCGTCGCTACGAGTGTCGCCACTGTGCAGGTGGTTTGGTGGATGGGGTTTCGAGTATGCAACATAAATACGTAATGGATGATGAGAAGGTTTGAAAAGGCCCAATTTTGCTGCGTAAGATTTACTTAATCGAAAAGATATTCCTAGTACGTTTCAAATAGTCCGTACTTATGGTACGTATGCAATCGCGCGCGCGTACCAAGAATACGTGTCACAATCCCCTCTAGGCCTAACTATATATTTGTATAGGTTATCTCACCAAAGACTGCCGACCAACCGGTATAGTGGTTAAGGTGTTAGCCTCTAGATCGGAAGGTTCCTGGTTCGAATCCGGGTCCGGGCATGGATGTTTGTAAACGTATGGTGTAGAGGCGGCTGGTGCACCTTAAATCTGTCGTGGCCGAAAGTCCTCACGTTGGGTTGGCGTGGAAGTTTGGAGAGTGGGGTGCCAGCTCAGGTGTTGCTTCGTCAT
Source organism: Metellina segmentata (assembly GCA_947359465.1). Classification (NCBI taxonomy): domain Eukaryota; kingdom Metazoa; phylum Arthropoda; class Arachnida; order Araneae; family Tetragnathidae; genus Metellina; species Metellina segmentata. Next base: position 33,599,877 of record OX375876.1, on the reverse strand, counting down.
CTGACCGTGGTTCAAAATTACGAGGTGTTGTCCTCGAATCTTTCCCTTAAGGGACTGATTCCGGACCGTCGTCAATAGCCCGTTGTGTTGCTCTAGTACGACGTTAACTAAAATTACCATTACCTCACCAAAGACTGCGGGCCGCCGTAGCTCGATTGGAAGGTAATGGTGATTTTTAATTAACGTCGTACTAAGGCAACACAACGGGCAATTGACAACGTTCCGGGATCAATCCCCTAAAGGAAAGATCCGAGGACAACACCACGCAATTATGAACCACGGTCAGATGACGATCGGTTGGAAGAGTAGCGAATAAGTTACTGGAGAGTTGTGAGTTCGAAACTAGATCCAACCCAAGACTGTCGAGGAGCTGGTGCAGGTTAAATCGGTTGTAGCCTCTAAAGTTATCATTTTGGTATGGCGTGGAATTTTAGAAAGTGAGGTGCCAGCTCAAGCGTAATCTAATCATATGACCGTGATTCGGAAATGTGATGTGATGTCCTCGGATCCTTCCCTTTCGGTTTGATGCCGGACTATCATCTATCCAACTAACTATCAAAGAATAATGGTACGCTAAATATTTTTCTGCTATAAAACCTTTATCGCGTTTTACATTTTCATGACTGCAAAATAGTACATTACCGATCATCATGGTTTTGTCATCCCAATGTCTCATTAAGGGTTGTTGGTGGCGCAGACTTAATTCATCCCTGGGTGTATTTCTCTCTTCTGTGTCTAAAACTTTCAATGTGTGTTTTTCTTACTCGATATTCGATGTCTTGTGTCTACCACCCCATGGCTCAATATGGCCTTTGAGTCATAAAACCCACAAACCAACCCAATGTCTCGTTATAGTCTCAATTCAATAACGTCATCCTAACCATTATCCTGAACTGTGTTCAACTGTTTGGTAGAATGTTTGACAGTAATGTAATCGCGAGTGTGAATTTTGTGTGTCAAAATGTATCGCTCCATCTGCTTCGATAGATTGCAGGACTTATCGGGCAGTCACCGATCACCTTATCTTAGATCCACAAGATCGATTTGGGCTGGGAAAAAGGCGAAGAAAAATTCCTTTCTCTCAAGAATGGTTCTGGGGAAAATGATTGAAATCGATTATCGATTCGATACTGGAGCCACTTTGCAGTCTCGATCAACCGCCGGCCCTTGATCGTGAATATTAAGGCGATAAAAGTTTCAAGGTTGCGAATGTTATGTGGTGTTGTGGTCACGAGTTGATTAATCACGTCGATTGTTTCTTTTGTGATAAATAGAATATAGTTTAAATAACAGTGTTCAATTTATCTCTTTCCGCCAATCGCAAAATCGGTGATGTGTCGTATCTGTGTGAACGTAATCTATATATATAATTCTCTTAGGTGGACCGCAAAAAAGACGTTATTTGTTTTCGCGTTTTGGCAACATTGTACGATTCTTTGTTTATCCCAAAGCCTCGCGCTTCAATTGAATTTATAGCGTTATCGGTAATGGTAATTGGTAATGGTAATTTTAGTTAACGTCGTACTAGAGCAACACAACGGGCTATTGACGACGGTCCGGAATCAGTCCCTTAAGGGAAAGATTCGAGGACAACACCTCGTAATTTTGAACCACGGTCAGATGACGAAGCACCACCTGAGCTGGCACCCCACTCTCCAAACTTCCACGCCAACCCAACGTGAGGACTTTCGGCCACGACATATTTAAGGTGCACCAGCCGCCTCTACACCATACGTTTACAAATATCCATGCCCGGGCCCGGATTCGAACCAGGAACCTTCCGATCTAGAGGCTAACACCTTAACCACTATACCGGTTGGTCGGCTATAGCGTTATCGGATGAAATTTTATTGAAAAAAAAATGAATTTTAGTCGAGCTGTTGCAGTAAATAATATAAATAAAAAAAACCGGAGGATCTTTTCAGGGTCATTTTTAAAAAAAAGTCCGTTTCGGGGCAAACTATTATAGTTCAACAAGACGCTTGCATTATAACTTTCGACAACAAACTCAATGAAAAAGCGTGGGTGGCTCGAGTGCTGGGTAAATGTACACACAACCAACATGCTGGGTTTTCAATTTCCAAATCAACGCTCACATTTCGAGTTCAAATTTGTTCAAAGTTTCCATTTGAATTCTGATTCCAGAGGTACTGTAAATATCTTTTCTAATAAACAGCATAAAATTTAGATTTGAAAAATATTTTTTTTGGAATATCATATTTTGTTAACAATTCCTTCTGCTAGGACACATGTCTTCATTGATGCGAGCGAAGCGAGCATAGGTTCGCGCAGCGAACCAATGAGGATTGCGAAGGAATCCTCTGGGGGTTGGCGAGCGTTAGCGATCAGGGGGCGGGCCCCCTAGTTTCTTTTAATACCGTGATAAAAGGGTTTTAGTTCGGTTTGTTGTGTCTGCGTACGTTTTTATAGATTACGGTTTGATACAACGGAAACTACGCTGTATCCTCCTGACGATGATCGACCAACCGGTCTGGGGATTAAGGTGTTAGCCTCTAGATCGGAAGGTTCCTGGTTCGAATCCGGGTCCGGGCATGGATGTTTGTAAGCGTATGGTGTAGAGGCGGCTGGTGCACCTTAAATCTGTCGGGGCCGAAAGTCCTCACGTTGGATTGGCGTGAAAGTTTGGAGAGTGGGGTGCCAGCTCAGGTGTTGCTCCGTCATCTGACCGTGGTTCAAAATTACGAGGTGTTGTCCTCGGATATTTCCCTTAAGGGACTGATCCCGTACCGTCGTCAATAGCCTGTTGTGTTGCTCTCTTACAACGTTAACTAAAAATTACCATTACCTGACGATGATCGACCAACTGGTCTGGTGATTAAGGTGTTAGTCTCTAGATCGGAAAGTTCTGGTTCGAATCCGGGCCAGTGCCTGGAGGTTTGTAAGCGCATGGTGTAGAGGCGGCTGGTGCACCTTAAATCTGTCGTGGCAGAAAGTCCTCACGTTGGGTTGGCGTGGAAGTTTGGAGAGTGGGGTGCCAGCTCAGGTGTTGCTTCGTCATCTGACCGTAGTTCAAAATTACGAGGTGTTGTCCTCGAATCTTTCCCTTAAGGGACTGATTCCGGACCATCGTCAATAGCCCGTTGTGTTGCTCTAGTAAGACGTTAACTAAAATTACCATTACCATTACCATTACCTCGGATCTTTTCCTTAGGGTTTCATCCCGGACAGTTAATAGACCGTTGTGTCGCTCAAGAATGACGTTAATTAAAAATTATCATTAACATTAACCTCACAGTGATCTGGACGAGTTATTTCCTAATTAGAAGTTGCCACGATCGGAAGAGTAACTGATTAGCTACCCGAGGGTCCCGAGTTCGAATCCCACAAAAGACTGCCGCGTGTGCAGGGGCTGGTGCATGTTAAATACGGCGTGGCATCAGATGTTCTCACGTTGGTGTGGTGTGGAAGTTTAGAGAGAGGGGTGTCAGCTCAGGTGTGACCACGTCATCTGACCGTTGTTCAAAATTACGCGGTGTTGTCTTCGGATGTTTCCCTTCATGATTTCACCCGGATAGTCGCTAAAGGCCCACTGTGATACTCCAATATGACGTAAATTACTTATCATTACTTAATGAAAAGAAAATTGGATAAATCTTGATATATGGCGAAATTATCTCGTAATCAAAATAAAATTGACGAGATCCTGATCTCGTGATCGCAAAACGAAATCTTCAATATCTTGATGCCGAGATACCTCGTCATTAGCAAAACTGGGCATACCGTCATGGATAATATATCTCGTCGAAACGACTTGGATGATTAAAGAAGATTCCGAACAACCACGAACATGTTCAACTTCGAATAAAGCCTATTTGTGCTCAGAGCAACCAGCTTTGATATACAAAGGGCATACCATAAAACTGAGAGCCGACCAACCGGTATAGTGGTTAAGGTGTTAGCCTCTAGATCGGAAGGTTCCTGGTTCGAATCCGGGTACGGGCATGGATGTTTGTAAGCGTATGGTGTAGAGGCGGCTGGTGCACCTTAAATCTGTCGTGGCCGAAAGTCCTCACGTTGGGTTGGCGTGGAAGTTTGGAGAGGACTGATCTCAAGGGACTGATCCCGGACCGTCGTCAATAGCCCGTTGTGTTGCTCTAGTACGACGTTAACTGAAATTACCATTACCATTACCATTACCATAAAACTGAGAGTGAATTTTTTACGTACTGGCAACACGGTGAAACTATAAAAAAAAATGCAGGCGATTTTTCAAACTGTTAACTGTACAATTATAAATATTCTAAACGAAGCAGACGATTTTATTTTCCTAGTATTTTGCTTGTTTAAAGAACTGTTTTTATTTGCCCTACAGAAATGGAGGTGAGTGATTCAAAGTTAAAAAACGAAATGCGTTCTGCCATAAAATTTTGCTATCGTTTGGGCAAAACAGCTCCAGAAACAGTTAATTTAATGAAAAAAGCTTACAAAGACAAATGTATTGGTATGATTTTTAGATGGCATAGTGATTTTAAAAAAGGACGTTTGTCTGCAGAACTGGCTCTTAAGACTGACCGACCAGAAAGAGTTGAGAATGATCGAAATGTTAACACTGTGGAAAATCTTGCAAGAAAATCGGCGAATGACATGTGAGGAGATAGCGGCATCAACTAGCATTTCTAAAACGTCGATATTTCGCTCTGAGAGAAGGTATTTTGAAAAAGAATGATGTATTTTTTTCTGTAAATATATTTCTTGATTTTTTTTATGATTTTACTCTCAGTTTTTATGGAACGCCCTTTGTACTATTTAAAATATCAATTTTGGTGATAATTAACAAATGGTTGGGTGGTTGCTTTTGAGGTTTTATGGCGCAAGGGCCATATATGGCCATGCTGCGCCAAACACAAGACATACAATATCAAGTAATAGACATACACACACGAGGAAAGCTTTTACTGGCACAGAAGAGAGAATGAACACGACATGAATCGAATTTACGCCGCTTGCAGCTCTATGTTTGGCAGTGTACAACCGTTATAAAAAAAACGACTCACCCGATCGTAATTGCAAAATTTACATCACCGAACAAAACGGAAGGTAACAATTGATAGGGATTATTGTTTTCTACAAATATCAATACTTAAAATTTGTTCTCGTCTTCATATTAAACTGGATGCATGCTCCGATAATTTTTACACGAACTTCTACGTTTTATCACAAATTTGGATTCTACACGCAATTTCAGGCGGAAATAAAAAAAGTTTATCAATTCTATTGGATTTTTCACCTATTTGTAAGTGTTTGAAAATTAGATATCCTAATGTTAAATTGGTGTTTCACGTTTTTTGACTAAAATTAATTTTTCTTGGAAATTGTTTTTTTATCCTTTGCTATCCAAAAACCAAACACAATCTATAAACATTTTAGCTATCAAACTAAATTTTTTTTTTATCACTATATGAAATATTATTCTTAAAAATTATGAATAGAAACCTGGGCAAATTTTGACTCCATGCGATTCAACTGTTACTGAAACATCGGAATTCCATATTTCAGCTCATCACGTGCATAATTCAGACTGCAAAATTCGATGATTATTATTGTCATTGGGAATTGTTCACAAAGTGAAAACACAAATTTCTGCCAACAAATCCTTAGATTCAGTCCGAATGGATTCTGACTTTGTCACCATCTTAATGGAATCCATACCAATGCGCCTGCAACAGGTCATTAACTGCGACGGCCACCACACGTCTTTATTAATATTTATAGTGTGATTGAATTCCGAACATTTATACGCTCTCTCAATGGTTTTCATGGATTTACTCGGTCAATTTTACGTCGTTTCACATTATTTTTTCACCCTTTCCGCCTGAATTTGTGTGTAGAATCCAAATTTGTGATAAAAGATGGGGGTTCGTATTGAAATTATCGGATAAAGCACCCAATTTAATATGAAGACGGGCCCCATATACCAATTTTAAGCATTGATATTTGTAGATAACATTAATCCCTATAGATTGCTACCTTCCGTTTTGTTCTATGATGTAAACTGCAATTGGCGATAGGGTGAATCGTTTTTTTTACTGCTGTACACACCAACTGATCGACTACGGCCCCAATGACCAAATAAAACGCACTTTTATTCGTTAAACCGTAAAAAATTGAATTTTAATTTTAAAAATATGAATCTCATTTTCTATCTATTCTATATTCTCAGCCATATGATATTGTAACGTATTTAAACTGTTACATATGTAAATGAAACATTCTATTTATCTATTATCTTTCTGTTCAATTGTTTTTGTATTGTTGAGAATATCTATTCGTTACTAACTCGTGAAGTAGAAATAGATATGATACTGACATAACCCATTAACACTACGTTGATTATATCATATCACATCTTGGCTTCAGCAATGTGCCAAGTCAAAATCAATTGTATTTCAAATTATGATTAGGGTAACTTTTTTACACACGTTCTACGCTGCAAGTAAAGTACTAAACCCAAAATTCCTCCTTCATAGGGTTAAGTGAGTTATAACCGAAACATAAATGCAACTTTCTACAGAAATGCAACTTTTTGCATAAATGCAACTACCTGCAACTTTTTAAAATGTAGCTTAAAATTAATTAATACGAAATTACTATTTCATTTTTTGCCCTCTGAACCAACCCTTTGATCGCGTGTCTGATCTTGCGAACTCCGAACTATTGCGGATCAAACAAGAAGTTCATGGAAAGAAGGGGTTCGTCCTAACAGAGGAAAATGAAATAAATGGCAAGAAGTAACTTTTAACACATTGGTTGGCACTCTTGATAATCCAGAGGAAACTTGCGTAATCGACTGCAGAGTTTTCCAGGTGTGTGTCGATCATCAATAGGTTGTTCGCCTTGTAGATGACGTTTTAAAATCTCTGAATGTTGAGCGAAAGGATTTTGCTCTTCTGCTATCCGATACAGCACATTATATGACTGCGGTTGCCGCAGTTTTTCAATGTTAAAGAAATTACTGGCCAAGGATCGATCATTCAACGTTCTTCTATATTTAAGAATGCATTATAATACTGTTGTTCACGACTAAAATTGTCAATATATTTTGAATTTTTTTCTTTTTTTACGAATAATTTATTTTAGAATTCAGTGTATCAAAAATAAATGCAACTTTATTTCCATAAATGCAACTTAAGGGAATGATAAATGCAACTTTTCCCATTTTTACTGCAACAAAAAAGTTGCCCTAATTATGATGAAAATAGAATATCTTCCCACGACTCGGATTTTCTTATCCCACGCAAAGATTGGGCCGCTGTAGCCCGGTAAGAAGAGGAACGGATTAACAACCGGAGGCTTGCGCGTTTGAATCCAATCGTCGTGTACATATGGGTTTGGTGCATGTTAAATCTGTGCTTACCTCAAATTTCCTCTCTTTGGCGTGGTGTGGAAGTTTGGAGAGAGTGGGGGCCAGCTCACCAGCAATTCGTGACCGTGGTTTAAAACGACGTGGTGATCTCCAGGGATCTTTCCATTGGGGATTGATCCCGGACCGTCGACAATAGTCCGTTGTGTTGCTTCAGTGCGAAGATTTACTTCGCACTGAAGCAACCCCATATTTACCATTAGCCCCAGATGCAGAAATATATCCAGTGTTCCGCAACATAACTCCAAGCAATTGCAATTATTCTGAAGGTTGGAAACTACAGTAAAATTAAAAACAGACGTAGAACACAATTATGTGATAAATATGTATAACATGTTTATAATAAAACACCAAATTAATTAACTCACTTTTTTTAAAACCTAGGCATGCTTTCAGAATTTGCAATTCTGTCGACAACTTTTGAAGTTAAATATTTTGTCATTGACATAGAATATGTGTTATTTATAAAGTGTGTGTGGGGTGGTTGACACGTAGCTAGAGAAAACAAAAAGGTGTGGCAATTAGCATGCTTTTCCCTACAGAACAACGTAACTAATAATTGAACAAAAAAAGGCCAAAATGTTGATAAGATTAAGTAAAAATTGTTCTGCAAAGACTTTGTTCTGCGACGGGTGTCGCACTTTTAAGCACTTGCTCTTTCTGGGCCATTACCCACGAAACTATTAAAACCACGTACTCCGGTTTTTGGTTTGAAACACGTGAAAACCTACATCATGCAACAAAACAGACTATTACATTTCGTTGAGTTCGTCACTGGCGTGGCGACAATGACCTACAGCCTAAAGTGTATTCCGAATTCCTGTGAACATCCATTCCCAAACCCCGTTATACCCGTGCCAGAACAAAATGAAACTGACAGTTTCGTATTTTTTAATTAACGTCGTACTGGAGCAACACACAGTTCTACTGACTACGGTCAACAACCAAAGGGAAAGACACGAGGACAACACCACGTACTTTGGAACTACTCTGACAGTTTGGAGTGGACAATCTGCGTTCATATTTTTCTAAATTTCTTTGATTCTCTACACTTTCCACCATGTTTCCCAATATCTCTGCATTGCTTCTTTGGAGAATGTTGAGTTATATCTCTATAAAATATTGAGGGGGCATCAAAAGCCCAGTTGTGTGAGTAACGGATTACAAACCGGAGAGTTGTGAATTAGAAACCTGATTCATGTGGGTTGGTGCACGTTAAATTTCTTGTGGCCTTAAATATCCTCAATTTGGCGTGGTGTGGATGTTTGGAGGGTGGGGTGCCAGCTCTGATATTAACCTCGTCATCCGACCGTTGTTCAAAATGACGAGGTGTTTATTCGAATCGTTCCCTTCGGAACTGATCATGGATCGTCACCAACAGCCCATTGTGTGGCTCCAGCGAGATGTTAACTAAACTGCCGAAAAAAACGGAAATTTTAGCTTGAAATTACCAGAGAATCCCTCTTAAATAAATTAAAATATGATTACTTTTCATGTGAAATTAACAGTCCATAGTACTGAATAGCCCGCGGTGCATATTGGAAATTGTAATACGTTGACTTATTTTTATTAAATTTGATAAATCTTCTCTTCTTATTATTTTGATAAATCCTCTCTTGGATGTGACGAAGGTCAGCCCCGCATCAGCAACGTAAACTAGTCCAATATGATGCATAACTGCATACATACCTTTGCTTTGAAGGTATCAATGCTACGATGACTAAACACCAAAATAAGTTCCGGTAAGAGAAAATCCGGTGACCTTGATCTCGAGTCTACAGTTACTCTTCAAACAGGCAAATTCGATTGCAGGCATGAACGAGTGTTTTTAAAAGTAAATTTAACAAGGTCTCGCATTGAACGTGACGTGTAATATAAGTAGCACCATGGATCAATGGGTTTGCTCACTGCGCTAGCAACCTTCGATATATAGACGGCGCAGTTTCGATCGCGCCCTCGGAGTATTTCTATTTTTTGTGTCAGTAAAACTTTCCAAGGGAGTGTATATCTGTCAGGTACTTGATGTCTTGAGATTGGCCCAAATGACCCATTCATCTCATTCTTCGGTGCAGTATATGATAAAGCGTTTTAAGGGGGTCCGGGACACATTGAAAAAAAGTTTTTATTAATTAATTTAGAATTTAGAATTTTTTTGTACTGATTACCCATTTAACTAATAAGCGAAATCCCAACACAAAATTTTTCCAAAAGTTCTTTAAAAATTTTAAATTATAATTTTTTGAAAAAAAGAGGGGTCATTTTAAATTGCTAAGGCTCAAAATATTTTTGATCAATTTTCAAAATTCTTGCAGTAAATTATTCACAAATTTATAAACTTTAATTTTGATTCAGCAATTTTAAAAATATTAATTTAATAAAAAATAAAAAATATTTGAATGAAAATTTTTGAAAATTTTAAGGTACTTTTTTAAAAAAAAGTCATATATTTAAAAGTAAATATTTGTTTCAGATTTGCTGAATTAAATTAAAGTATAATGTTTGAAAAAGATATATTCCAAATTTCAACCCTTAAACTTTATCGGTTTTCGACTTATAGCAATTTGAATACAGGAAATCTTGAAAAAATGTATCATGGAGAAAAACGCATTTAAAGTTTCAAAGACAGATGTTGTTGCCATGACAGCAACTGTCAAAAGTGATAGATTTTCAAAACAACGCACTACAAAAATTATTATATCTCTAGTTCTAAATAAGATAGAAACATGATTTAGACGTCATTTTAAGTAGAAAAACACAGAGAATTTCTTAAAATAATAAAAAAAATTTCGAAAATTTGACGATTTTTGTGTCCCGGACCCCCTTAAAGAAGAAAATTGGATCGAAAACAAGTTAAGAAAAGGTCGTCGTCAAAGTTAACTCAACGTGATCAGAGATTTCTAGAAAAAAAATTTGTGAAAAATGCACGTTTGAGTGCTGTAAAAATTTCTACAGAATTTACTGAATATTTTTCGACTTCAATTTGATCTGAAACTGTTCGATGAGAACTCAGATCAGCTGGATTCAATGGGCGTTCTGCCCGAAGAAATGTTTGGTAAGTGCGAAATATAGAAAGCTTAGGCTTTCCTTATCAAAATCAATGACAAATAAACTCGAAACGAATTGGAATCATGTCTTATTTGTAGATGAAAGCAAATTTAACATTTTTGGTTCCTATGGAGAAGAAATGTATGGAGAAGAAAAATGAGGAACTTAATCCCAAGAACTTGGTTTGAACAGTAAAGCATGACGTTGGAGGTGTTTTTGTGTGGGGATGCATGTCAGCATCAGGACTAGGTAATTTGGTATTTATTGATGGCATATTGAATCATGCTCTTTATTTATATATTTTAAAAGACAATTTAAAATTATAAGCCCAAAATTTAGGTATTGGAAACAACTTTTTTTTATCAAGATAACTATCCTAAGCACATTGCTTTCAACGTTCGCCTCTGGTGTCTATAATTGCCCACGAGGTATGAAAATACCACGTCACTCGCCAGATTTAAACCCATTTGGAGAAAACGGGAGGACATTAACACATTTGGCGAAACATTAAAACGAAAAGCGAAGTAAAATAATAATGATTGAAGAATGAAGAAACATTGATACATAAATTACAAAAGAAAAAACCTAGTGAACTCAATTTCCAGACGCATAAAAGGTGTTGTGGATGCTGTAGGACATCCAACTAAGTACTAATTTACGGAAATATTACAATATTTACTAACCAACACGCTGCGGCAGGTAAACAATTGTTACCTCTAAAATTTCGTTTACACCCATCGGCATGGTATAGATCTGTGTTCGGTGGATGTTACCCCCCTTTTAAGTGACCGCTGGCATCGATCACCATTTACGAGCTGTCAGCGACCGACCTTTTACGGGCTCCTTCCTTTTGTTCGGTGCCTCCCTACCCTCCCGACCGTGAGGTGTGAACGCTTTGGGAAAATCAGTTAATCGCTCCGGTGTATCTCTCCTCACACCAAACGGTAAGCCACACATTACTATGAAAGGAAAGCATCAGTCGTAAATGACGCTCATGGCCCTATCCATCAAGTTTGGAAATTAGGTAAGAGGATTTGGAGAGTCAGGCCAAATAACCGTTTTGTGAGACGATTGAAAAAATCTAAGCGATTCAGCTTAAAGGCTAATAGAGTAGGTATGTAGAGATTTTGTTTATATTTCGAGGACTTTTTTGAGGTAAACTTTTTTGTTACTTTTTGATTATTGATTTTCCAAAAAACATTTTACTATGTTTTAAAAATGTTTTATATAGTTTTAAGAAGAAGTTATAGATATTATTTAAAAATTTCCATTCTGAAATATTATTTTTTATTAATGGATAGAGTAGCATTTCATTGAAATTCGTAAGTGTACGAACACCTTTTGAGAGCCATTGTACAAACTTCCCTGGGAGTATTTCTTTCTTCTGTGTCAGCAAAACTTTCATTGTGTGTGAATGTCTTACTTGGTATTGTGTCTTGTGTCAGGTCCAGTATTGTAGTTGCGCCATAAAAAGCTAATCAACCGACCTTAATGGGATTCTTTAAATATACAGGGAGCGCCACCTGGTGGGAAGGCGAAAGTTTCTTTGAGCTGAAAAGGAATAATTAACCGTAAACGATTGCATTTAGATTACTTCAAGCAAGGGTTTTGTATCTTTATTCAAGACTACGATGGAACAAAGAAATGGTGTAGAATCGTTTAAGACCTGCATGAATAGACGTCAGTGATTAGAGACCTTTTCTCGTTTGTGTTTGTCCCTTTTGGGCCTTGGGTCATTAAAACAAAGTAAACAATTTTCAGTTTGCATTTAATGTTTCTATTTATAGTTGAGTCAAGTCTTCCGTATTACCGTCGACCAACCGGTATAGTGGTTAAGGTGTTAGCCTCGAGATCGGAAGGTTTCTAGTTCGAATCCGGGTCAGGGCATTGATGTTTGTTAGCGTATTGTGTAGAGGCGGCTGGTGCACCTTAAATCTGTCGTGGCCGAAACTCCTCACGTTGGGTTGGTGTGGAAGTTTGGAGAGTGGGGTGTCAGTTCAGGTATTGCCTCGTCATCTGACCGTGGTTCAAAATGACGTGGTATTGTCCTCGATTATTTCCCTTAAGGGATTGATCGCGGACCGTCGTCAATAGCTTGTTGTGTTGCTCTTGTACGATATTAATTGAAAATTATCAAATTACCTATTTGAGGAACTCCTACATTGGTTTGGGGGTGCTATTTGATTTCACTCACGATATCATCTTATATGATTACAGGTATTTTAACTAACGTCACACTGGAGCAACACAACAGGCTATTGGCGACGTCCCGAGATCAATCCTCAAGGGAAGGATCCGAGGATAACACACTTTAAACCACGACCAGATGACGAGGCCACACCTGAGATGGCATCCCACACTCCAACACCACGCCAACATGAGGATATTTGAGGCCATTACAGATTTAACCTGCACCAGCGGCTTTGTACCCGACGTTCTTTGGTTGGGTTTGAACTCGTAACCCTCCGCCTCTAACCCTTTTTTTTTATATCCTACGTCCAGCTCAAGGCCTTTCGGCCATACGCTGTCTTGCCGTCCAATGTAGCGAATAAAGTCCTTGGGGAAAAGTATCCCTGGTGTCAATGTCCTGTAAACTAGAGCACTCCGCAAGCTGTTGTCTGTTCATAAAACCATCGCAACAAAACGGACAGATCGGGGAGGCGATCTAACCCGGTACCCTTCCAACCAGGATACCGCAGCCCCTTTCTTATACGTATCGTAGGAGCAGTCAGCTCTACATCACAGAGCTCTTCGAACCATGGGATTTGCCAATTGAGCTAGCAACCTGAGAGTTGTTTGCTGCGCAGGTTGGATTACTCCCGTGATGTATTTCTCTCCTTTGGGCGTCTGCGGTAGCCTGGTAGTAAGAGTAACGGATTGACATTCAGAGGAGGTTTCGATTTAGAATCCAACCAAAGAGGCTGGTGCACGTTAAATCTGTCGTTTCCTCAAATGTCCTCACGTTGATTTCGTGTGGAAGTTTGGAGACTGAGGTGCGAGCTTAGGTGTTACCTAGGCATGTGAATGTGGTTCAAAATTGCGTGGTTCTGTCTTCGGATCTTTCCCTTTGTGATTGATACCGGACCCCGTCGTCAATAGCCCGTAATGATGTTCCAGGGCGGCGTTAATTCATATTCCTACCTACCTCTTTGGCTCAGTAGAACATTATTCGTGCGTATGCCCATTACTTGACATTTTCTTGTGTTCGGAGCAGCATGGCCAATATTGGACCTTTCGCCATAAAGCCTAATAAACCTGAAGTTATATCCCGCATTTACAGTCATACAGAACAGGCCTATACTTGTCTTCGTGTTCCTATGTTTCTTTTGTGACTACAACCAGTTCCGCTTCACCCGATTTGTCCCCATCGAATAGTGTGGAATATAATTACTCGAATATTTATCCCTGTGTCATCACCAACAGTCACAACTGATGATTTCTGGATGCGTGTTGCATCTGTGTGTAACGACATTTCGCAGTCATACATCCAGAATCTCATCGGTCAATGTCACTACGCCTGCAAGCATTATGACTGCTATGTTAGACACATAAGTTAGTGTTATTACCTATAGAGGAAATCTAGACGTAAAGTGAGCAATGGTAATCTGTTCTGTCCCCATGGTCATGTGATCAAACCTAGTAGTTACGTGACCCTTAGAATACTTTCGTCTGCCGGGTGGAAACGAACATTCTTCATCTAATTCGTCCACGAGACGGTAGGAAACGCCCATCCATTGATTCATTATTTGATTGGTCCAAATACTACATAGTAGACTTGGCGATTTCACCATTCTTGTCTCCACTCCATAGAAATGCGGAATCACACATCTGTCCTGTCATAAGATTTTATAGCGCCAAACAAGGCAATGAGATACCAAATAAGCAAACTTATCAATTTTTCATGGAATAGTCACGTGACTATTACTCGACATGGTGGACGTTCTATTAGAAGCTACTCTCAATAGCAATGCAATATACTTATACTTCATGTGTCTAAGTTTACCATGTTCCTTTTGACATTCGGTTCGTTCCCTTTGGGATTGAACCAGGGCCGTCACCAATAGCCAGTTGTGTTGCTCCAGTACGATATAAATTCAACTACCGACCAGGGTCCCGATACCACGTTTGAAAGAGTAACGGATTAGGTACCGGAGGGTTGCGAGTTCAAAAAAATAAAACTTTGAAAGACAATAAAAATGAAATAAAACAGTGTTTGTTGTGAAACTTTAGATCGCAGTTGAAATATTTCACAATACGTCGTCGAAACGACAAACAAAGTACGTCTGACAGTCTACAAGGAAGAGCAACTTGTCGGTTTCGATAAACAAACTAATGGAATTTGTCTTTCTCTTTCATTTACTACACCTCACGCTAAACCTTCGCTATGCTCCGAAAGATTTTTAATTTTGTTGCCACTATAAACCAATACCATTGTAGAGCTTCATCGTTCTCAAACAAAACGCCGTGTCATGTTAAGATGTCTTAAATAGGATAGCCGAGTTATTTTCATCATTTTTTACTCTTGCTTGTTCCTCCTCGGAAATTTACGCTCCGTTTAGTAACAGCGGAGAAATGATGCAGGTAAACTACTTATTTTTTCCATTAATGTTGTTCTTTCCTTTTCGGTTGGCGTGCTCACAAACTCAGCCCGATTACTGTTCTCATTCTTTTGTTTCGTAGCCTCACCTGTAGCTTCTTTTGATTCCGATTGCATTACATGGTCATTCGATTCTATTTCGATTGGTTTGAATTGTCACTCTAAGGTAATTTTTAAAATACATGGGGTTTAATTAAACCAGGACCTACGATTTAAAGTGACACATTTGATTCGGGAATTACGAATATGGGATTTAAAGTCAGAAGCTATGTGTTGCGGGTAAGTTTATAATGCTTTGTTTTATTTACTATTTTGTTATTTTTCTTTCAATAAACAATTGTTTAGCTCCAGTGCGCGTTAATTAACTACTTACCATTTTGCTTTCAAACGGTCATACAGATGACTACAGGGGCTCAATACCGATATACTTTTTTTTGGTGAAGTTATTCTGTAACAATGCTTTGATAATGATATTTGATGAAAACAACTACGATTTGCACTTAATATTTCATGTTAAAAGTGTTGATTTATTATTTATTTGTGCACGTGCTTCTTTTATTCAAGTAATTTGCTAAATGTATTTAACTGCAGCTTTAATAGAATAATGAATACTTTACATTTTTGAAACAGAAAAAAAATTTGTCAGCTACTGCTTTACTTGTTCGCATGTTGTTCAAATCAGAATCTCGTTTTTTAGATATTTCTGTGATAGTGTCCAGAATATTCCATGAAGAACATTCTGTCTACAATATTCCATGCAGAATATTCTTTCTATAATATTCAAAGGTAGAATATTCCATGCAGAACATTCCGTCTAGAATATTACATGTAAAATTGAAATGTAATTATTAAAAAACGGATTAACACCAAAAGAGCCTTGAATATACACAATAAAATTTCGATGTTCATAGCCTTCAGATGAGAGCATTCTTTGGGGTTATGTAAATTTAGCTTATAAGCAGCTTTAGCATTTTGTTTTTGATAAAACATAAATGCTCATTTATATGTGAAATAAATCCAAATATCAGTTTTCATATTTTGAAAACTCTGATTGAATATGAATGGAGTATGCACACAAAAGAATTCAAGAATCATTCTTCTAAAATAACAACCTAGCTAATTGCTTGAATTTAACTAGCCCTTTGCTCAGCTTTGCTCTAAAAATTTTATTATAGTTGCACAAGATTTCGTATTCTTGTAACTCTACTTGCTACATTTGTATTTGTATTAACTTTTCCATCCATTTAGCCCCTATTTTCCCCTGAGTGTTGTTTTTATTCGGTTAAGTTATTTCTCTTTGCAATGCATTAAAATTCCGTCCGCCATTGTTTGCTTGACGCTCGCAAAAATATCGTCTGCTGGTTTTCGAAAATCGGGGGAAATCTGATTCATAAATTATTCATAAATTCTTTTTACTTTTTTGCACCGTGTCAATATTGCTTCACTTATTTTTTTCTGTCCTATAGGAATTTTGTTTCTCCTACTCGTGTGTGTGTGTATCCGTTTTATCAAAATTGAAACTAAAGTCCTTAACTGTGCAAACAGAAAGTTTAAACATTCAGTGTTTACCAGGTTTAAGTGCTTGAAAATAGTCTTACATCTGCAATGTTTTTATTCATTTTCTACATGTTTATGTAACTAGGAGCTTTGACATTTGTAGAATGAAACAAAAGGAATAATTTTTTTTAACTCGAAAAACATTGTAAATTAAATAAAGTGATTGAGTTAACATCTAGAGCATAGATGGAAGAAGCAGAGAACATACGCCAAGATCGAGATTAATTACACTCTAGGTACATATCATATCTTTAGGTGCGTACGGGAATCACAACCCCATGATACCCAAGCGATCTTTTCTCCACATTTTTAGCATCGCCTCCTCTTCTGCTTTTTCTTCCCCCCTCACTGTGTTGTATATCTTGTGTTTGCACATCTTGGCTAAATATGGCCCTTGCGCCATAAAACCCGAAAACAATAAATAAATGATTCTTTCAACCAACCGATGAGGTTATTTAATCATTATATGTGATGATCGTCCTGTATTATTTGACACAAAACGCTTAGAAAATACTTATAAAACCCTAAATTATCTTTAATCTCTAATTAACTAGACTCTCTTTAATCTCAGGATTAGTTTTCGCAGTTTGATCTACAATTTGCAAGTTTTGCTTCAGAGTTTGACAACAATGCGTCATGTCTCTCTTTCAGTGCTCGGAGTTTTCCTTTCATGACGAGGTTTAATTTTAAACTCCCACAGGACCACAATTTTAAAGTTACAGAATTATCTTTTAGTACGCAGTCATTGAATAGATAACACACAACGTGAATGATAAGGGCCTATTTTTCTCCCGAGTACTGCGTTATTCATTCGTTAAGTTATTGTCTCTTCGCACTCCAATAGAACTCCATCCACCATAGTTTGCTTGACGAGCGAAAATATCGTCTGCCCGAAACTCTGGGGAATAATGCCTTCGTCCTCTTACACTCTGAACGAAAAGGTGAGATTTCCATTTGAATCACCAATCGAGTGTTTACTCCAGTTCGCATGACTGTTTTGGAATTTGTTTGTCTTCTAAGCCCCAGTTGAGAACGAAATCACTCGCTTCGGAATATTGTTGCAATTTTATGTTAATTTCTTCTTCTCAATCTGGAATCAATGTTACAACTTGAAGAATACGAACAAATGAACAGTCGGAGATTCTTTTGTTTGCTACGCATTCTAAATAACTTTTTAGAATTCTTAATGGCTTCTCATTGTAAGTTTCTAAGATTTAAAAATAATTTATATATATATAACATATCGTGTATATATATATATTTTTTTTTTTTGCATTTCAACTTAGCACTTGCGATATAATTTACCTTAAGCATTTTAATATTTTATTGCTTTTTATACGTATCTCCGTGTTACAGTAATGCAGCAGTAGCCCGGTTGGTATATCGGATTTAGCGATCGGAGGGTTGTGAGTTCGATACACGATACAACCAAAAACATTCATGAACGTGGGTTACTGGTGCATGTTAAATCTGTCGTGACCCCAAATGTACTCATGTTGGCATGGTGTGGAAGTTTGGAGAATAGAGTGCCAGCTCAGGTGTTGACCGTAGTTGAAAACGAAGTGGCCTCTGATCTTTCCCCGGACTGTCTCCAATAGCCTGCTGTGTTGCTCCTGCGACGTTAATTCAACTACCTACCGTATTACAGTAACTTCTAGATATATAGCATTTTTGAGAGACTTAGAAAAACGCGCTACAACAATTGGAGTGATAAAACGAGGATCGTAAATGTATCTTAGTATAAATAAATTTCATGGATTATATAATAGGTTGCGCTTTTTTATTTGACAATACGTAATATATAAAGGCGATAGCAAAGCGTTATAAAATAAAAATAATTGCGGTACTGTTTACTTTGAGAAACGCTCCTGGCACAAAGCATGCTATGTTGTCGTAAAAACAGGCCGTACTCATTTTCATAGCGATGCTCGAAGAAACGCATTCTAGTGAGTCATACTGTCTCATTTGGAAACGAATTAAAAATATATTTGATACCTTTTCTACTTGTTGTCGAGAGATTGACTGGTGTATATACTACAAGCTACCTCGTACCTAGTGGTTAAGGTGTTAGCCTCTAGATTTGAAGGTTCCTGGTTCGAATTCGGGCCTGGATGTTTGTAAGCGTATGGTGTAGAGGCGTTTGGTGCACCTTAAATCTGTCGTGACCGAAAGTCCTCACGTTGGGTTGGTGTGGAAGTTTGGAGAGTGGGGTGCCAGCTCAGGTGTTGTCTCGTCATCTGACCGTGGTTCAAAATTACGAGGTGTTGTCCTCGGATCTTTCCCTTAAGGCAGTGCTCCCCAACCTTTTTATCGCCACGGACCGGATCAACGTTTGATAAATTTAACACGGCCCGCTGAGGGGTGGGGGGGGGCGTTGATTGTTTATATTTTAGATTGTTTTAATTCAATAATTTTAATTTAATTGTATTTAAACATGCCTTCAAAATAAAATACAGTTGCACCAAAAGATGAATATAAAGTGATTTAACATTTTAACTCACTAGAACGCTAAATCAATGAGAACCCTGAGTTTGTTTCTTTGCTACGAAATGGTTTCATCTGGGGGTAATAGGAGACAATGACACCCGAAGTATATTTCTTAGGTCCAGTTTATTCCGTTGTTTTGTTTTGGTTGCTGTCACTGCAGTAAACCCCGCTTCACAAACACAGGTTGTCGGAAATGGCAATAGGAATTTAAGTGCTGTGGTGGCAATCTCAGGGTATTCCGCCATGACTTTAATCCAGAACACCGGCAAAGTTGTTGTCTCGAACGTAGTTTTAATTCCGCCTTCATTTTCAATCTCCAGCTGTTGATCTTCTTGCACAGACACGCTAGATTCGCCTGATTTCTTGACAAATGGGTCGCGGATGTATTCCTTACTAGTTCGTGGGTCTTTTGTGGCTGGGAAGTAGCGCTCGAACTCTTTTAAAAGCAAAGACAGGTGCACCAACTGTGAGAATAAACGTTTAGGCTCAGTCTCGCCTAAAATACCCACTAATGTCTGAAACATGTCCAAATTGCCTCTGTTCACGCGCCGCCCCCACAACTTCAGTTTGGCTTTAAATGCGGCTGCTTTGTCTGCCAACTTGAAAACATCTGTCACATTTGTCAAAATTGGAAAATAGAGACATACAGAATTCAGAAATCATAATTGAAGCTCTAGTAACAGAACAAATTTCAGTTTCCTAATTTGAGTGATCATTTCAAAGATGAGAACCGCACAAACCCGAGAGAAATACACCATAGTAAATAAAATGGAAATAATTTAATGTTCCTTCGGCGGCCCGGTACCATTTCATCCACGGACCGGTCCGCGGCCCGGGGGTTGGGGACCACTGCCTTAAGGGATTGATCCCGGACCGTCGTCAATAGCCCTTTGTGTTGCTCTAGTACGACGTTAATTAAAATTGCCATTACCAATTACCATTAGCAAAAAGAAAATATCCACCATATTTATCCCTACTTAAAACATACAAGTACTGCCCTATAGTGACAGCTAGCTAAATACAGCATTTGCGCTACAAAACCCAACCCAACCAACTTCTCGTGACTGCCTCCCACTGGACTTTGCAACGGGAATAGTTCTCGTGATTGACGGAAATGATTAGTACTGACAATCGTAATAGTACACGCTTTAGTAATCCAAATATTTTTAGTACATCGACTTAGATCACTCAAGAGGGTTGAATACACATTGTAACTCGTAATTTAGATGATCTGACTATGGTTCAAAATGACGAGGTGTCCTCGATATGTTCCCTTCGGGATGAATCCCGGAACGTCGCCAAAAGCAAGTGGTGTTTCTGCAGTACGTCATTCATTCAACTACATCTCCGGCGATGGGCATTTTACAACATTTTTATTAAGTTACAGGTTAACGTATGTACCCTCAAACCACACGACCGTAAAAATGTGTTTGAAAGAACGAGGCTTCAAACTAATATCCAGTACAATTTGCTTTTTTGTCAGTGAGTGGGGATGCCTCTCTTCACCGACAATGAGACCACGGTAGACCTTTTGGGTATTGGTAATTTTTAATTAACGTCTTACTAGAGCAACACAACTGGCATTGACGACGGTCCAATATCAATCCCATAAAGGAAAGATCGGAGGAAGACAACGTGAGAGCATCAGAGGCCACGCCAGATTTAGCATGCACCAGCCCTGTATACACGGCGGTCTTTTATGAGAATCGTACTAGAGACCCTCCGGTTGCTAATCAGTTACTCTTCCAATCGTGGTTACTCCTAATTAGGAAATACCTCGTCCACCATCAGGTTATTGTTAATGGTAATTTTTAAATAACGTCGCACTAGAGCAACACAACGGACTATTGACGACGGTCCGGGATGAAACCCCTAAGGGAAAGACACGAGGACAACACCGTGTAATTTTTAACCACGGTGAGATGACGGGACAACACTTGAGCTGGCACCCCACTCTCCAAGCTTCCACACTAAACCAAAGTGAGAATTTTTCTGCCACGACCGATTTCAGGTACACCAGCCGCCTCTACGCCATACGATTACAAGCATCCATTCACGGACCCGGATTCGAATCGGCAACCTTCCGATTAGAGGCTAACACTTTAACCACTATACCGGTTGGTCAGCTTCTAGTAAAGGATATGTAATTTCGGTTAAATAACGCCAACCGGTATAGTGGTTAAGGTGTTAGCCTCTAGATCGGAAGGTTCCTGGTTTCTAATCCGGGTCCGGGCATGGATGTTTGTAAGCGTATGGTGTAGAGGCGGCTGGTGCACCTCAAATCTGTCGTGGCCGAAAGTCCTCGCACTGGGTTGGTGTGGAAGTTTGGAGAGTGGGGTGCCAGCTCAGGTGTTGCTTCGTCATCTGACCGTTTTTCAAAATTACGAGGTGTTGTCCTAGGATCTTTTCCTTAAGGGACTGATCCCGTAAGTCGTCAATAGCCCGTTGTGTTGCTCTAGTACGACGTTAACTAAAATTACCATTACCATTCGGTTCAATAACCGTTATCTTGTTAATGTTACAGAAATTCCTAACGCAAAGACTTAATATGGCTCATCTAGTCATGGCAACGGTATGCTCTTAAATCTTAACCACCAGACCGATTGGTCGGTGGTAGTCCGGTTGGAGGAGTAACGGATTAGCAACCGGAGGGTTGCGAGTTCGAATCCAACACCTAAGACCATCGTGTACAAAGCTGGGCTGGTGCACAATAAATCTGTCGTAGCCTCAAATGTCATCACGTTGGCGTGGTGTTTCAGTTTGGGGAGTGGGGTACCAGCTCAGGTGTGACCTCATCTTACCGCGATTCAAAATAACGCGGTGTTGTCCTTCAGGATTGATCCCGGACTGCCGCCTATTACCCGCTCCCGTGCGACGGCAATTAAAATGCCTATCTTCACCGACGATGTGCGTTTTTATTACTTCATGAAAGAAACATCTTGAAGTGGGGGTTAAACATGCCAAACATTCCCTGCAACTTTGAGCGATAATCCATCACTCTTTTTAAATGGACGCAATTCCATTTCTTATCGTGAACGCTTATTAATGGAACGACGAACAACGCTCCTGTCGGCAAAAATGAGAGGCCGGAACACTAATTTATTGTCGGGACCACGGCGCAGGAAACAAAATGAACCGTCACTAACACACACGAAAGAGCTAATGACGGCGAAACTCTTAAAATAAGATCCGAATATTAACCTTGATCGAAGTGGAGGAAAATGGGAGTAAAAATAATAGTTAAATGAAGCGGACTTTTATCGGACGGAAGTAATTATGAACTCGGAGAGGCGATTAGGGAAACAGAACTGCGGAAATACGGAACAGTTCTAGGACGCCCTTCAGAATCGTCAGGAAAACATGGAATTGGAAGATTATCGGAGACGTCTGTTTTATTCATAATGAGGCTGAGTCAGTAGAGGATCAGGTCTTAGTGAGGCATGCAATTCCTGGTCCGTTCTTATTTTTTAGATTTGATCACACAAACACATTTATAACACCAAAAAATATTTATATTATATTTATACATTTCATGTTTATAATACATATTTATCTTATAATTTAATTATATATATATATATATATATATATATATATATGCTACAAAAATGCAGGATAGCCCGTTGTTTTGCTACAGTGACGTAAATCAACTCGCCCACAATATTTGGGAAAAAATGTTATCATTAAAGTCTGGTAGCCCGGTAGGAAGGGTAGCAGATCAGCAAGTGGAGGGTTTCGGGTTCGATACTCGGTATAACCAAATTTTGGTTGGATTTCGTCGTGTTCTCAAATGTCCTGATGTAGGAATGGTGTGGATGTTTGGAGAGTGGGATGCCAGCTTTCTTGTTGACTTCGTCATTTGACAGTGATTCAAAATTGCGAGGTGTCGTCTTGGAATATTTTCCTTTAGTATGGATCCCGGATTGTCGACAATAGCCCCTTGTGTTGCTCCATTACGACGTTAACACTAACAAACTTTTTAGAAAGTTTCGATTTGTTTTGAGGATTCACTCGACTTTTTGTGACAGAAATATGAAAAACAGTTAAAAACCGTTCTACAACCTAAAGTATTCCTTTATGACGTCCAACCACTTTTGACTTCCTACACCAATATAACCTTTTACAGAATCTCTTCAAACAATCAATGGCATTTCGTCAATACGTGTTTGGTTCGAAATTACATGGAAACCTGAGGGTTGCGAGTTCGAATCCAGCGAAAGACCGTCGTGTACCAAGGAGGGTGGTGCACGTTATTTCTGTTGTGGTCTCAAATGTCCTCACGTTGGCGTGGTATTTAAGTTTGAAGAGTGAAGCGCCAGCTCAGGTGTTGCCTCGTCATCTGACCGTGGTTCAAAATTACGTGTCCTCGGATCTTTCTTTCAGGGGATTGATCCCGGACCGTCGTCAATAGCTAGTGTTGCTCTAGTACGAAGTTAATTAAAATTTATCAATTACTAATCGTCAATACGTGTTGTGTAAAAGCAGCATAACACTTCTCGGAAATGTCATGAGATAGTTAAAATCCACTTGGTGGTAGTCTTGGCGAGTTATCTCGTCTACAGAAAAAAATTGGCCAGATCTTAAAGGACGCCATATCTTTTCATTAGAAAAACTGTCAAGATATTGATCTCGTCATCATAAGATAATTGCCAATATCTTGATAACGAGGTACCACGCCGTTCGTAAAATTAATCAGATCTCGATGTTGGAGGTATCTCGTCGAAACCAAGTAGGGTTATCGTAGCATTTTTATTACTAAAGTTGAAAAGACTCATGACACATCTCATGGAACTCTTGCCCAATTGGGTAGGTATTTTAATTAGCGTACTGGGCTATTGACGACGGTCCCGGATCTATCCCAACAGAAAAAATCCGAGGACACCACGTAATTTTGAACCACGATCAGATGACGAGGCAACACCTGAGCTGTCGCCCCACTTTCCAAATTTCCACACCACGACAACATGAGAACATTTGAGGCCACCACAGATATAGCGTGCACCAGCCTCCTTTGTACACGACGGTCTTTGGTAGAATTTGAACTCGCATCGGTCCGGTTGTTAATCAGTTACTCTTCCAACCGGGCTACCGCCAACAAACCGGTCTGGTGGTTAAGATGTTAACCTCGAGATCGAAAGGTTAGTATCTAGATTTACCCTTTACCCAATTGGGAATAATTCGGATATGTAGTTTTGCGTCTTCACAAAGTGTAAATATGTTTCTGCTCTTGTACAGCTCAGTAGAGTGCATTTGAGTCATTTGGTTTTCATCGAGTCTATCTATATATATAAAATTCAATTACCACTGACTCATCACTGTCTCTCAAGAACTTCAAGTCCTAGGAAGCTGAAATTTTGCAGGGTGTTTCTTATACCGTAGAGGTGCACTAAGAAAGGATTTTGAAAAATTCGTATCCTAAGAGGCCTAAAATTGACCTAAGGCCTAAGCCAAAAGCAATTTGAAATCGCCATAGAAATAACATTGAGTATAAAACGATTGCTATACGCATCTCAGATTGCTTTACCAGTGTTGATCGAAAAACAATTTTCTTAAAACAAATTAAATTATAATGTTCATGTTTGAATTGAATTTTTACTTCTTGCCATGATGAAAATAATATTTATAAATATTTGGTTGATGAAGAAAGAATGCTTAGAACATTTAATTTCATATTTACTTAAATTTTATAATGGAGCACGAAAAGCACAAACGATAAACTCATTGATCATAAAAGCGTAATTTGCTACTCGGTATCTGGCAACCTCAGAATTAATGTTTAATTTTTTAATTTGATTTATAATTCTTTTTTGGGGTATTGGAGTTGAAAACGAGATGGTTGCGATCATATTAGAGGATTCCCAAGTATTATAAATATATGTTCTTTTTTGCTTATAAATCATTGTCTTCATCAATATTGTTCAAGTTTATCGTCGAATTGTTTTACTTCAGAATATATTCAGGAAGTCGAAATTCACCACGCTAGAACATATATTTTTTTCAGAATTCTCCCTTTTTTAAGGAATGGAATTTTGTTTCTGTTTGCATTATGTGTTCCGGTATATTACCTATACCAGAAATATTATTTAGGAGTTGGATTTTATTTATTTATTTCCTGCAAAATATCACTAGACATGGGTATTTCGTGGTGGTATATGTATATTTCCACCAACTTTCTTTCAATCTTTGGTTCAATACGTTATAGTGTGTAGATAAAAAAACATAAAATTTACGAATCAAAATATTTTTTAAGTGTGTAAATTTGTTTTTTTAATATGACATGAAAATTTTCAAAAATAACTTTAAAACAAGATGGGTTACGTTAAATTAAAACTGGTAGTCATACTTTGTAGTATAAAATATATTTCAAAATTTTGATTTAGCTTTTCATTGAAAGACGATTAAAATAAATTAAATTTCATTTATTTTTCTTGTTTCATGGGTGTTATGGAAAGCTGTACTCCATTGTCAAGTAACTACATCTATCACTCTAAATATATACGTGCTTTCCATTTAGAAACCAAATTTCTGATCTTAAAAAGTGCCATAACGGTTCAATTTAAAACTGTATGTGCGTTGGAGAAAAGGGAATTTTTTAACAAGACTTAGTTGATCTTGGAATAATATCACCCTAAGTAATTTTGAAAAATCGAAATTTTATGTCTTAAGAGGCAGAAAGTCGATGTTGCTTACTCTATTGAAGCTATTCTTACGCAACTCAGATGCATGTGAATCGTTCGTTGAAAGTGATTATCTTTTTGTAAAAGCCCTGTAGAATCAACCTTCTGTTTATTAAAAAATTTTATCGATTGGGTTAAATATGTCTACTCTGATGACATGTATTCCGTACAAAAGCTCTGCTATTCCACATGCCACTGAATGTAATTTTCTAGAAAAAGTGCCGTTTGCTTCAAATTAAATTAGTCACGAATGCCGTAAATTTTTAGCCCCCTTGGACAAATAGACCGCGGGTTAATATGTAGCCTATCATATCCGCAGGGTTCTAAAATATAAGTGTACCAAATGTGTGGTTTGGTCAAAAGGTGGATTAGTGTAGAGAACAGACGAAGTCAAATATGCTTTATATATCTAACAGAAGTTCCGTTATTCCACCTGCCGCTGAATGGAATTTTCAAGAAAAATTGCGTTTGCTTCAAACTAAATTTGTATGTTACTAATTTGTTACTAAATTTTTATAAAATAAAATTACTAAATTTGTATGTTGTAATACGAATGTTGTAACAATTTAACTTACCATCTTCTCATATTTATGTTGAAATTCGAAAATATCGCATACTAGTTGAAAGAATGGCACAATGAAAACATATTCATAGGAAAACTAAGTGCAAGACTATCCACCGAAAATTCGCCAGTTTTACTGAAATTGAATGCACGGGAATATTCGTAGTCACTCGAAAACTTAAAATCAACTTCAACAGAAGTGTGACGAATATGAAATGGATTATAGGTTAGATACAACATATATGCATATTCGCATCCGAAGTAAATTGTAGAAGCAATGGAGAAGTTAAATTGGTATTAAATTTTTTTTCCCTATACACTTAAATGATGCTAAGATTTTTTTATGAAAAAGAATTGGTGATGAATTTTTAATCAACATATTATTAATTCAACCCGAGCAAAGCCGGGTCTTTCTGCTAGTTCCGTAGTATAAGTGCAATTGAAAAGTAAGCAAATGGCTTTTCCAGAATTGGCACTCTTACTGTGGATTTGGGGGGTTTTGGGTTTTTCGTTTGGGACAGAAACCGATAAATGGCCGCAATGGATTAACAACTGAAAGGCTTGTGAGTTCTATTCTTACCAAAGACTGTCATGTGCATTGGGGGCTGGTGTATGTTAAATAGGTCGCTGCCTCAATAGAGGTGCGGTGTGGAAATTAGGAAAGTGGGGTTCCAGCTCATGCGTTACCTCGTCATCTGACCGTGGTTAAAGGTGACGTGATGTTGTCCGTCGTCGATAGCCCGTCGTGTTTACTCCAGTGCAACGTTAATTGAAGTATCATGCTGAAAACTATAACAGTAATCATAGTTGACGGAGGTACATTGAAGGTCATTGTCATACGTGTTTGGCATATTTTCCTTTGGCGAGCTTCATACATTTCATCAAGTGAACTCCTTCAAGGTCATCTGACTTCCTAACAGAACCGCCACTTCTGTCACAAACTTGTTATGTTCTGTCTTTCGGCCTTGTTTCGTTAAAGTATAATGCTACAAAATTTTATAAATTTTGTTACAAAGTGGTTTGAGTTCGAGATTTATCGTGTTGAAACATTTGCAACTTTGATAAGCATTTGTTCAAACTTCCAAATCAGTAGGTTTGTCTGTGTTTCATAAATAAATACAAGTAATTGTAACAAACAGAGATAAAACTAATTGACATCGACAGATTGACCTTGATTGTATATCTCCTGTATTGTCACGATGACTTCAACTGCCTTGAACTGATAAGAAACACTGGAGCAAGGCTGGTTCATTATTTTGATTGTGTATTGTTTCGCCATGTACTCACGCTGTACATTGCGGTATTGAAAAAAAAAACCTCATATATCAAGTTAAATTCACACTAGGCGCGGCTGAAGACCATGTCTTCTTTTATAAATATAACAAATCTTTTAAAAGTAATGTTTTATTTTAACACTTTTGATGGTTATCTACGCGTCTTTGACAAACCTGTAATGTTCATCCTCTGGTGCCAAAATCTGTTCCAAACTGCCATCAGTGCTGGGCGAGGGACAATTCGTTATTCCTACTTGCATCTTCGTAATTGGTAATTACTTAACGTCGCACTGCAACAATAGAACGGGCTATTGGCGTTATTATTACAGAACCACCACGTCATTATGAACCACGGTCAGATGACTACATCAACACCTGAGCTGGCACCCGAGAATATTTGACACTACGACAGATCGTGCACCAGCCCCAACACACAAGACGGTCTTTGTTTACATTGAGTTTCTAAAAGCAACTCCGATATTTTTAACATGCGACTACCAACTGAGTTACCTCTACTGAGACCGTGAGGAAAACAAAATACAACTCTTAATTTCACTTCTGTAGCCTCAAAAATATCTCTCCCCCCCCCCCACACACACACAGGGGCACATTTTCAAGTTTGTACGGCATAACAACCCCAAGGTACTCGAGTCACCTGTCCTTCCTTCTGTTTTTCCCTATAATATACCCTTCTACGTTTTGCTTATTTTTTCTACTTTGTTGCTTTGCGTTTGGTGTAGCGATGTCAAAAAGGCCTCTTGGGTCATAAGATCCAAAATCAACCAAATAAAAATATTTCTCGTGCGAAAGGAGAAAGTGCAGCGGATTAGCAACCCGAGGGTTACGAGTTCGAAACTCGGTCAAGCCAAAGACCGTCGTGTTCACGCGGACTGGTGAGCGTTGAATCTGTCGTGACCTCAAATGTCCTCACGTTGGCATGGTGTGGTAGTTTCAAGAGTTGGGAACCAGCTCAGGCGTTGACGTCGTCATAACACCGTGGTTCGAAATGACGTGTTGTCCTCCGATCTTTCCCTTCGGGGTGGATCCCGGACTGTCGGCAATAGCCCGTTTTGTCGCTCCAGTGCTACTTTAATTAAATACCTTCCTAACCAAACCGAAATCTAGTATTATTTCGAAAATCTAAAACGGATAATAACAGAACTGCAACAAAAGAAAACAGCTCTTCCTCAGCGGCCATTGTTCCTCGATGCGTGAAAGCCGCGAGTGTTCCCCTTGAGAAAAATGGCAGAAAGTAAAAACGCGCCCTCAATCCAGAGCGTTGACGCCGTAATTAATGGTATTCATGGTGAGTGAAGCCTCGTAAATCATATCCGAACCCGTTATTACATGACTTTAGGCAAACTTTCACCTGATTCTGTTACCCTGCAAGAATAACACCGATATTTGCTTATTTTTTCATTCCACCTGACTCCATTTCTTCTTTTACGTGTTGGGCGGAATGCTTCAGGGTTGATATTTCGATGTTTGCTTTCCTGTCCTTTTACAGGGCATTAAATGTGTGATTGCTGAACATGATATGATTTCGATTTCGATAAATTATATAGGGCTTTTGATTGTTTTGCTCAGCAGAGTGAAAAGTTGTTCTTTTAGCTCATATTCCTCCATTTCCAGATTTACGAGAAGCTGTTAAGAGCAAAAATCTTCTTCATCGAGAATTTTGCGAGGACGTCAATTCGCTTTGGTGAACAACCATAACGTGAAACTTCTGCACATGAAGTTAAATGTTGGTTGCAATTATTCTTCTGTGGCAGAATGTCTTTCCTGAACGTATTCCGATTGTGACGTCACTTGGCTGGTTTTTCGAATACGATTTCACCACTTAGGCGATAAAATTACAAAGAACGAATTCCGAATTGATGTTTAAAATTTTATTTATCAATGAGAATTCGATTAAACGCCAGACGTTGCCAAGGTCTATTGAAATAGATTTATTAGAAAATCAAATGAAATAACGGAGCATGTGAGTGGAGACGCTGTCGTAAGATCTCTGAAGGGTAAGTCACGTGGGTTCACGAATCGGCCTCGCCGATTGGCTAACGAGGCTCAGACTAGTGCTTTTGATCACGGAGGATAAATCACTTTAACCAATCAATAACTTAGGATTCATACTATTTCCCACAACCACGTGACAGATCTTCAAACCAAGCGGAAGAAATAACAGAAGGCTGCGAGCACGTTTCGTTTATTTCATTGAACGATCGATGGTTTGTATATTTAGGGTAGTAGAAGTAAAATATTTTTTTTTTACGTCTGGCTTGCACGTGCACTGAAAATTCCTCTCACAAGAATGTTCCAGTTTGTACAAAAAATATGGTACATTTACTTAAAAATGCCCGGGTTTGAAAGAAAATGAAAATGTTAACTTTTCTACTAATACTGATGATCAGCCGAAAATGACAATTTTGAAAAATGAGTATTTTATTTTAAAAAACTAGAGGGGGAAATCCTGTGCACAGCTAGATGTATGTATTATACATGTCCACCGGTTTCTTCATAGTATGACTAATGTTTGTTTTAATGTTATTTGCTAGTTTCTGGTCATTTAGGCTCCACATAATATATAAACTTGTTTTTATCAAAATCTGTTTTTTCCTATGCACTTTCAAAATGCTAAGCTTCTAATGGAAATGCTTACATTTGTTAATACTTACTTGTTAATGATTCGCTCCACAAATGTTTGGTCTTTCTATATAATTGTAACAAGAAACTAATATTTTAAATCCAATCTAGGCTTTTATCTGACGTATCACTCAAATTGTTTTATTTTCTGACGTGACCGCGGTAGCCCGTTTGACTTAAGAATAACGGATTAGCAAGCGGAGTGTTGCGAGTTCAAATCCAACCAAAGACAGTCATGTACAAAGGGGGCTGGTGCACGTTAAATTTGTCGGGGCCTCAAATATCCTCATGTTGGCGTGATCTGGAAGTTTGGAGAGTTGTGTGAACTTGTAATCTGACCGTGGTTCAAAATTACTAGGTTTTGTCCTATGATCTTTCCCTTCTAGTTTGGTCAATAACCCGTTGTGTTGCTGCTCCAGAGCGTTGTTAATTAAATACCTACTTGCCTATTTTTTGACAGAATTTGCTTATGTTTGACTCAAACCATTTTCTTCTCCTTTCATTTTAGAATTTTAAAACTCGTTTCAGCGCTGCTCTTGCGCCAATTAAATCCAAACCCTCCTCCCACCTCAGGTTCTTCGAATTTTTTTTCCTCTCTAATTATGAATCTTTTCAAATTAAATCGATTTGCTTTCGTCTTCGACTTTCTCACTCTCCTGTGACAGTTTGCTCATTTAAAAACTGAGGAAATTCGTTAAATTTCTTCCCAACTCCATTGACTAATGAGATCAATTTGGGAACTGTCATTCCTTTTCAATTAATCTCCAGTTACTGCTTTGAATTTGGTTAGATTCGAAAAACATTTGGAGAAGGTCCTCAGATGCACATCGGATTTATGTGTGTGCGGGCTTCAAAGACCAGAGGTACTCTAGTGTTCTTTTCTACTCTCATGGAGTTTATTGTCTTTAGTAACCACAGGGATTTTCTTCCCGGATTTACCCTAACGATCTTTTTCTGCTTTCATCGCACTATTCTATTCCACGATCCCTCTTTTTTTCGCTTTTACATGTTACTTCATGTTGTCTGGCGTTTGGCGCAGCTTGGCCAAATATGTTCCTTATGTCATAAAACGTCAAAAGATCAGCTGACCAACCTTTGTAACAGGGCACCCAATGAACGGGGGGGTATGGTATCTTGGTATCAGAGCCCAAATTTTATGCGGTCCCGCAAAATGGGACTTTTTTCATTGTTATGAGCACAGGATAAAAAAAAAAGTATAAATATGTTCATTGTTTTCATAATAAAGGCGTGCGATTAGATAACACACGCAAGTTAATTTTCCTCTTTGCTTTTAATTTTATAGCTTGAGTATTTATAATGCGTAATTACTTTATTTGAGACTAACTACTGCGTGGCCAGCCCGGCGTTGCTTTTGACAGTTCTTTTCGTGAGGTCAAGCGTGATCACTGTTCGCAAACCAACACCACAACAACCATCCACATGATGGACTCGAAGTGACTAGTAATAAATACATACCAATAAATTAATTTTAAAATATTTTAGATTAAAATTAAAAAATTGAACTGGACACATTAAATTAGCAACAAAAAAAAATGACACGGACATGTCTCGTTACTTCCACCACAGCCTCATCTGTGTGAGAGAAAAACATTCATGTAAAGAATGAGGCCCACCTACACCCGACATGACACGGGCATGTCGCCTCATTCTTTCCACGACGGCCCCATCTGCGTGAGAGAAAACATAAATCGTTGCGCAGGAAATCAAAATATGCAATGAATCTGATATCTTAACGAAAAATTGCAATGAATCTGATATCTACGCGAAATTAAATTCTTCGTGGCGAACACTGACAGTCAGACTTGCCTCAGTTCAATAAAGGTTGAAAACTAATAAATTCATTTAAAAATGTCTTGATTAAATTTGAAAATTCGGGCCGTACACAAAATTCGCAAAACAATTAGGACTACCTGTGCGCCAAATTTCATTATTGTGAATGTCATAGATTCGTCAGGACACTGCATACAGACAGAGACACAGACAAACAGCCGACCAACCGGTATAGTGGTTAAGGTGTTAGCCTCTAGATCGGAAGGTTCCTGGTTCGAATCCGGGTACGGGCATGGATGTTTGTAAGCGTACGGTGTAGAGGCGGCTGGTGCACCTTAAATCTGTCGTGGCCGAAAGTCCTCACGTTGGGTTGGCGTGGAAGTTTGGAGAGTGGAGTGCCAGCTCAGGTGTTGCTTCGTCATCTGACCGTGGTTCAAAATTACGAGGTGTTGTCCTCGGATCTTTCCCTCAAGGGACTGATCCCGGACCGTCGTCAATAGCCCGTTGTGTTGCTCTAGTACGACGTTAACTAAAATTACCATTACCACAGACAAACACTTCCTTTTATAATAGTAGAGAAGAAGGTTTGCCATCTGACCTCGTAACGTCCTGAGTGCAAATTTGAAAACCCTGTTTCATAGTTAAAGGACTGAGATATCAGTGAAATTATACACTCAAAGCATTTAACTTCGCATACCGAAAGTTTTGTGGTTTGAAAATTTGAAAGTTTTGTGTCCTCTAGAACTGTATAATGAGTCTTATAGCAACATATAAGACTAGCAAAATAAAAATCAAATCTCAGGACGAGACACGACATTTATTTATGGACATAAAACGAAGACGTTTTTTAGTTTTTTTGACGCAAGGAACATATGTGACCAGGCTGCGACAAACACCAGATAACGTGAAGTAAAATTAGAAAGGGAAAGAAGAGAGATTGTGGAATAGAGAAGGTGCGATGAAAACAGAAAATGGTGCACATCTGCAAACGGACAACAGAATGATTGCCCTCTCGCATCTTAACATAAGTAGACGCTAACACTTTTAAACTGGACACATGTGAAGAAGAGAACACAAACACGCGCTCCCTTAGAAACAGCTGATAAACAGTTCCTCGAACCGATTGGGGAGGAGAGAAGAAAAACACCAATGTTCCGCTACACTGTTTTAAAAGTTGAGAAAAGAATTCTTAATCAGGTCTATTTGAAGTCATTTTCCCAACTTCTCTTTTATTGCGATGGAATATTTTTTAATGCAAGGTTGTTGACTCGAGGCAGGAAGAAACGTATAAAAAAGGGATGGATACAATTGGCTGGTTCTGCTTGAAAACTGTTTGACTGGTCTGAGTTTACGATGTTTCCTACCAAATATAACACGAAATCTTAAACTTCCAAGTGGTTTCGACGAGATATCTCGTCATCAAGATCTATACTTTATTTTTTTAATGATAAAGAGACCAAAAGCTAGTCAATTTTCTTGTACTGACGAGATTCTACGTCCATGAAGATCTGGTAAGTTTTGCAAATGATTATTTTTTTCATGACATATTTCACCGAGACAACCACCAGGTGGGTGAATTACATTACCTACCTTTAAAACTTACGACTTTCTGGTATGGGAAGTGCATATACGTACCCACTCTATATATTGCTCTTTTTTTTATTAGTCCACGATGAATTTTCGAGAACAACGAATAAGCAACGGGAGGGTTGCGAGTTCGAATCCAATCGAAGACCGTCAAGTACAAAGGGGCCAGTGCAAGTAAATTCTGTCGTGGCCTCAAATGTCCTCACGTTGGCGTGGAAGTTTGGAGAGTGGGTGAGCTCAGATTTTTCCTCATAATATGACCGTGCTTCAAATCATGGGATTTTTTTCTACTACCTTTCCCTTCGGGGCTGATTCAAAACCATCACCAATAGCATATTATGTTGCCTCTACTACGACGTTTACACAGCTACATACCTAAAGTTTCGTTCACAACACCATTCAAAGGTTATAGAAATAAGAGAGAAAATTCTGCACATTTTAGCAGGTTACATATTTCTGTCATCTAAATTGATATTGGAGCCCGAGTGCTATGTTGATGGCCTGATTGACTTAGTACCAAATGCATGGTAATCGAAATCATTTATGTATTCAATCAAGTTGTCTTCGGAATGACATCTATGATCCTACCTCGAATCAGATCAACAGCTGTGAGTTCTGACATTTATTGACAGCGAAGACACGACCGAGTGGTCGCAATATGTCCATTGTTTCCTGGATTCTTCTTTCCCTCACTGTTTCACTTGAGTGACTCATGCGCTGCGTGCCACTCTCGGTTTTAAGTTTGGGGAACTCTTTTATTTTTATCTCCAGTTCTCGGCGGTATCTTCGATACGAAGCATGTCCAGAGTATGCTTTCGGATTCTGAGGTTTTGGACGCACGTGATTGGTTGAACGCTTTTCTGATAGCGAACTTGGGGGGAAAAAAAGTTCCATTTCGAAATACTTTCTCGGAAGAATTTTGCAGTCTGCTTTGCTTTCTGGAATAACTTTACTGTTCTGTCAGAATGGCCGTTTGGGGAAAATACGAGGTAAGTACTCCGTGTTTTGTTTTATGTTCATTTGTTCCGAATAACATCAGTTTCATAAAAATCGATCTATGAGCAGTTGATCTTGGCATTGTGAGCATCTTTGATTTGCTGTGGTATGGTTTTCTTTAATATGCTCTTGTACCAAGCTACTTAAAAAAATAAACTCTTCTATAAAAACTGGCCCAACTAAATAAGCAAATTTCGAAGAACAATAAATCTTGTAAGTTTATTTTACTTCTCTATTCAGAATTTGTAAGATTTCGCTGTTCTGTTTCTAAAAATTTGCAGCATGATTCCTAATTCGATTTCTATGGTTTTTGTTCGAATTTAATGCAGCCTTTTTCTTAACTGAAATAAAGTCGCCATTTTGCCGTGACTCTAAACTACCTCCCGATTCGAATTTGTGTGTTTTGTATTGTAAACATATATTGATTAATTTATACATATATTGATTAATTTTCAAGTATTTTGATATGATGCAGTTAAAAGATTTTGTAAGAACCATGTAAATTTCAAGAAACTGCGCGGAATAAATTTACTTTAATTTGTTTGTGCTTTAATTTCCATAAATTGTTGGAGCTATTTTCGTTTGAAAAACTGGAGTGCCTATACAGTCAAGGGCGACACATGTAAACCCCAACAAATGTAAATATGCAATATAAGAATCTCCCTCACTAAAGGCATTTATTCTCCAAATGTCCTTAAACCACGTGTTTTGATGAAAATTCTCAAAATCTGATGTCAGTCATAGAACTGGCTGGCATTCTTCGTGATTATAAATGTATCTTGTATGAACTCGTTACTGAATAGTCTGCGTTCCAGTTGTCCGCGCAACAGGATTTTGATTTGGCATATGCCATTCGCAATAATTTAGATTCCTCAAATAGCAAATCCATTAGCCCTCGTATAAACGACAAATAAATGGTGTTAAATCTGTCGGTTGATAAGTTCACCCGAATGGTGAGTGTTATGTAAGATGGGGTTAGAGTTCACAGCGCCGGCAATCTTTTATGGAGATTGGTATCGGAATGTGTTCTTGTGTAAAGTAGATCCTTGTCTAATTAGCTATTGATGTGGCATAAAATGGCCCTAAAGGGATAATTTTGCGTCCAGTTGAAACGCGAATTCATAAAATTCTACGTCTTATCTACAATTATGTTTTGCTACACGAGAGCTAATTAAACTAGGATGACAGCAACGCAAATCATGATCCATTATTCAAAAGGATATGATTCATTACTATTGATAGTATTTTTGCGTTTATAACAACCTGCATTAATGAATGTTCGAAAATTCAATTTTTATCTTTATTTTTTGTTCCGACTCAGAATAGAACGAAATATTTAAATGAAGCCAAATACAAACCTTTTGCTTTCAAATGCACGTGAATGAATTAAAAGGAAATATGTTTTAACCAATGTATCATAAACCTATAACAGTTAAAACACGTGTTTTGTTCTAAATGATTTAATGGATTCAGTTTCTTCAACAAAAAAAAAATAAGAGCGTGTTTGTCATTATTTTATATTTGTTTCAAGCATTCCGCACATCTCGTGAGAATCTGTCAATCCAATCAATTCCACACATCTCGAAGTTCGCGCTTGACTTGTAATACACTCCTGACACGAATAGCGGGTAAACAACGCTATCTTTAAAAGACTAATAATCCAACACCATGTCAGTTTCTGTGATTTGAGAACCGCACCTTCGAAGTTGAAACAGCTTTTTCCTTACCACCGATATCGCCGTTTTTCTTTAACAATCAACTCCCATCAATCCTTTCGTGTTATTTTCCATCTGGTGACCTCAGAAATGATTCGCAGCTGTTTCTAGTTCGACGCGGTTTCGGGTTTTGATTTGATAAGAATAGTGACGCAAAAAAAGATAACTTCATTTGAACGTCTTTTTTATTTATTTGGTCCTTTGAAGAGTAGTAGTCAATTATAGGCTGAAGTGTTCTAAATATAGTAAATACAATGGAAGAATTGATTCGAAAACTTGGATGTTTAAATGAGAACATTAAAAATAAATCAATATAAACGAAAACGTTTAAACGATGATAAAAATAAACAGTAATAATACAACTTGAAATTGACTTGGGTCTACCTATAGCCAAACCTCTTTGAAGAATGGAACCTATCCCATATAAATTACCCGATATTTGAAGTTTTAAAAACACAACAAAACGATAAACCTTTTTTCTGACAAAGTATCGTTAACCCTCCTGATGGTTATCTCGACGAGGTATCTTGCCATTAGCAAAACTGATCAGATCTTGATGGACGAGATATCTAGTCATTAGACGAAAACTGACCAAATCTGAATCTTGTCATCATAGAAAACGTGTAAAAGTATCGTGATGACGAGATATATCGTCATTAATCAACAACAATATCAGCAAAATTGATCAGATCTTGTTGCACCGAGATATCTGGTTGATAAGATGAATTTATGAGACTGAATTTCAATATAAACAAACCATCGGTAAACGGGAATTTTACTTTGGGTTACCCAACAAAAAGGAAAAGCCACGAGAACCGTTCTATCACAAAAACACTAGCGCCATCTGCATTCAGTTTTATAAAAGAAGCCTCTCTAGGCCTTTCAGTAAAAATTATGAGACAATACATACACCACTAAACATTATTTTTTACAAATTTTGATACAAAATTATCAGGTCATAGGATGAGTTCTGACCCTATAAACCTTTAACACGCCTCTGCAGATGTAAGAGAAAATGATAGCACCAAAATATGATATTCAATAGTAGGTTTCATTTCGGTGAGGAAGAATTGGAAGAAATTTGATATTTTTTGTCAAATTCAGACCTATTCACGTTTCTGGGCAGCTAATAATGCGGCACAACAAGATCGCGAACGTTAATTATTTTGCGAGTTCTTGTCATGTGACTCGTATATTATCTTTCCAGACAAAAGTATCCCCCCTCCCTTCCTACTACTCAATCACGTTCTATCAATGTTATCGCTTTTTGGCAGCACGTACATTAGTTAACGGCTATTTACAAGGAGGAATATCTCATGAAGAGCAAAATTATTAGATAAAAATCCTTTGATGATCACCTTGATAACGCATTAGGAATTGAATCTCTTCTATTAATATAGACACTAGCGCATTAGTTTCACAAAAACAAGGTCATCTATCGCTCTGGTTTTCATTGTTTCTATCTTTTTTTTAATGTTACAATAAAAACTATAAACAATAAAGCATATTTAATTGCTGCATACGTCAGCTATATAGTATTTTAAATTAGGCTCAAGATTCTTCATCTTCA
Source organism: Metellina segmentata (assembly GCA_947359465.1). Classification (NCBI taxonomy): domain Eukaryota; kingdom Metazoa; phylum Arthropoda; class Arachnida; order Araneae; family Tetragnathidae; genus Metellina; species Metellina segmentata. The sequence goes on along the minus strand of OX375876.1, from coordinate 33,561,998 downwards.
CTATGCGGCCTGTACCATATGGTACTTGCCGACCCTTTTCCCTAACACGTGGACGCTGGAATGTTTCGGAATGCGAAAACAACTTTATTCTGCACGTGCGGTTCCCCGGTCTCGTATCTGGGATCACGTTTTTGCGGTGGCATGAGAGACGGTTTTCGCAGCTGTGTGGGGGTGTTTCTGTTCGGCAGAGAACATAAACATCTCTAGAGGGCTCGGAATTCACCCCCCTCTCGTTGTCAGCGGCGGTTCTGCGAAGCGAACGTGGATTTTGAGGGGATTCGGACTCGAGATTCAACGAGAGACAGACGTCTCTGTTTTGCCAATTGTGTTACTTTGGCTTCAGGCAGGTTTCGGTTGTCGATGGCTGTGCCCATAATTATCTTGTAAATATTTATGTAAATAAATAGTTTAATTTTAAATCAGCTGTCCGTCAAATTCTTACATGACGGTACAGGCCAATGCCAGCCAAAAAGTTGGATACTTCTGATCTAGACTTAATTAGAATTCTAAAGAGTCGCTGAGAGTCATACTCACTAGTAAAGGTTCGTCTCCTGCCCCTGGTAAAGAATTTCGAGTTGTCCTCGAATTTTTCCCTTCAGGATTGATCTCGGATCTGCTCCAATATTTCGTTGTGTTGCTCCACTAAGATTAAATTCGACTACCTGCCAGTCTCATAAAGAAATTATTACACAAGTATAAAACCTTACTTACCTCAGCTGAAAAGAGAATTGAAAATAAGTTTAAAATGATCGTGTTAAGAAAAACATTAAAACGATAGTTAAGTAACATGAAATAATATTCCTCAAACCTTGTTTCTCGAACTTTTTCCAATTCCTGTCACTCTTGAAGCATGCTTGCAACAGTATATAGATTCGAATATACGAGATAGTTTACGTTGTGAAAGAAAAAATTAACTACATACATGCTTTTATAATTTGTAAATGATTAATTTATTGAGGACATACATTAATTTATGTTAAACACATGAAATTTCAATAAGTAATCTACTTCAGCGAAGTGGTTTGGTTTTATTTCTTCTATTTGGTTTCTAACTATTTGTGTCTTCCAATTTTTTAATCGCCTATTTTTTGTTCTCTTTAATTAAATATTTATCAGTAGAAAAACAACAATTAAAAAGAAATTAAGAAACAGGAATTTTCAGTTGTGAGCTTGGACCTCTATAGCCCCACCCATCTACGCCGCTAATATTTAAAATCCAAAAATAATCTGCTATTCTGTTTCCTATGAATAAAGTGCCGTGTTAATCCTGTTGGAAGCACAACGGAGGGTTACGATTTCGAATTCAACTAAAGACTGCCGTGTACAAAGGGGGTGGTGCACGTTATATCTGTCATGGCTTCAAATGTCTTCGCGTTCCTGGGACGGCGAAACTATCTTAATAATACGGCCCATGATGTCACAGCGAGGGCTTCGCCCCCTGCTCGCGAACGATAGCCTACCCCAGGGGATTGCTACACGATTCCGTTTGGTTTGCTTCGAAAACCAAGACTCCTTTTGCACAAGTGATTTCCCTTTTTTTTACTTTAACACTTAATGCACCCAAACTAATAGACCCATCAGTAAAATACCTTCTCCATCTTGTTCCCTGTACACTTTTAAATAAACCGAGTTATTCTCGTAACTTTATGATCTGTACTTTCTCGGTAAACTGATGTTCTGAGAACAGTGAAAAAAGCGGGCTTTTTTCTTCACCAAATAAAAAAGTTCGTTTTTATGGTAGATTTAAAGCTCAATGCACCACAATGAGAACTTTCTTTCTTCATATTTCCAATATTTAAGTATTGGTTTAATTTTTGCCGTTAACACAACAGCCTCACAATCAGCTTTTCTTTTCAATCCTGCTTCAATTATGGCACTCTCGCTCAGCCTTTCTTCGGGGTGCCAGCTCAGGTGTTGCTTCGTCATCTGACCGTGGTTCAAAATTACGAGGTGTTGTCCTCGGATCTTTCCCTTAGGGACTGATCACGGACCGTCGTCAATAGCCCGTTGTGTTGCTCTAGTACGACGTTAACTAAAATTACCATTTTACATCCAAGGAAAATAAATTTTAAGAAATGCTTATAAATTAATTACAAAATGTTTTAGATTAAATTTTAAAATTTGTGCTTTGCACAAGATTCGCATAAAATTAGGACTACCTGTGTGCCAAATTTCAGGATTGTAATTGGTAGAGATAGTCTAAAAACACAGACAGACATACAGACACACAAACACTTTTATAATAATAGAGATAAATAATTCATCTTTCATTAAAAACATATGCATTATAATCTTTACTCATACTGTAAAGTTACAAATTTAATTACATAAAAAAACTTTTAAAGATACATAAATAATTATAAAAAATAAATAACAAAAAGTAGTTGGAAAAATATTTGATCTAAGGATATTTTATATATACCCTGTAAATCTATGGGGTTTTCGAGTTAATTCTATTACCTATATGTTGGTAAAAGTAAAAACATATCTAGAGTTAAATTGTAAGAAGGGGCCTCGAGATTTCGACTGCCTAGGGCCCCCCAGGGTTGATCCGGCACTGGGCGATACCTGTACATTTCCAAATCGTCATTTGGCTTGTTTTTCGAATGATTTCAGAGCTCCGCCAATAAAAATTCCAAAGAATAAATTCCGAATTGATAATGACAATTGATTGGTCGACAACAGTTCGATTAAACTCCATACGTTGCCAAAATGGCGATGAAGTATTTCTTCAGGTATACATCGATATTTATCATGCAATTGTATTTGGACAGTAAAATTAAAATCCTAACAGACCGTCTGGTTTGTTTATTTACCCTGAAAATCCCTGTCAACCTTTAAAATTACTTCATTTTAGAGAAAAACAGTTGAGAACTTAAAATTAATTTGTGTGCCAATTTACAATTGATAACCGTTAAATTTAGTCTAAACTGAAAAGAAAACTGTTAATAATAGCTGTCATCCAAATTAGCAATAACAGTTCACCACGGTTACCATAAAATAACAGTTTCGCCCCATCTCCGAATTCTATTTCTTCTAGAACTACATTCTCTCCATTTCTTCAACTTGTTGAACTTAACCGATATCACTCGTAATGACAGACCAATGATGCTTTTTGGCCCACTGAGCCGCGTACCACACCTCCACTCCATAGCTTCTCCCTGTGTCGTGGTCACCTTATTTGGCGCTCTATCGCTGGCTGGGCCACGTTATGTGCCACTAAAGTCCGATTCACAGAAGAATTGTTTGTTTTCCTGCCGAACACAAATCAATTCTTGTCTAGGAATCGGTAACTCTCTCCTCCTTGCACGCTTTAAGGTGAAAAAGAGAACGAAACGACGCACCTAGCAATCAATCAATGCCATCCCTTGCTGTGAGATTTTAGCGAGTTTAATTCCATTGTACTTGGAAGTACTAGGAGTTCAAAATGCAGTTTCTATCTCTTGCTACCATTTGTAAGGTTTCGTTTGGTGAGATGATTCGTTTACTCTTGTTTACTGACTGAGAGAGCGTCATCGGAAGGGGGTGTTTCGCTTGTCTTGTCATTCTAGTGTTTGAATTTTTGAGATAGATTGGTTCTAACGTTGCAAGAGTGGAGGCTTCGAAGAAATTGGTTATTGTATGATGCAGTTTGATTGCTCCAGTGCAACATGAGGAAGATAAGCACAGGAAAGGATTTCAAGGTGAGTTCACGAGCTAAAAAATTGTTTTCTTAACGAAACCACCATTGATATAAGGTATTCCCTCAGAAAATTTCACCGTTTCAAATTTTAGGACAGTTCTATTTCATAAGGTATAGATAATTTTTAATGTTTTACACTCTCTCTGAATATTAATCATGTTACGTAACCTTTTTATTTTGAGAACGTATTACATTTTGGTTATAAAAGGCAATAAGATAGTTTTGAAATATACTTTATGAATAAAATTTCAAACGTGCATTCTTAAATAACAAAACTTGCCGATTCGCATAAGCAATAATTGTTCATTTGCAATTAGAATTCCGAGGATTTGTTTTATACTTAGAGAAATATGTTGAAAATAATAAATAATTATCAATAACAAAATTAAATTAACCCCACTACTCTCCAATGTTTATGTTTATTAACTTCACATTTGTTTATAATAAGGCTATATAATTACTGTTATTTATTAACTTAACTCTGAAACTTAAAACATATTAAAAAACAACTTTAGTTCTAATTTAATATGAGTGATATGTAAAGAGGAAATTAATGTGAAATGTAGGTGCCAGATAAAGATACTTTAAAAAATATATAGTTGAAATCACATCAAATTCAAATAATCATTAATGCGTTTGATAATTATTTAGATAAAAATTAATTATGAAATTGTATTTTCCAGTTATAAAGCAAATGTATTCTTTTTCATCTGTAAAATTTATGGGAATTCGTAATTTATCAAAACTGTGGATGATTGAGATTTATAAAAACTTTTAAACTTATATATATTTTTTGAAGTTTTGATAGTCCTACATGCCTGATTAAACTCTAATGCGCAAATTCTCTTTAGTAACCTATAGTTTTAAGCTAGTTACCACCGCCCAAGCCTAAGCCATTAGGTGTATCGCCACGTAATTTTGAACCACGATCAGATGACGCGGCAACATCTGGGCTAGCACCCCACTCTCCAAACTTCCACACCAACCCAACGTGAGGACTTTCGGCCACGACATATTTAAGGTGCACCAGCCACCTCTACACCATACGCTTACAAACATCCATGCCCTGACCCGGATCCAAACCAGAAACCTTCCGATCTAGATGCTAACACCTTAACCATCTAATATAATATTTGTAATGTCTTTTCAACAACCGTTATTTTGTTAATCTTACTGCAATTCGTAACGCATATAGACTTAATATGGCTCATCTAGTCATGGCAACGTTATACTCTTACATTGGGAAGAAAAATTTATCTTGAATTTTTGTGGTCTTCCTCCTATCGAGTTAGAAAAGACACTATACTCTGTTTCACCTTAACTTGTCAGTAGAGTAAAGGCTACGTTGACCGCATCACAGCCGTTGTCGTAGAAACTAGGGTTACAATGTCAGAAGAAGTCAGCTATAAGCGAGGAAATTCGCCCTTTTTGGCAAGGAGAGATAAAATGCACGTGGAAATTCTATACGTTTCACAGATCTTTAATTTCTAATGGCTCTTGCATTACATTTGTTAATTAAACAAAAAGCTACTCTATCTATATAAATAAGAATGGAGTGTTTGTTTGTACATTCAATATTTTCGACGCATTTCAAGTTTTCTATCCGTTTTGGACCCTTCTGATGCCGAATCCGCCTTTTTCCCGTTTGGTGTCTGTCTGTCTGTCTGTCTGTCTGTATGTTGTGCCCTATACACGTCCACGCGGTTTAAGATATTTTCATGGAAATTTGCATACAGTGAGTACTTATCTTCATTTAGTGAGTGGAATTGGTTGCGAAAGTCTGTCTGTCCGTCTTTCTGTTCTATGCTCGATTTTGTGTTTGTGTGTTTGTGTAGACATCACATGAATTGTATTCCAGATATTTGATTGCATTGTATTTTATTTTATACATTATATATTAGTTTAGTGAATGCAATATTAAACATTTCTTTATTGTTATATTTAGATGAGTTTCATGCTAAAACACCTGAGTAAGTATACTTAAATCAACCATAATTTGGTAGTTTTGGAAAAATTGGAATGTCTATTGAATATTACGATTACTTCGATTGCTTTACCAGTACTGCTGAAAAAGTAATTATTCTTTAAATTTTTTTTTTTTATGGAATTTCATTTCTGATACTTCATTTATTTTGAGTCTTATTTTTATTCTTTGCGCAATGAAAACGATTTCCGAATATTTGGGACAGACGATATTTTTCAATGAAACGAGAATGAACAAGATCGCGCGAGCAGTGATATTTTTTCTGGTTCTTTCGCTCTGAATTAATTTCACATTTCTAAATTTTGTACCCTTTTAATTGTAAGTTGTGGCAACTGTGCGAGATCAAGAGATAAAATTGAATCACAAATTAATACAGGGCTCGAAATACCCGGGTGCACAGGTGCACTGTGCACATGAAAATAAAATTGTGCACCTAATTTTTTCCCGCTAGGCGCACCTATGCACCTAATTTAAAAACTTAGGTGCACAAGGTGCACCTGTATTAAAAAATATATTTCGAGGCCTGAATTAATATCTTTAGAACAATTTTTTGCGACATCAACCATACATCTTTTATTTTGTTTTACTTCGTTGTTTCCTGTTTTAAATATTTATTATTTTAATAAATGTGTTTTCCTTCTCATCACACGCAACAGCACCACAAAGTATTAGACTTAAAAATGTTAGGTAAGTCAGTATAAATTTTCAGTAAATTTTAAGTGTAGTTATGCCATTATTGAAAGAATAATGCCGTTATTTAAAGAATAATGCCGTTATTGAAAGAATTATAATGTTTATTAATCCAAACTGAAACTTTTTCCAACATTAAAAAATTCGTTACAATAATGACAGGAGAAGATTGCAAAATTTCACAATGTCGCATACCGGAGGCAAGAGTGCCACAAGTAAAAAAAATATTGTTTTGTTGACTATGAGTGCGAGAGCACTCGCCGTAAATCGTAATTTTAATTAATTGAGTTGAACATGACAAGAACTTAAGAAAGGGAATTCCAAATCTTCCTATAAATCGTCTTTTATAGTAGTATCCTTAGTATCACCTTTCGTCATTTTGTAGCTTTGTCATATAGCAATTGTGCGATGCATGTGAAATGTATTACATGAATGGATATGCATGTGTAGGATTTGTGTCCAAAGTAAGTTGTAGAAAATATAAAGATAGCGAAAGATGTTAAAATAAATTTTTATTCTACAAAAAACGTAAGTCATTATATATTTTGATTATCTCTTCAATCTAGAGTAAACCAATCCAAACCGAGTAAGGTCGGGTATTTTGCTAGTGTTAATATAAATGCGTTTTGATTTTTCTAAATGAGTATTATTTTTAGTTATTTAAAAATATATATATTTAAAATTTTTTTACAATAAATGTTGTTTAAAAAAACAGTCTATTTAAAGATGTGATGAACCATAAAATTCATTTTTTGAATTTACTTACCTGAAAGCTAAACACCTTGATTAATACTTCTTTTTTCAATTTTAATAAAGGAAATTAATCCAATTTAATTACTCCTTTGGTCTTACATTTGGTTGGACAAGGTAGGGGAGAGTGCGTCGTCTGCTAAAATATGTGTTTTTCTTAACAGCAAAATATAGTCTCCAAATTAAATCAAATTTATTCTGATATTAAAGAAAGTAAATAACAAATAAAAATACATATAACATAGAGGATATAAAATACATTCACAATAAATAAATAGAATATAAAAAATACAAATATAGTGAATACACATACAATAATAAAAAAAATGAAACCATTTTAAAAATTAGAGTTAAAAAAAATAAACCTTATATGTGTGAAACATATTCTGAAACTCGCGGAACGGTGTCGGGTTGATTAGTAGTAAATTATTAATTTTATGAATAATTTAAAATAGTTTACAAGAAAGTGTACAGAAGAAACCAATCTCTTTCATGAATAGTAGTTACAATGAGAAAACTATATTTACGTTTTACTTATTCATCACATGCATTTATACATCATCAATATATGTAAAACATAGCAAACATCATAACAAATCTATTTACATTATAATATACTTATTCATCACATGAATTTACACATCATCATCACTTAACATTTCCGAATCGCTATCAGACTCACTATTAAAAGAAATTACCAAGTTCTTACTTTCCCAAATATCATCCACAAGTCCATCTACTTCCCACATGTATTTCTCTTTTTCAGTAACATGGTTTATGCAGTTTTTCCAATTTTGTACAGAGACCTTTTCAATCCCTTGGATGACTAAATCCTTCACATCGTTCAGTTTAAAAGTCTTGTTTTCCCTGGCAACGTGTCCTTTTACTTGACTCCATATCATTTCAATGGGATTAAGCTCACAGTGATACGGGGGAAGTCTCAAAACCTTATGTCCAAATTTTTCGGCAATTTCTTCAACTCTGTATTTATCAAACATATGTTTGATTTCGCTAACTTTTTTCAACAGTTCAATCTTGATCATGTCCTGGTTCCACGTAATGTTTTTCAACGATAGCCATTCTTGAATTGCACTTTTTTTCCAAGATGTCGTCGGAATTTTTTCTTTCTTCACCGAGTGATAGGGGGCATTGTCCATCACTACAAAGCTGTTTCGTTTCAATTTAGGCATGATATCTTCAAACCACTTCTCAAAATGGTTACCATCCATTTCTTCGTGGTAGTCACCGGATTTTTTTCCTACAAAAATGTCAGCCGCATCAGGTACAAATCCTTCATCACTTCCGATATGGGTAATGATGAGTCTTCTTCCTTTTCCTTTTGGTGCAGCCAAGCCTGTTGTCAAACTTGAAGAGGAAGCTTCATTGGTGCTTTTGATGTTTTTGTCTTGCCATACTCGACTTTGTGAGTGTCCTTCATTCACCCATGTTTCATCTAAATAATAGATTGAAGCATTTTCATTCTTCAGTTCTCTAATTTTTCGTAAATAATTTCTTCGCCATAAAATTATGTCGTGTCTTTCTAAAAGCATAGCCTGCCTTTTTCGCTTTTCAAAGGAAAATCCCAAATCTTTCAGTATCCTGTGCAGTGTACTTCGGCTAATGTTTGTCGAAAAAATATCCTTATCGTTGTAAATTTCATTTAGAACTTTGTGCTATGTAGGAATTGTATTTCGACGGGGAAAAATCATGGATTTTTCGTCTGATGCACGATAAAGTAAAGTTGTCATATTCCATCATTTTTGTTCTTTTCCCAACGACAGAAGGTCGTTTCTCCCCTGGAGTACTCAAAAGACTTGACGTCTTCTTTTCTTTTTTCAAACGAAAAACAGTTCTTTTAGAAACACCAGTTAGTTGGGACACCTTTTCGATGATTTGGTTAATAGAATCACTAGGGTTTTCTATTCGAAGTCGAGAATAAACATTCAATATGTTCCTGCGAGCTCCACTACCAATTGATTTTCCTTGCTTTGATGGCGTATACAGCTTGGATGGTGACGTTCCTTTTTCAGCCATGTTCAGAGTATCAAACACACTCCAATAAAATAGCACAAGAGAGATATGAACGTAAATACACACGCTAGCAAAGACGCAGAGCGAAATGGCGCAGACTTGGCGGGAAAGCGTATTTAGCTCGTCAGAAATGTTACCATGGAAACCAGTGTCAACCGAACTAGAATTACGTTTCGGATATATTCATTCGCTTCGGTCAAAAAAATAAATGCTTTTTACAAATAAATAACCGATTATAAAGGTTCAAAAATCAATCCTTCATTGTAGGACAATTTTTACACGTTTATATGCATTTTCTTTATTTTAAATTCCAAGTCAAGTTGGAACTATTTTTCATGCGGATGAACATCATTTCTGCCATTCCCAATGCTGACAAGTTAAGGTGAAACAGAGTATAGAAATGCCCCTTTACTTCAAAGTTAGAAGTGATACTATGGATTTTGTCTTGTCAAAAAAATCTCTTTCCTAAAGCTTGTGTAAGCAAATATTTTCTCAAAATAAAAAAATGTTTATGCGTATAAAACATGAACTACAGTGAACTAACTGTAAAACAATAACGCTTTGAAAGTGGCACCTCGATTATATCGCACATAAAGGGGGTAGTTGAGTTAACGTCGCACAGGAGCAACACAAAGGACTATTGGTGATGGTACGGGATCAACCCCTGTGGGAAAGATCCGATGACAACAGCACATGATTTTGAACCACGGTAAAATAGCGAGGTCGACACTTAAACTGGCATCCCACTCTCCAAATTTCCACACCATGTCAACTTGAGGACATTTAAGGCATTGACAGATTTAATGTGCTCCAGCTTCCACGTACACGACGATCTTTGTTTGGATCGAGGTTCGTACTCTCAACCCTGATTGCTAATCCGTTCCTCTTCCAACATTGTGCGTTAGGCTATACATATAGCACTTTTTTACTTATCCTTAATCAATTTTCATTGTACTAACAGCAACGGAAATATCGATCTATTTCTTTGGTATTGGGAATTCAAAGGTACTTGAAGTAAGAATTGTCCTGACCTGAATTGATATTATAAATATCATAGTCTCGAGAGAAGTGGACAAGAAAGAATTTGTTCTCAAAGATGTTCTACCTTATTTAGTTTCATATTAAATTATTCTAGCATCGGTTTTTTGTTGCACTTGTAGGTGTATATACATAATTTTAATTAATAAACGCGTGATTAAATGTATAATGTGCGTTTTTGTTTCGAACAAGCAGGTTTTTCCTGATCTTTGCTAAATCATTTTACTTTGACAGATCCTTCTTTTTTCTGTTCCCCAACTACCGCGATATAATATAGAGAGGGAATGTACTTTCAACTGTAGCAATGCAACGCTGACATAAATGTTCTTTCTACTACAGTAACCCATATATATTGATCGCGCATTCGGTGATAGTGTTCTTTTCTAGAATGTTTTCTCTTTTGTTTTGCGAACACAGCAATGGAAATCTCCATACATTTCTTTAGAATTCTAAAGATATTGATTGAATGGAAAAGTCATCCGGTTCTCGTGAAAGCATATACTATATGCGAGAAGAAATTTATTTAAATAAAATTTTCTATTGTATTTATTTTAAAAGATTCTAGCATCTATTTTGTGTTTTTAATTTTACACTCTTTTCTATTTAAATTGTGCTTTTTATTTTAATAAGCATTTTTCTCGACTTGATATATCACCCTTTATTTTTGACTCAAATAAGCGATATATCGGGAAGATACTGCATATGTATTACGAATTCTTAGAATTTGTACTTATATTTTTGCTCGACAATTTTAGGAAAAGCTTTGGCAACATTTTTTAAAAGCCACGTGAGATTTAATCCAAGTATTATGCTTTCAACTTCAATTTCAAAAATGTTCTATTCATTACGAGTAATATATCATCCAATGGATATGTCACTGACAGAAAACAATTTTTTTCCTGTAAATGACGCTTCCCCAAACTATTTTTTAAAAGTTAAACCAATATTTCTGAATTAAAATAAATCCACAGATAAATGTATAGTTCACAAGTGGTACAGTTCAAAAGTTTTTGAAAAGGCTATTAACAAATGAATCGGTTGTTTAAAAAACCCCATAAGTCAGGTGAGAACAATTTTTGGGAAATCGAGAAAAACCTGTTTCTGCGTTAACCGACAACCTCTATATTATTATTTCTTATAAAATGTATTGTTTGGAGCTAAATACAATCTTTGTGCTTAATGGAGGTCTCAAAAGATAAATAATTAAATTATTATGGATTTTTAAAGTCAGTTGACTAGTGGGGTTTCTCACATACATATACACTAATGTTTGTAAAAAATGCAGCACCCTGAAGGAATCATCCAAATGATATGAAATTTGCAGCAAATGTCAATTATAGGATGTTATGCAAAGTAGTAAAGTTTCATTGCCACCACGCATGCGCAGTGTGAGCAGCGCCTCTGGATTGATGCTAAAAGCGTATAAATAGAGGGCTGTAGCGGGACGTTGAAAATAGTCAATGGTTATTTTTTAGTGGCGAACGTTTAGTGAGACCTAAGTATGCCTCCACGACGAAATAGGGTGAAATTTCAACAACTTACATAGTTTGAACGGGGTAGAATCATCGGCAGGAGGATTTTCCTATCGCGCAATAGCAGCTCGTGTGTAGCGGAACAGTTCCACATTGATGCGAGTTTGGAAGCCGTAGACCGACGAGCACTGGACAACTCGAAAAACTGGGAGTGGACGACGGAAGGTGACGTAAGCGCGAGATGATAGACACCTGGTCCACATGGCGGTGAATGACCGTACAGCTTCCTCCAGGTAGTTGACAGCACTTTGGTCTACTGCTACAGGTGTACTAATGGCTTCGTCAATTCGCCGACGTCTGCTGCACCGTGGACTGCGTGCAGGGATTCCTTTATACAGGATCCCCTCACGCCAAACAATCGACGGCTGCGTCTGCAATGGGCTGATGAGCACAGAGCCTGGTGTGCTGATTAGCAACAAGTTATCTTTTCTGACGAATCCCGCTTTAATTTTTGGAACAATGATGGCCGCATTCATTCATGTTAGACGCTATGCCGGTGAACGCTGCCTTCCAGCGTGCGTTATCGAACGTCATAGTGGCTGAACACCCGGAGTTATGGTCTGGGGTGCGATTTCGTATCATGGACGATCTCAGCTGCTACGAATTTAGGGTAATCTGAATAGCAACAGGTACGTCCGTGAAGTGCTAGAGCCATAAGTCGTTCCCTTCCTTCAAAGCATCCCTGGAGCTATTTTTCAACAGCATAATGCACGCCCACATGTTGCATGGAATATTCGAGACTTCTTTTCAGCCCAACACATGCAACTTCTTCCTTGACCTGCTTATTCGCCGGATATGTCGCCTATTGAGCACGTGTGGGATTTGGTTGGTCGGCGTCTCGCTCGTGATCCGCGCCCTACAGCTTCAAAAGACGAACTTTGGGTGCGCATACAAACAATATGGAATTCTCTTCCACAAGCAGACATTCAATATCTGTTTCACTCCATGCCACCTCGTATAGCAGCACTTATTGCAGCGCGTGGTGGCTACACCAAATGCTGATTTCGGACACTTAATTTTTTTTTTTGCTCTGAAAATTTATTAATTTATTTGTATTAATACAAGCCGCTGGTGTATTAAATTTCATTTAATTCTGATGACTCCTTCATGGTGTTGCATTTTTTACAAACAGCAGTATACTTTTGGCAAAAAGTAATTGCATTCTAAACTGTATAAAATAAAAAGTATACTTAGTACACCTCAAATATTCATTCTAAAACAAGTAGAAACATTAAATAAATATGAAACACAAATAAGATTATTTAGTTCTATGAATAAGAGTGGTATAAATGGGGAAATAAAATTTATTCACCTGTAGCGTAGTTCTCTGGCAACTGTGTGAGAATCAGTTGTATCTGTAGAACACTGGTGAACTTATCTCTTTGTTGAATGCTTGAATGTTTTCTTCATTTCGGATGTGTATTTTATCAGTTTATTTATGTCTTCAATTTTTTTCTTGTTGATGGGGATTTTCCCACTTGGATATACTGGTTCATTTGAGAGTGTGATACAAGCAGATTTTTATTGTTGTTAAACCGAAAAGTGTGGCTGCAAAACCCATCATTAAAAGGTTTGGCGATTTCAACATCCTGATGTTTGAAAGAGTGAAAACTGCATAAACTGCGAGATAAAAGCGACCTTCTCTTCCTTTGGAACTTTACGTTTATAAGTCACTTTTTTTTCTGACGAAATCGAGTTTTCGGTAAAAATCTATTCTTCAGAGTCAGACGCATCTTTTAGAAGTGAAACACCACTCGTGGGGTTTCACTTCTAAAATATGTGACTTATGGGGTTTCACAAACAACCGATTCAAATCAAATGTTCGAGGTATTGTACTCCATTTTCATTAAACACAAGTCATAGACGAAACATTGTTCTCTGCCAAACAGTATGGACTATTTTGTTTTCAAATATTTCAACTCTTAAGGTTTTTTTTCGGGCACGCAGTAGCTCGGTTGGAAGAGTTACAGATTAGCAACCTGGGGTTATGAGTTCGAATCCAACCAAAGACCGTCGTGTACACGGTGCTGCTTTACGGTAAATCTGTCGTGGCCTCAAATACCATCATATTGGCGTGGTGTTTGGAAAGTGTGGTGCCAGCTTAGGCTTGACCTTGTCGTCTGACCATGGTTCGTAATTACCTGGTGTTGTCCCCTTGGAATTGGTCACTGACCGTCACCCACCAGCACATTGTGTTGCTCCAGTGCGACGTTAATTATATACCTACCTACCAATCGGGTTCCTTGGTTGTTTTCCCTGCTTTCCCCTAGCCACTGGTGGACCGTCGTGAATCAATATGTATGCCCACTGGTGTAGCAACCCGCGAGTAGTAAGCGGCTAAGGCCGATTTCTCCCTGGGTGTATTCCAATCTTGTGTCTGTAAAACTTTTTTTGTACGCGTACGTGTTCATTACTTGATATGGTCTGTCGTGTCTGGCGCAACAAGGCCATACATGGGCCTTGCGCCATAAAAACCAACCAACCCCTTGCCCTACTCAAATAAAAATAAACGTTTCCGAACATTCTGGCTGAAAGAAAATTCTTTTTGGTACTAATAAATTAAGCATATTACTGAAACTGCCAGATATATAAAATTAAACATATATATTATTAATTTAATTACATTATCGCTTGCGTGTTTTCGCTTTTACTAGGCTACAATACGAATTTCGCTTGCATTTTCTACTGTTTTATCCTACATATTATCGCTTGCATTACTCGTTCCGTGACAAAAATAAATTCTAAACATGTTAGAATTGTAAAGGAAACTTTAATATAAGTACACACTAAGAAAAGTAGTTTAGGATATCGAAGATCTAAAAAGCAAATAAGATGACGGCTTAGTTGAACTCAAATTCCAACCGATGAGAAAAGTATATCCGCTTGACCGTGTTTACTTAAAGCATCTCATAACTTGATTCTTGCGTCCAATGGTTTACTAATTAGCCACGGATTGTATTTTCGATTGTATGGTTAAAGGTTCTAAAACAATATTGAATTGAATCATTTTGAGGCTTTAGACGTAGGGAACTTTGAGGCCAATTGTCCTGATTATGTTATAATTTTCTGTCCATATAATAGAAAGACTCCCAGTAGGTGTTACTGACTGTTGAGGAAATTTGTCAACTTTTCAAGGAAACGAAAATATTATAGGGGACAAAACAGATAGAACAACCGTTTCGGGATTTCGTTGGAGGAATGGATCAAAGCAGGTGTGGAGGAAAGCATTTTCTTTCGATATACACCGAACTAATTCCCAGTAAAACAAATAGTTAATCTTCCGTTTGTTGCACTGGTCCTTTCTATAGAGAATTCTATAAAAATTTCTATAGAATGTGATCAATACATCCGCAAACCTATAAAATTATGACCGGTTTTCCTATTAATCTCTATAAAGTAACCTCTAGAAAGTTCATAGAAATCTCTAGAGAGAATGTATCGAAATTCTATGGAATTCGAAATGTTATTTCTTTTGCTTCACGACTTTCTAAGGACCTTCCCTATAGGATCCTATAGAAATGCATTTCCATGGAATCAGCTCGTTTTCTCTATAGAAGTCTAATTTTTTTTTTCTAGACGATATTTAATTTTTGTACGGAAATCTTTATAGAGTTCTATGAAAATAAAATTAATTCGTTAGGGTGACTTTTTTAATACGAAAAGAATAACAGAAACAATTTATTAATAAATTTAAATAATATATTTTTAAGTTGCATCTCTTAGAGCCTACTAAAAAAAACTCATTTTTTAAACGAATAATCAATGCATGTGAAGCAAGGCAAAAAACTAATCACACATGAAACGTGATCTCAATTGTCAAAAAAGACCCGCGACTAATAAATGGTTCGAAAAGTATTTTTTTAACGGAAATTTTACGAAAAATGCTTTTAACAATACTTTGGTTTGGAGACTGTTTTGTATTCCAAACTGGGTGTGATCCTCCACTGATTAAGAAAAAAAAATTCATGTAGATAAGTAGAAACAAACGCGTTTTCAGTGAAAAACCTATGGGGAGATTTTTATCCCACTTGTAACACCATTAGATAACTTAAAACTAGACCATTTTCGCGCTTTCCGTTTCTCCTTCGAACACTCCTCCTCCTCCACCCACTACACGTTCAATACCGGCAACCAAATATCGGATCCTCAGGTGAACAGATTAGCCCTCTGATGGATTAGGCGCCAAACGGCGCCGGCTCCAGGGTTACCGTGTCCTTATTTGTTGATTCCCGTCCTGCGGTCGAGATGTGATGAAGCCGAGCGACCTGTCAACTGCGAGTCGGCGGCCTTTCATCCACAATCGAGATGCTGCTGCTGCTGTTGTTGTGGCTAATTGTCTAATCCCCAGAGATTCTCTTTCTGAAGCAGTCTTGGCGGGCGAGAAAATAAAATGACGGCCAACAACGCGAAGTTGGATCAGCGGGACACTGCGCCTCAGAATAATGCGGCTCTTCACCAGCCGCAGGAATCTTTGGTAGGAATTGTTTACATCTTTCATCGCTATGGAGATTCCGAACGAGTTTGTTGTTTGTGGCGGAGTTTGTGCTGGGTTTGCTTGTGGTACATCTCCCCGACCTGTTTCTTCTTCGAACCCCTGTGTCCAATATGCCATGTTAACGCGAGTTGTGCAATTGGGTTCTAGATGGAAATGTTCTAACCGGTGAATGTTGGCGAGATAATATGCGGGAAAACACTTAATCTCTTTAATTTGTGATTTAAAAAAATTGTTTTATGGGAATCATACATTTATGCATGTAAACACTTGTTTGATTTAAACACCTAAGTTCTTTGCATTTTACATGCGTGTGAGATTCTAAATCTCCTTATACAATATTTGTTTTCATCACCTTTCTGTATAAATAGTACCCCTTGTTAAAAATCTAATTATAAGGATGCTTATATATAGATATTTTTGTTGATATGTCACTTTTTCATTTGCTTCTTTAGCAGTTTGTACAGCTTCAATTTTATTGAATAAGTTGATTTTTAAAGTCTTGCCGTTTCTCATAATATCAAGCGTTTCAATGTTCAGTGTTATTCTTCTTTTTAGAGGAGCACAGTTTTGTTGCATGCTCATGGAGTATGTCACATACCGAAGTTCATGAAGTGAGAAAATAGTTTTTTTAAACTGTTTTCTGCAGGAAATGCAGTGTTTTGATTTTTATTTAAATTACAAAGAACATCGTTTTGAAAACCTTGTTTCTGTAAAGGAGAGAGTAATGACTGAATGCTTAAAAGTTTTCTTATGTCTATTAGCAATGCGTTCCGAGCTGGATGCTTGCAAGTTTTGTAAGGTTACAAGTATATTTGCAAATGTTTGGTGTAACCCTGTTTTTGAATGATTTTAAGAACTGCTGTTTTTGTGTTTTATGCAACTAAGAAATCCATGTGTTGATTTCTTTTTGTTTGTTTTTAAAGGAGCTTGCTGCTGCGGGGCCTGATCAGAAAAACTGGCGAGGCATTGGAATAGCCCTCTTAGTCATAGTTGTTGTATGTGCTCTTATAGTCGCAGCTATAGTCCTTCTTACTCCAGGTATGTGTTATTTAATGAATAAATTAGACCATTTTTCACATGACAGTTACCTCAAGGTACATGTGACGCATGATCTGTGGTATTAAAAGTGTATGAAAACAAAATGACAAGTAAGATTTGTGAGCCCCTGCTAATAGCACTCTGTGAATTTAATTCTTTCTATGCTCATGACCCTGTGCATAGTAAAAATTAAATGAATGAAAAGTTTCTATAGAATTCTAAAAATTTCTATAGAATTATGTCCTTTTTTTCTACAAACTATTAAGTAACCCCTATTCAAACCTTTATTATCCTTAGAAACCTTTATTCATTCCTTTTATTTCATGACAGATTTTCTTATGAACTTCTCTATAGAATTCTTTTCTATACGAATGAAATTTAATTTCTCCATAGACTACTATGGAACTTGAAAAATATAATATCAAGACAACAATATTTACAAAATATGCAGGAAGAGAAAAGTTCCATAGATTTTCTTCGTAAGGGGAACTTCTCTTCCAGCATACTTATAAATAGTGTTGTGTCTTGATGTTATGTTTATTTAGCACCTGCAAGCTAAGATATTAGTGAAAGTATTTTGAATCACAATACAGAATGAAATGAAAAATGAATGTAGAATTTGAAAGAATTGGAGAAGGAATGCAAGAAAAAGTTTAGCCATGTTCTTTGTAGTCTTGTATCACCCTTATTTTATCAATTTCATAATTTTTCTAACAAGCGTTTGTCTCCAAAAATGCAATCGAAAAGCTGATCTACAACTTTTAATAATATCTTATGCTCTGATCACTCGAAAAACGAGTAGTCTTCATCTCCAAGTTAATTGAGTGCTGACTTAGATCACTCTATCTCCCGACATGGTAGTGATGGGATCGTTCAATATCTTGACAATGTTCATTTGAATAATATTTTATGAAACAAGTTATTACCTGCATTGAAACTAATATAATTTTAGATTGTTCAAAATTGGACCATACCTGAATATTCACTTTTCAATTTGTAAAAAGTTTAAAATAAGGATTTAAATGTGCATCCAAAGAAATGAAGAATTAGTTATTCGCTTAGTAGGGATTTAAAGAAATTAATAGATTATAAGAAATCTTAGATTAGACTCTCTCTCTTACATAATAGATTACATTGATCTTACAACTGTAACCAAGGCACAGAAAGAGAAGAAAAGTGAATTTTTATTAAATTTAAACATTAATTATTGTATTTAAATGTGTAGGAAAGTTAAAGTGAAATGTAATGTATTAATTTCTCATCTGTTATTTGTTTTCACTGTATGCTGTGTTTGTGAGAAACACAGTAATAATTTTATGTTGAACATAATTATGTTTTTGATATCTAACAACTGATAAAGAATGTCTCTGATTGTTAACAATTGAACTTTAAAGTGTTGCTATAACTGTTGGTTGTGATATTTTGTCATTTTACTTATCAAAATAACTGTTTAACTATTACATTATTTTGTTTATTGTATTGTAATATGAACAAAAAGCTTATCTTACAGTTTTTGTGTTTCAATCACAAGAAAAATCTTTTGAAACTGTTTATGTAACTGTACATGACCGAATTAAACTTACTTTCTTCTGAAAGTGCACTCATTGGTACAATATATGTTTCTCGTCAGAAAACCAGAAACACTATTCTTAGAAAAACTGACTGAAATAGAAATTGTGATGCCTCAGTTTTAAATGCGAAAAAATTATTTGCTTTTAGTGCTTATATATTGAGCTTTTACAAGCTGTTGTATGAGTAATACACTAATTTTTTGCAACAGGGTTTGAAAAGATTTTTACTAAAGTGATGATATTATCAATAAGTAAACAATGATATTAAAATTATATCAGGAAGTACTGTACACTGTCATCACACACAACCACATGGAAATTTTAATATTAGTGTTCAAGTTTTTAAATAACAATTTTCTATTCTTTTTTTAGTACCTCATTTAAAAATATTCTTGCAAATAAAATTACATTTTCTTACATTTTACAAAAGATACATTTTCTTGATTTGTACTTTTATTTTTGTAGGTGACAAAGGTTTTAATGTAAATAAAAGTAGAATATCATTAGAAGAGGTTGTTAGAGGTCACTTTAGCTATAGAAGATATAATGGCACTTGGATATCAGGTAATCTCTTCACAATGAATTATTACCGGAATTTCTTTTATTATCAATTTTATGTAGTGGTAAAGATGAATGGTTTTGTTTCTATAGTAAAAATGTTTGTTAGCTAGACTTTAAAAAGTGATTATTATTCAACTCTCATGGTATCTACACAGTGTGATTCTACGGTCAGGGGACGAACTTGCAGGGGTGGTGAAGCTTACTAAAACATAAATCTTTCGTATAGGAATGTATTGTCAGAAGCGACACATGGAGGCACGAACACAAAAGATGAGACATGGACAGAAAAACATTGCTTATTTACAACATCCTTGCAAACTGCTTCTTTGCAGCAATGTTTACAATATATGCTCGAAATTGCGACCACCAATAGCAATACTTGCTTGGTAGCGTCGAATGGGTGATTTTATCATAGGCCCATATCTCCTACTAACGCTACTCAATGGCTCACATTATCGTACTTTTCTGGAAGAGGTTTTACCAGAATGGCCGCAAGATGTTCCGACTGTCATTCGTAATCACATGTGGTTTCAGCATGATGGTACGCCAGCCCATTTCAACGTGGTTGTCCACAATTACCTGGATGCTAGTTTTGCGAGACGATGGATTGTGCAATATGGACCAGTCTGATGGCCACCCAGATCGCCAGAATTATCGAGCATCAATTACTTCTTACGGGTTGCATCTGAAGACCATCGTTCACGGGACTCCAGTTGACTCAATTGAAATCCTCATTGTTCGACTATCCATTGCGACTGCAAGCATGCGCGAAATGCCTGGCATTTTTTGCTTCATTTTTTACTCCACGCTTCTGACCATACATTCCTATACGAAAAATGTTTGTTTTAGTAAGCTGTACCACCCTGCCATGTTTGTCCCATGACCGTAGAATCACCCTGTATATGTGCAAATTGTGTGTGAATGAATGATTCTACAATCCTATTGTAAGTGTGCTTGCATATTGCAAATAAATATGTTTGCATATGCCTAGCATTTATATATGTCGACATTAGCTTGCAGGCTGTCTCCACTTTAAGCACAAGTTCATTTCAGTCTTTAAGATCTATGCACACATACCAATGACCAGCATTGTAAACAATGTGTTTGCAGTCAAAGATGCAAAAGGGACAGATGGTTAAGCCCATATAATGGAGATGGACAGACAAACAGTCGTGTCCCATTAGAGTTATGAAATGGGCACCTGCTGCAGATTTTGGGGAGTCGGGTATGAAATTCCTGTTGCCAACAAGTGGCCACCATTTTCAACTTGGGAAAGTCTTGATTATGCTCTAAGGTTGAAACTCTTGGTAAGTAATATACTGAATAAAAGAGCAAAGGTCTAGAAGTTTTGGGAGACACTCCTTTTTTGCCAAGAAATCAAACATTTTGCCAATAAATATTGCACCATTTTCAATAAATGACAAATTTTAACTAAACAGTTGCAAAGTCATCAATTTCACAGAGTATTTGAAAGTTCTTATCGCATTTGAATCCCAATTAGTGTATTTATTATTAATCCTTCTTCAGTAGAGCATCTTCTTTTTCAATAAACGATATCGTGGAGCATCTGCAAACTGCTCGACGTTTACTTCCCCAGTTACACACATTTTTAGGACATGCAAAGCAACAATTGTAAAAGGTTTATTTTAATTTATAAATGATGTTTCTAGTTATAATTTTCACTGTGTAACATTGAGGAAATAAA
The DNA here is from genome assembly GCA_947359465.1 of Metellina segmentata. Classification (NCBI taxonomy): domain Eukaryota; kingdom Metazoa; phylum Arthropoda; class Arachnida; order Araneae; family Tetragnathidae; genus Metellina; species Metellina segmentata. Next base: position 33,540,921 of record OX375876.1, on the reverse strand, counting down.
GACATGCTCCTATCAAGACCAGTGCACCTTAAGTTAAATTTTACTTTACCTGTTGGAAAGTTTCAAATTATTTTTATGTTTTGCATCAAGGCTATAAAAGGTCAAGAGTTTGATTTCTGTATTATTTTATGCCTTTCAGACCATGAGTTTGTCTTCCAAGATGCTTACGGTGCTATTGGAATTTATGATGTTGCAAACAGCTCTGAAAAAGTTATTATGTCTAATACAACAATTGTGAGTATGATTGTCATGAGTATTTTTTGTACTTTATGATTGTAACATGGCAATCATGTTATCAATAAGTATAATATGAATAAGTATGTGATATCCCCTTGTTGTACACACAGTTTCCTGCTTTCTATTTATTCTTTGATGAATGTAGCACCAAGAACGGAAGCTATATGGCTACTCCAATTAGCACTTTAACTTGTAAACCTTTAAAATCTACTAGTTTAATTTAAATGCATTTTTTTTCTTTTTCACTCCCAAAATAGCAGTAGCAAGCAAGCATAGAAAGCAACATACTTTTTTGAAGTTATTTAAGGAGATATATTTACTATTTTGCACACATTTTTTTATTTTCTGATAATTTTACTAAATTTTCTATTCATTACTTAAAAAGTGTCCAGTTCCAATTTCATGCTTGGCTTATAGTTTTCTATAATAGTTAATTTTTAGAAATGGTTATAAAACACAATTTTCGTCTTTACTTCTCGAAAGTGAGTTTGTGGTTGTTATTTCGCTTCTGCAGGTCTTATTTCTCCCGTTTTATTCCCAAAAGCAGGCCACACATTGGTCCAACTATTGTTCTGCTACACTAAAAATGCTGAAATACACATGTATATTGACCAAAGTAGAGTATGCATGCCCATATCCAATCAATGTGTAACTTGTCTAAGAAGTTTGGTGTTTCAAATAATACTGCACACCATATGTATTGTAGCACCATTTTCAATTTATTGGTATGCTTCAAAAGAAACAATAAACTGTCATAAATATGTCACCATCAGTTGTCTAGCAGTTATATATTACTTTTGCTATTCAAGTGTACCTATTGAGGCAAGTGATTAAAAACTGTTGTTTCATTACTGCATTCTATTTTTCATAGAATAGATATACGGTTTGTGTTTTAGTTTACTTCTAACAAAAAGTATTGATATGTTAAAAAATATAAAAAATACACATTTAGTTATGTTGCTTAGATTTATATTTTAAATTGATATTGCATTTCATTTTTACAAAACTTTTGAACCAAACTAGCTTTTAAATCAGATATTTTTGCAACATTTCATATATTTTCCTACATGCATAAAAATCCCTCACATCTATATGGCAGTTTAAAAAAAGTATTAATTATCAAATTGGAATCTGCATGTTAACATTAATCTTATTAACAGTTTATATTAATGATTTTATAGCTTTTGGCATGTATTTTGCAGACTATTTGCTGTACCACATAAACTTAATTAGCCATCAATGAAATAAATTACTCATTCATGTAGTTTTATTACTGTTATATTTCGATACTTTTTTAATCATTACAGAGGCAGTATAGCATATCTCAATTTGCCCTTTCCGCTGACAGGGAGTACCTTCTACTGTCACATAAATTTCAGAGGGTATGTCTAAAATATTTTTTTATTTGCTATTTTTTAGATTTACCCAACTAAAAAGTTTAATATTATGGATTTTGCTCATTTTTGATATTTTCATTGATAGGTTTTTAGGTATACATATAAAGCAGCCTTTCTGTTGTACAATATCAGTAATGAGTAAGTATGTCTAAGAATTACTAGATTACTTAATTTTTGATTTACTTAAAATTGTAGCACTGTTATTATTTTTTTATTTTACCGATAATTTTTTTAAATTATTACACATAGCACATTGAAAAATATTTTTCTTTGTAAATGGCTTGATAGCATATTAATAATTAGCACAGTGCAAAAGACACAAACACTGTTCATGTGTTTAAATATAATCTATTCCCTTTTAGTTCACAATTAAGTTTCATTTGTCATGCTGCAAGTGCTATTTAGACTGAGTTTGCAGTTGAAAACAATTGTTTGTTCATTCAATTGCTATTCATTAGTTATATTTGGTCATCTTGAAAGTTTTGCGCATTTTTTAAGATTCCAACGATTACCAACGATGCAGTTCAAAATCATCAGAAAATTTATTGAATCACATAAGTACCATTTTGTTCTTTGACTTTTAGCCATCTTTCTGGTAGCTGGAAAATTCCTTAAAAAAAAAATCATGAGGTTTATTTGTAAAGATGTTACCGAGGTGCTGTTTGACAGTCTCCAAAGAATTGAACTCCTGACCATTAAAAGAATTTTGAAGTGACCTGAAGACGTGAAAATCTGAGGGGGCAAGGTCTCGTGAATATGGGGGTGACACAAAACTTCCCAGCCATACTCCATAAGTCTTTGTCTGACATTCAGCGAAATGTGGGCCCGAGCATTGTCATGCTGAAAGACAACACCTCGATGATTGCTCAGTTCTGGCCTCTTTGCTTCGATTTCTGCTTTTAATGCTGCCATTTGAGAACAGTATTATTTCGAATTTATTGTCTGATTTTGTGGCAACAGTTCATAATAAACAATTCCTTTGTAATCCCACCATACAGAAAGCATTACTTTTTGTCCTCATTTACAGAGGATGGTTTTCCAGAGCGGGCATCTTCAAGACTGCAATTTCCACACTTAAATTTAACAAACCACCTTTTGAACTATGGCCTCATAAACAGCACTATGTCCACATACTGCACACATTTTACGAGCAGTCTGACTAGCATTTTTTCCTTTCTTTAAATAAAAGAGTGTAATCTGACGAAAATTAACTTTCTGGTTCTCCATTCTTAGCACTGCAGTGAAACAAAAATTATGCCACAACACATGCTATAATTATGCAGTGTAAACAGAAAAGACCGAATTTAAACAGCTGTTTCAATCAAGGTCACTCCTTAACAACGTTAGCAAAATAATAATAACAAAGCTAGCTTCAATTTGAAAACGCGCAGAATTTTCCAGATGACCCAATATGTCACCTCAATTTATATAGTATATGAATCAGGCTTTGTTATTAATAGCATCACAAAAAAAATTTATTATATTTTTATATGCTAAATTCATGCTACAAAACGTACACATCTGTAAATTCCATTAGAGATACCAGTAACACCAAAATTTTGCATCATGCAAAAGCATGCATTTAATCTTTTTACACATGAAACTATAAATTTATTTTTTAAGCCCTGGTGGTATTGCAGGCAGAGTGCGATATCATTGATTGTATATGTAATGATTACTTCTATCAATTAAAACCAAAATTCGAAATTCAAGAAGTTGTACAGTTTGTTGGACCCTGTGCCATAAAACAAAAAGCAACCATCGAAACTTGAGTGCTTGTATTATTTTCATCACTTGTATTTATCAATTTTTGTTGTACTCATCAATATTTGTTTTATCTTCATAGGTACTTAGCTCCACTTTTTCCTGAAACTCCAGAGTTGCTCCTGCAGTATGCAGCTTGGGGACCAAAAGGAAATCAGCTAGTGAGTATTGCAATTGTACATATGGCAATGGAGATAATCTGCATCTAAATTTAACTTATTTTAAATCCATCATATTTCAAGCATAGTAATTACATTTTATACACTTTCAACATAATTTTATCTGTATATCAGTGACCTCACTTGCAACTAATATTTGCTTCCACCCATTTAATCATTCAAGCAGAAAATACCCCCAAAATTTACTATCTTTACTAACATACCAATCTTATTTGAAATAGAAAAAATTGGGTTTACTATGCAGTCTTTATTTTCACTTGTTGCTGTGACTTATAGAATTGACTATAGGATTCTCTACAATAGTTGAGAGCATCATGGCACACAGCACTGTCAACTTGTGAGTTGTAGGCAGTGCATGCTCTATTCCTATAACTTAACATTTGTCTCTTCTGATTTCAGTAAAACTTTATGTGTGTATGCCTGTAACAACGATTACAATGGAGATTTTCAGATTAAGGTTCGTATATTGGGAATTTAGAAACGTTTACTAAGGAAGAATGATTAGAGCTTATTGTGTTGTTTTTCCGTAATTATAAGGAAGACAGAGTACTGGTGATATATGAATGCTTGTTTATTCACTTGAGAATATATCAGGGTGTAAAAAAATCATGATTTTTTTTTTAAATCAATTCATCGGATTTATTTGATTTAAATCAGATTATTTTGATTTAAATCGGATTATTTTGATTTAAATAAGATTTTTCTATTTAAATTTCTGCAGGCCCTAAATACTGTTTATATAATAAATATATATAAATTTGTTAAATAAAAAATTAAGTTTCTGACATGACATGTAAACCAATATTTATTTTTAAGTAAACAATCAGAATTTGCGACATGGTAAATCAATATTTACTTCACATTTATTTAACTTTAAAACACAAGTTGACATCCTACATAGTTTTTCTTGAGAAAATTACATCATCATGTTAACAAATTTATCAGCAAGTGTAAGTGACAGACCTAAACTATAGTCTGAGAAGTAGAATAGAACTCATCAGACTATAGTAAATTCTGATTTAAAAAAAACTGCCAAGCAGCAATAATAATTGGATTTTCACTTAGTTTTAATTCATATGGGATGTTTCTTTTTTCCTGCTGACATTTTAATGGCTGTGTGTGAAAATGTACATTTCTACTCTTTTAATCTCTATTGCTAACTACAAGAATAAGCAAACACAGAGGTTCCCAAACTTATCAAGTGGTGGCACCCTTAAGAAAATTATAATTTTCTCACAGCACCCTCGTCATCATGTAATATTTATCTGTGGTATATTATTACATATATATACACATTTCATATTTGTAGTACTTTGAAAAAGAAATTAGAGAATTAAGAACATAAACATATTTCATACAACTAGTATTTAAAATTCACACACAAACACTTTAATTTTACTTAATAAGAAAACATAGGTTGGTGAAAATATAAATAAAACAAATAAAATTACCTTCATCATGCTCTTGGTTGGGGAGTGAACCGATTTTTGATAAGTGATTTTAACCCTTTTTTTCTGTTGCTTAGAAATAGCTTAGATTGGAGGTTACCGGCACTTCGCAGCACCTCTCATCTCTCTATGCAGCACCCCAGGGTGCTGCTGCGCACACTTTGGGAGCTAACTAACAAATGCCTCAAAAACTTTACTTCCCACTTGTGTTTTTTTAGCTGATAAAATCAGTCGCCTCTTTCGTTTATAATTTTGAATCAAACTATTGTATACTTCCTTTAAGTGTTTATATTACGAGTTCTGTTAATCAGAGATGTTTATACATTACTCTTCCTGGCATTTAGATTTATGTCATGTGTGTTACATTACTGTTTCCAGTATATAGTACATTCTAATAAGTTACAACTGGCTGTTGCAATCTTTTATCATATGCAATAATTGACCCAGTTCCCTTTGAGCTGGGTGTAACCATTAGTGCTGAAATCCCCATGAGTGCAGAAAAATTAAAGCATTTGACCACTTCTGTCATTTTCCTATGGTGTATTTACTTAGTTATAAAAATGTAAGATTAATTGTGATTTAAATCAGTGATTAAAAAAAAAATCATTTGATTAAAATCATGATTTTAATTGTTGATTTAAATCAAGTGATTTAAATCTTGACACCCTGGAATATATATATATATATATTTTTATATATATACATATGGTTTGTACTGGTAATACTGGTGGTTGTCAGTACAATGTTATTCAAAGGCTGGTGGTGTTACAGCGGGAGTTGAAATGAATACTTATAATACTATAGTCTTTTTAACAAGCCACAGAAATTGTCCAAGAATAGAATCGTTACTTCCGTGGGAGGTAACAAGTCTCTCTAGAGATATAAAATTGTCAAAAATTTAAGGAGTGGAGAGTGTAATTCAAAGCATTTCCATACCTGAGTCGTTGGGCCACGCAAAGAAACAAAAGACTAAAAAAAACAAAAACTCTTGTTTTCGCGCTTGAAGAACTGAATCGTTTCTCTCGCCAAGCACTGCTTGAAGCGAGAAGGTTGGCGACAGCGCTTGTACTATGGTTGGGTGGAATGTCGTTATACGCCAAACACTGCGATTCCACTCCAATTCTGTCGGCCCCAACGGGCGTGGTAACTTCACACATCTGGTTTTCTCATTAGGGGAAAGTTTCGTTAAGCGATTTTGCAGATGTGAGATTGGAGCGTCTTTCGAATCCACTCCTAACCGTTTTTCTCGTATAATGTTAAACTGGGAAATTGGGTTCTGTTCTTCGCGATTGATACTAAATATTTTGGAAAGGACAGATGTCGTATGACAATGCCCATTGCTTGACATTGTGTATTTTGTTTTGCATGGCTTAAAGAAATATGGCCCTTACTCAAAAAAACTCAAACAAACCTATTGTAGTAATCCTCAATTTTTTTTCTCTAAAGGAGGCCTGTCAAATGTTACTATTTTAGCGTATTATTGAATACTTTGCATCTTTCAATACTAAAACATGAGTTTGCCATTTACAGCAGAATTTAAAAAATAGGCGAGATCCCCTGCTTTTTATGTAAAAGTTCTTCATGTAAAATATAAGTACTACAAAAGGAGACCAATTTATTTTCATCAATTAAGTATATGTTTTTGATACTTTACTCTCATATCCATTTAAGGGCAGAGAATCAATCAATTCCTGTTATATTGCAAATTAATTTTCAGTTACTTATTCCTGTATTACGTTCTTATAAATGGTAGACTCATAAACTTTTTAATCTTATCCATACACCTTCAAACACTGGATATGATTTTAGGTAAAATCAGCTTTTATCTTTCCAATATTAAAAAAATAGTAACATTAAATATTTTAATTCAAGTATCAGGTTTTGAGTGACATTATAGAATACTATTATGTGAATTGTTCACTGGATGAAATAACAAAATGTGCTGCATTTTTAATTAAAAGTCCATTTTGTCTCAATGGCCAGTATTTATTGCACCCCTACTTTGTGAAAACCAAACGTTTGTAACTAATTTTCTTTTAAGTGTAGTTTTAACATATCCATGTACTGTAAAATTATATAATTGCATTTAATGCAGCATAAGTTGGTGCCACTCTTTTAATATAAAGAAAAAATACTATTGAAAATGTTACTAAGACAAAAAAAAAAAAAATGCTGTTCAAATTACGATAGCTTAACTGATACCTGAAATCTCTTTTGAAGTTCGATTGCTTATATAAATGAATATTCTCAATTGTGTTTTGAGAATATATTTCATTTTTCTTGCTGGACAAATTATTTCCTACAACTACACTCGCATATAACTCAAAATAAATTATAATTAAAAAAAAAATTTGTTGCATTTTTTGCTTTATTTTTATAACAGATTGTTGATTATGTTTTCCTTATATTTTAGGTTTATGTGAAAGATAATAATGTATATTACATGTCTGATGTCTCATCCAAGGCCCGTCAGCTAACTAAGACTGGGTTGGATGGGATTATTTTTAATGGCATTCCAGATTGGGTTTATGAAGGTGATTCCTTTTTATTTACTTTATTGTTATTTCAATACATAAGATGATGTGGATCATATTTCTAATCTTTTTAGTTGTATAAGTGAGGATATGGATCACACTATTTTTAATTGATTTCTCTTTTAACCCTTCTGTTAGTTGTCTCGTCATTAGTACAATTCACCAGATCTTAATGGACAAGATATCGGCATATGGAAAAAACTGACCATATCTTGTTCTTGTCATCATAAAAAAAACGTCAATATCTTAATTACAAGATATCTCATCATTAGTAAAATTGGTCGTATCTTGGATGAGATATGTCGTCAAAACTACTTGAAGAGTTAAGTGAGAGGTTGACTGAACCACCATAATTCTTCTATGGCTAAATATTTCTAAAAATTCATTTATTTTTTAAAAATTGAAATTGAGAAGCTAGTCAATTCATAAGCTAGGTTTTCTATATATTGATAGTAAAAATGTATTTTTGTTTTATACTCTGGCAGTCACAGATCCTTGTACAGAAAAATTGATATTTTACGTGCTTCGCCTGAGCTGTAATAGATATTGTAGTTAGTTTATATCATAAAAATTCATAATTGTGTGCTATTAAGTAACTTTTGAATAACCCTGTTAGTTTTCTAGCTCCTAATTTTTAGCTAATATATTCTTGATATCAAGTTAGGTACTTTGTGAATTACACTGACCAACCATACTAGTGGTCAAGGTGTTGGCCTCTGGATTGGAATGTTCTTGGCTCGAATCCTTAGTCAGGGCATGGATGTAACTGTGCTGTCCTCTGTTAGGGGTAATGATGGCCACCCATTGGTTGTTCCTTTACATTTGACCATTGTTTACACAGCCATGACCGAAGGTGTTAGGTTAATGTTCTTCTCCGCCTGCTGCATTGGTTAAAAAACTTTGTGAATTGCTAAAGGATTTAATCTATATAGCTCTAATATGATAAAAAAGGTTCTGTATTTTATTATTACCTTACTTTGCTGTTACTAAAGGTACTATTTTGTATTTTTTTGTAATGTATCAAATTTTTCTACAAGCCTTAAAAAGTCCTGATTATTAAAAAAGGTGCCTTGAAAAGCCTTACCTTTTGCTGACAATCCTTAACCTTTAGACTACGTCCAGTACAGCAGTTGTACCATGATCACGCTATGAAAGAATATAGACAGTAGCCAGTACATCAATTGTACCTTGAAAGTTATAAGAATTGCTCAAAGAAAGAATATTGACTACTGCCGTTAAAGCAGTTGTACGTTGAAAGCTATAAGAATCGTGCCAAGAAAGAATCACACTTGTTATATCTATAGCCGTAGTCAAAAGGTTAAAGATTAAAAAAAGTTTTAGTTTTTATATCAAACACTGTAAATGGTTTCACATGCATTGAAAAGCCCAGGTAAATGATTATTGTGCATGGCCTAGTGTCATTAAAAATCAAGGACATAATAGCAAGAAGTTAGCTAAAGATTTTTTTTTTTAATGTTTATGGGAGGCCTAAATGAAGCACTTGCATAAAAGTTTCATCACCTGTGTACTCATGGGTTAATAATTCCTAATCTTTCTAAACATAGCCTTGAAAAGGTATTAACTATCCTAATTTTTCTTTTGCTTCAAAATTGGGAACCCGTATTGGTATCCTTTTGTCTTTATAACATCTATTTTTACTGGGCAACCAGATACTTCCGATATTCCACATATGTATATGAGGCTGTGTGTGTTTTGTTGCAATTTCCATTTGTTTAATTGCAGAGGAAATTTTAAGCTCCACTAATGCTCTGTGGTGGTCAAACAATGGGAAGAAGATGTGTTTTGTGACTTTCAACGACACGGATGTGGACATTCTTCAGTATCCTCACTATGGCTCTTACAGCGATGTGAATAATGTGTATCCAGAGCTTATGAATTTGCGCTACCCAAAGGTAATTAGACTATTTGACGTTGTGGATACAGCCACTACAGAAAATATTTTCTATTCAAACTCTTGACACTAAAATGTCAGGCACCTACGTTACCCTAATTTGTCCACCAGTGTTTAATATCTAAAAGTCTGTTTCATCGAAATTAGTTTTAATGTCTTGTCCTCTGATGTTGCAAAGACACCAACGAGCAAGGTTAATTTAACTGCAAAACTGCTAGCACTAACTAAATTTCTGCTAGTTATGTAAAATGGTTAAAAATCCAAAGAAATTGTCAAACTCCACTAAAAATTGCAAAAGGAAGAAAGCAATGTGACCAGTGTCAAATTATCCCTAACAGATATTCCATTTTTAAAGGATTATAAATATATATTAGGGTGTTTTGTAACCTGCCAACTTTGAATGGGTAATGTCAAGACATTGTGAGGAGATCCACTTTACCTTGGAGATGAAACCTCGATTTTTGGATGATCATAATATCAAATTGATTGCATTAAATATAATTGTACATAAGCATACACAGAGGCAGTTGCTTATAAAAAAGTTAAACATGCATTAAGGAAACAAAAGACAGTACAAAATTCTAAAGAACAACAATCAACTCATTTTCACTCAGTCTCCAAATTAATATTCTAAATTTCAAGTTAATTTTTATGACATTCATATCATGGTTAGTTTGCACATGCATGATAAAAAATACATTCACGATATCATATCTTGCACATGCTCAATAAATAATAATGACGGCAAATATGAAGTAGCAGTTGGCATGCATGCAATAAAAATTGAATTTTTGTGTTGCTTTTGACCGTTTACAGGTAAGATGTATCGTTTTACTAATTCTGAAATGGCTGACATGCACCTAGCTTGTGGAACATTTAACAGAAACTGACAGACCACTGTATGATTATTTCATGAGTAGTATTACCCTATTGGATTGGTATGGCATTGCCAGGCGTTTGTGCGTTTAAACTTAGTGTGATGCAGGAACATTTAATAGTGTTTGAAAACTATATTATACACATATTGTAAGATTAAGGCTAGTAAAAATGTTCATGTTCTTGCTGTCTTTCATTTCTGTTCCTTAGTGTATGGTCTTCAATATCCAAGTGATGCTTGTGATTAAGCATTCCTAAACGGATATTATTAAATTTTGTATTTCCTACCTCCCCCTCAAGTTCAAATGAGAAGTTTTGAAACATTCTGTATGAATATTAAATTTGTAAATCAAATGAAGGAATTCATCAATTCCATTGCTAAAAATTAAAATTGCTTTACGTAATCGAGCATGCATTATAACTTTGAAAAATGTTTGCAAAGATCTCAAGGTATTAAACACTATGGCTATTGGAAGGAGTTGAGTTTAGGTTTAGTATGTACTAAATTTAATTGTTTTTATTTGAATGATTACAATATTTATAGGCTGGCAGAACCAACCCTAATTTCACAATATGGGTAGCAGATTTGACTTCAAATAAGGACTTAAGTCAGGTTCAACCACCTAAAGAATACAAGGATCTGTAAGTAATGTGTTTATATCAATGTGTACTGCATTTTGAAATGTTTTTTAAGTGTATTTGAGTTCTACAAAATGTACTTAAGTTCCAATTCATTAGCTAAATTAACTCCTGATCCTGATCAAATTTTATTAAATTAACATAAAAAGTACATTTTATGGTATAAATGCATATATTTTTCTTTTTAAGTTATGGAAATTTAAATTAATAGTAAATTGTAAATATTTATTTAGTAAACTTATCCTATAATTTTTTTTCTGAATGGATAATGCTCCAACTCTTGGCACAAGAGGTCTTGTGTTTGATTTCTGGTTTGCATTGCTGCATGTAGGATTTACATGCACTGTAGGATTAGTCGTGTACAAAAAATGAGTGTAAAAAGGTTAAAAAACCTTTATTGTTTTAGTATTCACAAAAAAATAATCTGTTTATCATTGCTAGTTATATATTTTAACCCCCAAAGTATACAATGTGCTTAAATCAGTTTGTATGTGAGATGAAATGTTTCTAGGTATTTTTATTAAATATTTTCGATTCCAAAATATAATGTTTTTAATCAGATGATTTTTGTATGAAAGCATACTGTTTGTATGCACCCTCAGGAGCACATCATTATGTGTGTATGGGTTTCACTGCCTGGGGTATCTGTGTGATCTTTTCTTTTCCCATGGGGTTTACTGTCTTTAGTACACAAGGGGGCTTGGTTCCTGCCAACCCTCTATCGTCTAATAGTTCTCTCCTAAAGCGCCATCTATATCGCAGTCACTTCCTCATATAGACATTTAAGATGTTATGCTGATAAGATGTGTTTCTAGTTAAGATTGTATTTCATTCAGAATATTAACTTACCCTCAGATGTTATTTAATGTTTTCTTTAACTTTAAGTATTTTTTCCTAAATGTGTATAATTAACAAATATATGGTGTTCTGCTTGAACCTAATATCTACAGTTATGGGGGCTCAGCCTCCTGGTTCCTTTTAACCATTTGGTTTCCCTCTGATAAATTAAGATAGTTAACTTAAATTAAACCCCTAGCAGAGCTACGAGATATTGTGTGCTGATTTTGTATTTGAAGTGAACTGTGATATGTGCGTTTCACTGAAATGAAACAAACCATAGCTTTTGAACTATATCCGTGATTACACTGGATTGCGTGGGTATGATACAGATACCTATCAACTCGTCTGGCTGTGATTACTCTTACAGCAAACTTTTTCTGTCTCGTTTTGATCAATATAAGTCAAAGGTACTTCATTAGAGCTATTTCCATTTGCTATTGTGAACTGTTAAATTCTCAAGATGTTGACTCCAAGTGAAATCCTTCAGATGCTATGTATATTAAAATATGCTTCCTCAATAACGATAATAGCATTGTTGACTGCCACAACAGTCACTGAATAGCAAAGTCATCCCAACATGCATTCTTCGATTGCAAGATTTTAATTAAACTCTTTCACAGGAGATGTATCCAGATTGTAGGTAATTCGCATGAGTAATTTAAATGTCAGTAGTACAAGTCTTCCTTATGAATCTCAATTCTAATTTCAAAAGCTTCTTAACAAATATCGAAATTGAAACTACATATATTGAATGAAACAATAAAAATCCTGTTACCTAAAATGCATTCTCCTGGTTCAAATCCGGTTCAGTGCATGGATGTTTGTAAGCGTATGGTTGCTCTAGTACAACGTTAATTAAAAATTGCCAATTACCTAAAATGCTTTCTGTTTAAAAATCTCTTACTGAATAAATGTCTGGGAGGAAAGTTGTATTTGATCTGATTCTATGAAAGTTATTAAATGTTTTTACTTGATCTCTTAACAAACTGTTTTCACAGGGAATACTACTTCACTGAGGTGCAGTGGGTCGATGAAAGTTCGGTGTCCGTTGTTTGGTTGAAGCGATCCCAAAACACAACAATATTAAGCTTATGTCGAGAAAACGACAGTTGGACCTGTAAGAAGGTAATTCAAAATAATTATAACTTTTAGCTTTTCCAATAGAGTTGTTTGTCAAATTGTGTTTTGTTTTAATAAACTAGTAATAGTAATTATTTAATCAGTAGTAATGTTTTAATAAATTAATATTGTCATGCAAAAAAATACACGTTTAAATGTAAAACCTTGCATTTGGCAACTAAACAGAATTTTTTGTAAGTGAGTAAAATTGCGTATTGCCTGTCCTTTAAAATTTTTATGTTGCCAAATACTCATTTTTGTCAAGACTGATAGTTCTGTTATTATTGTTTACATTTATAATGATGCAGGAATTTTTTTGATACCTGCTCACTCCATTGTGATTAAACCTTTCGGGATTGATCCCAACCCTCGGCCATTGCCTGTTGCATTGCTCCAGTGTGGCATTAGTTTAACTACCTACCTTGTCATTAAAAATATCTTGAAATAATTGAGGAAAAAGTGTAAGTTTCTCCAGCCAATACAAAAAGGAATGTCGCATGGTAGGAAACATTTGAGCCAACGATGGATGTAGGTGGGTTATCCTCGATACTTTTATGTGGGTCCTATAGTGAAGATAGAATTTCGACAGAAAAGGAAAACTTACCAGATTCACAAAGGGTTGACACAGAGAAGGGAGGATTTTAGAGGTCTTTCAACGTTATGTGGATAAGACTGAATAATTAATTACCTTTTAATGAAAATGTTGCAAAAAGCAATTATGGTAACTGGATTCAAATGAATGTTTTAATAAGTGCATGCCATTGCGGCACCATTCTTAGTTAGTAATAAGAAGAAAAAAACTATTTTTACAAAGGACTTATAAATGCCTTGTTGATTGCCATGAAACCTGTTACCTGCTTTTACAAAGCAAATGTATTTGATTATATTTTTTTCTAAAAAGTTAATACATTTTCCGAATATTTTAAATTAATACATTTTAATACAAAACATTAATTAGAAATATAGTTAAAAATTAATTGGCATTACACATTTATACATGCCAAATATGTACGAGTGTTTTGAACCATCCAATTCACACCCATCAGCCTTCTGTGACACATTTTCTTTAGGTGTGGAAGGACTTCACGGATCCCAGGTATTCTGGTAATCTTTTCTTTTACCCATGGGTCAACTGTCCTTTGTAAACACAACTGTCGCACAACCAGGACACCCAAGATATTTTTTCTGCTTTCATTTCATTTTTATGTTCCCCAATCCCTCCTATCACCCATTCACAATATTTTTTTTACTTCAAAGTTGTCTTATCTTTGGTGCAGCTTGGCCAAATATGGCCCTTATGCAATAAAAAACCTCAAACAACCAAGCCACTAAAGCATGTATTGAAATGAACTTTTAAACGTTATCAATATTAGGAATAACCAATCAAATTATCAAATCTGTTACACTTGCAAAACGCTTACATAATTTTGGTTCTCTATGTACTGAGAAACGGCACAACAGAAAAGTGTACTGTACATTCCACTTTGTTGGCAACTTTTAGACCTTTTTCAGGCATAATTTTCTTCAGTCGGATCTGAAACTCAATCAAGAAACCCATTTGGCTCACTCAGGGTTATAGTGAAACAACTTTGGTCTTTCAGCCTAGATATTGAATATTAAAGCTCAAAATTTATATTTGGCTAAAAAGTTTTTGCATATTGGGCTGCACAGAACAAAAGGCTTTGTTGCCAGCGGAGGGAGTTGTAACTAAAAAGCTTCCATTTCCAGATTCTTTTATAAAATTAAAAAATAATAAAGCAAAATTTCTACCCAAATGTGCTCAAAATTTGAATCTATCCAAAATGCTTAAATTCTATCTGAAAGGTTTGTTTATAACTTATTGTTGTAATAATTTGATTTCAAATAAATATTTCTGCAGAATCTTCAAGAGAACACAAATGGGCATGGTTGGGTTGACCTGTACACAAAGACTATATTTTCATCTGATGGCAAAAAGTACTTCCTTCGTCTTCCTGGACCTTCTGAAGGAAGTGCAGGACGTTTCAGACATGTTGCAGAAATCGATACAAAGGTAATGGATAATGTCTTTATTGTCTAACAGTATCATCTGTTTTTCCTCATGTTGAGTTTTTTTTATTTTGACTGAAAAAGCTATCAGAACTCCATCACTTTCATTTTATAGAAAAATGTATCAGTTGAATTCATGCAAAATAGTCAACACATGTAGAAATCGGCAGTGACTACTTAGTTCTTTTGTAATGTTCAGCTAAGTTTTAATTAGTTGAAAATAACAGTCCATACAATTATGCATAATACTAGAATATTTAAATAGCACTATACATTCCAAGCTTTTATACAGAGTGGAGTTGTTGTGACTTCCAAAATTATAACAATAAACCATTAATATGTAACTTTAAAAACGATAGTTACGATTACAAAACTACAATAACAAAAAGTAAAGAAATTATGCTTATGATTACAAAATTAACAATGACAAAACATAGTTATAAATACTTCTTAAAATAGCTGAAAGAAACTAAAATTATATAAGAATAAAACGTAAATACATAACTTAAAATTAACGATGGTTACGATTACAAAATAACTATAACAAAAAATAAAGATAATTATGAATGCTTCTAAAAATTGCTGAAAGAAACCAAAATTATTTTAGAATAAACCGTTAATATATAACTTTAAAAACGATAGTTATAATTACAAAATTAAAATAACAAACTAACAAAAAATATTATGCTTTTAAAAAAGTTAAAAATCGCTGAAACAAACCAAAATTATATAAGAATACACCGTTAATATATAACTTTAAAAACGATAGTTACGATTTCAAAATACAATAAGAAACAAAGAAAAAAGATAATTATGCTTTTAAAAAAGCTATCAAAAAGACGTTAACAGTAACAATATGCTTTTAGAAAAGCATTAAAAACAATACACATTAAATAAAAATGGATTACCGTTTGAATAGTGTGAGTAGTGTCAATAGCGGCACAGTAAACACTTAACAGTCAGAGTTTGAATCAGAGGCAAGACCGATTCAAGACTGTTACCATTCGGAGGAAACCAAATGATAATTAAATATTGCATTAAATTAATTTTAAAATGTTCTAGATTAAATTTTTTAAATCGGGCTGGTTTATAAAATTTTAAAAAATTCGGACTACATCTGATCCAAATTTCGTTACTGTAAATGCCATAAATTCATTAGGGCAATGCGAACTCACACACAGAAACTTCATTTCATAATAGTAGAGATGTTTTTTTTTTTTTTTCTAATGGCGGGCACATTTGACCGAAGTCATTGGCCACTACAAGGCCGGAAGTGATGGCCACTTGTGAAGGAGCACCCAGTGGGAGGACCATCATTGCTCCTAACAATTACTTCGTAATTTTGCACCATGTTCAGATGACGAAGCAACACCTGAGCTGGTATACGCTTACAAACATCCATGCCCGAACCCGGATTCGAACCGGGGACCTACCGATCTAGAGGCTAACACCTTAACCACTATACCGGTTGGTCGGCTTAGTAGGGATGTAAGTGCAAATTTTTTTTCCTACGTTTAGGTTAAAAGTGCTTGTTACCATTGGCATAAAAATAATTGTTTTAAAGTTTGTTGTTTTTGTGTAATAAATTCATGAATCGTCAGTACGGAAACTTTTTGGACACCTTGTATTTCCATTTAATCCCCCCCCCCAAAAAAAAAAAATCCAGTGATTTCCAAATTTTTTGTTAGTGTAGTTCTGAAAGAACAAGTACCTAGTTTTTATTTTGTTCAACAAATAACATTATAGACCTTTAGCAAAACTCGTAGACCTTATAACAAATGCTAATTTAGGTATGACCAATAACTCTTTGGTAAATAAAGTAAATAAATATAACTTTTACTTTAAAAATCATTTAACATATTCAACTACTACAGTTCTAACACAATGAACTTCTGTGTAAGAAATAACGCAAGTAAACTCAAAATGAAATTCATTCTCTCAAAAAGGTCTCAAGGATCCAGAGTCAATAGTGATTTCTGATTTCTTACTTTAAGACTGATTTTGTTTTTTGGAAATGAGACGTTGGTGTCATTTAACTTCACAATAAAATGCTACACCGATTCAAAATAGCTTCAACATGGCTGGATAGCGTGCAATTTCTAAAACGAATTAATGAAAAAATTACTATTTCCTTGGACCTGATTTTTAGGGTGGGTTTACTACAGATATCATGGTTCAGATATCGGTTTAATTACCCTTTAAGTTCTTTAAAGCAGCTACAGTAGTATCCTGCTTGTAATGAGATGAATAACTAATCAAATAAAAAACTACTGCTGATTAAAAATGAAGAATTCAAGGAGAATCTTGGTCCAGTGCAAAAAAACAAAAACAAAAAAAGATTGCTTCTTGCACTGGTTAATGTTGAATCAGTACTTAGTTGTATGAAAAAATATTTATTAATTTTTACAAAATAATGCATTGATTTCTAATGGCTTATTTGAACTTTATTTGTAAAATTATTTTGATGATTGATTTTAAAACTTTTGTAATGTAATCATTGTTTTAAAGTATATTTCTTTCAGACTGGAACAAAGGATTTCTTAACTAGTGGAAAATATGATATTGTATCAATTCTTGCTCATGATCCAGTTAAGAAGACAGTGTGAGTTTGTGTTTTTATATAGTTGTGTATTATTTAAATGGTCTGTAAGAACATAGTGAATTCTACTTTAATACCTAGTACAACTAGTTTCTGGATCAGTATGCCTGGATTGGATGTTTGTAGTAGTTCACAATATACTTTAAGTCTTAGGTCCTGGTCAAAGACGGGTAAAATCTCTCATGTTGCAAATAATCACATTGGAAACAAATCAAATCTTGTTTAATATCTGATACAGCCGAAAAAGTATTACTTTTTTGTGCCTTTTACTGCATTTGCACTGTTTAATAAAGTGTAATCCTTATATTTGAATCATGTTCTGGAAGGCTATGCTTTCATTTAACAAAAGTTTCTCTTTATGATTATGATTTGTAGAAACAAAATTAGTATATAAAGAATAGTGAAAATTGCATAGCTATATTTACAAAATAAATAATTCTAAAGATAATTTAAATCCCTCTTTGGGTTAGAACTTTTCTCTGATTTTCTGTTTCCTTATAGTTTTTTTAAATCAAATTTTTACAATCATGGTCCCTCTAGTTTCATCACTTTCAATCATCTAGCTTTGAAATAATTTTGCACTTATTTCAAACTCCAATTTGCATTACCAAGATGAGAGCTTCCAATTTTGAAATATTGAGCTACTCAGTTGATATCCAGTAATCAATGACACTTTCCATTTTACAATACTACTTTTTATGATACTTTCTTATATTGAATTATAAAATCAACCCAGTAATACCATGTGGCATTGTAGTGCCAGAACACATCTCTTGATAAAGAATCAATTCTAGATGTAAAAGTTTAATGAATTACAAGTTTAATAATCTCACACTTTACAAGATTGTGATTAAGCTCTTCATAATAAAATGGACATTTATATTATGTTCATATTTAAATTCAGTAATAACAACTTGTCTTTATCGTTTTGTGACATTTGTCAAGCAAGGGCAGTAAGATTAAAACCTAATATGTGAGGAGAATTCTGAGCCTTTATGAACGTCTGAATAGACTGGAATTTGAAGGTAATAACTTGTCCACCAGACTTGATTAAAATTAAAAACCATGAAAATTGTTTTCAAAACGTAGTGCTTAATTTCTTTTGTTTGAGCAATACATTTTTTTTTTGCCTTTCCATAATATGATTCAATTTTTTGTTACTATATAATAGTGTAGGTCTAACTAAGTTTATTTTTCTGCAAAGTATAGAACAAATATATTCGCTAAGAAATTGTTCAGCATATAAACGGTGTACTGCTGAATCACATGAATATATCATAAATATAATATACAGTAACTCCCTGATACATTGCGTTTCTAGGGAACAAAAAAGAATGATATCCTAAGGAAAGCAATGTAGTGATGGCCATAAATAATTTGATTATTGAAAGAGAAAAGGGACAAATTGTACCTAATATGCATCATTATACAATAGTAGAATATTTTTGTACATATACATTTAGGTTTTTCTACCTTAACTTAAAGGTATGACTGATAAAGAATCTCACTCCTTCTAACTTGATATCTGTAGATGTCCCTACAAAATGCTGCATTGTGCAAAAAGGGCCCACTGGAAAAGGCTAAAACAAGGCTTGAAACAGTTGTCCACTCTAAACTCCTTGTTCTAAAGAGCCCTCAGGGGATTATTTCCTTTAGATGTGTACCCAGGTGCGGAATTCTATTCAGTGTTTTGCAACACAACTCCAAGGAATTGCAATTGTTCTGCAGGCATCTTGTCCGAATTCTGAAAACTGCAGTCAAATCAAACACAGACGTAAAACACAATCATCAGCTAAATCTGTATCACATATTTATAATAAAACCTCGAAATTAATTAACTTACTTTTTTTAAAAACAAGGCATACTTTCAGAATTTGCATTTGTGTCGATAACTTTGAAGTTAAATATTTTGTCATTGACAGAAGATGTGTCATTTATAAAGCGTTGGGGGTGGTGTAGGGAGGTTGATCTGTAGCTAGAAAAGAAACAAAAGGTGTGTCAAGGAGTGCACTTTGCGCTACAGAACATTGTAACTTGTGATTTAAAAAAAAATCGGCCAAAATTTTGGTATGATTAAGATTAAGGAAAAATTGTTCTGCAAAGACTTTGTTCTGTGACGTATGTCACAGTTTTAAGCACTTTTTACTCCTGAGAGTGTGTATATGCTTGTATAGACCTGAAGTACTCTAGTGATGTTTTCTTTTCAAATAGGATGTACTGTCTTTAGTAAGCATTAGAGTTACACTCCTGGGATACCCAAGGGATCTTTTTTTTTTGCATTAATCTCAGTAATCTATTCCCCAATCCCCTTATTTTCCCCCTTTCACAACATTTTATACTTAACATTGTGTTTGGCACAGCTTGACCAAACATTGTCCTTGCATCGTAAAACCCAAAACCAATCAACCTAATTTTAAAGAAAAAGATTCAGATTGCATCTGATGTTTGCTCCTTCTAGGGCACACCTGTCTTAGGTGTGTGCCTGCTTCACAAACCTCAGCTACCCCAGTGATCGATTTGTTTCACATGGGGTTTACTGCCTCTGGTAAACATGAGGATTGCAACCCCTGGATGCCCAATCAATCTTCCTTTTTCTCCTCTCTGTCCCCCCCCCCCATTTCAACAATGATTCTCACAGTTGCTTGACAATGCCTTGTGTTTGGCACATACTGGCCAAAAAACCTAAAGCCAATGACACTCTGACATTTGCAAACATAAAATTCATTGGGGACAAGTAAAAATGATACCTCAAAGAATGGTGTAGCAAAGATTTTCTGTGTATTTAATTTTCATATTTTTCCTTTTCAGATATTATATCACTACACTTGAAGGGAAGCCAGGGGAAAGACACTTGTTTGCAGTGACAGATATGTCCGACGCAAAAGCAAAAACTGCAACTTGCCTCACTTGCGAATTAGATCCAGATTGTTTGTATAACGATGTCACCTTCAGTCCAAATATGACGTACTATATTCTAGAGTGTTTGGGACCAGGAATTCCAAGAATTGAAGTTCGATTAACTGAGTCCAACAAATTGGGTAGGCTCTCTATTTCCATGCTCTCCGTTATTCTCACTAATATTACAATTACAAATAATGCATATTTCTATATGAAATAGTAAATTTAGATACAAATTATTGTTTCTGTATTTAGGTCTTGGGGAAAATATGAGTGTTCGTGTTGCTTAAAAAATACATTTATGTGTGCAAAATGTTTTTATCATGTTAATTATTGCATATAGTTTTGAAATTGATTTGTAAAATAATTTGTATTCAGATGTATTTTGTTTAATTTCACACATTTCATTTTCTACTCTAGTAAACATACTGGATACTAACTCTGGGCTCAAAGAATTGGTTGATAAACGAGCCATGCCTAAAGTTAAAACTATTCAAGTGCCTATAGATGGAAACTATCGTGAGTCATTTAATCACCATACTTTTGCACTATTGTTATTCTATGTAGAGAGGCTCTGGTGAGAAGGCATATCACCTTGGGCAAGTCCATTTGCTTAAAGGTTGTTAAGCTTGCAGGGGAAAGGGATGCAATATAAAAAACATGTATGGTTTCTGCCTTATGTGATTATTTGTTTTGTAAACTCGAAATCACATCTCTTACATTTGGCAATGATTGATCAACTTACAGCCATAAACTATATTAAAGATATCATTCTGGTGATGTTTAGATTTAACATGCCCTCCCCCTAATTTAACAAATGGACTTGTCTAAAACCATGTGATCCAATTTCCAACTCACCTGAGCCTGACTATATGTTCAGAAAGTATTCAGATAATATTTTAAAATGCTGAAATCATATTGGTACTCATATAAGTTAGCTATTATATTTAGAGTTAGGAGATTAGCAGTGGTAACTCTTTGGATACTTTGAATTGGTAATAAAACTGTTCTGCAGCGAATCATTTCTTTTCTTTATGCTTTGGATACACTGAATTTATATTTCAGTTTATAAAATGCCACATTGTTTTTTTATTTTTAGCTAGTCAACGTTAATTTTACTTCCCTGTGTTTTCTTTTGTAAAACTGGTTTAAAGGTTGTTAAAATATTATTGTCTATTTTATCATTTGCTATAAAAATATATGAATGTCAAAATTTATGCTAGGTTATTCAGAATAGATGTAGCATTGACTGTGCTGATTTTCTTAATTATTAACATTATTTGTGTATACTATGATAAATAAGAGCTATATGATTATGGGAATAATGTAACCTGTTAAGAATGGCATCTATTGTTAAAATAAAACTATGAAATATTTAATTCATTTACTAGGAATTATTTTATAATATACTATGTTAAACTCAACAACAGTAAGTCAATTAATAGTTCATTTAATATATCTGATTGTTTGTTAACATAATTAATTCACATGCTTTTTTAATTGCAATTAAATGCAACTTAAATCAATCACAACTTAAAACCAATCACAATTGAGAGATCAGATTTATTAAGCATCACAATGTTTTTTATCACAATTATTATTATTATTTTTTTTTTTTGCATTTGATAATTATGCACTATATATTATACACAATGAAAAACAACAGGCCCAAAATTTAAAATATATATATTTAAAAAAAAAATAGAAATCCAATTTGTTACATTTTTGTTTTGTTTATTTAATAGCTATTGATAAATGCAATAAGTGGCAAGTAAGAACCTACAGTTCAGGGAAAACCTTTTTAATAACTCATAATTTATAATTTTTTAGTTAACTACTTAATATTCTAAATAAAAAGTTTTTTCAACCATATATTTTCATGTGATGGTCTGTGCTTTAATTATGTTATCTTTCTGTAGATGCCAATGTTCGCCTTTACTTGCCACCAGTTCTCCAAGAATATGAAATCACCAAGTACCCAGTCCTTGTTGAAGTGTAGGTTTTATTTTTCAAAACACTTTTAAGTTAGCTTACTATTTCTTGCAGTTTTGTTTCATTCATTGTGAAGTTCCGGAATCTTCTGTTTATTTTCGTTTAATTTATTTCTTTGTTGAGTGGTAGCTTGGTTGGAAAAGTATGATTATTACGAGATTATAAGAGTATGACCAATTAGCAACTGGTGCATTGTGAGTTAGAAACTATCTATCAAAAGCCTGTTGTGTATGTGTATGCTCATGCACTTTCAATCTGTCATAGCCTCATATGTCCTCATGGTGTAAAAGTTTAGAGAGTGGAGTTTTAGCTCAGTGTTGATTTTGTTATCTGACGAGATGTTGTCTGTGGATCTTTCCCTTCAAAATTGATCCCGCACCGTCGCCAACAGTCCATTGTTTTGCTCCGGTGCTATGTCAATTCATGAACTACCTTCTTCTGTTACGTATGCATAGTTCCCATGCAAGCTGACTTTATTTAACTGAGTGCTGGAGTTACTGTCCTGAATACTATTTTATTGTAATGAATACTGTAGTAATAGAATATTATTCTTAAGGGAGAAATGGTAATAGTGTAAATTGTCATTGCATGTTTAATGGAATAGATTTGATTATGTGTAACTTTTTGGGATGCTAACTACAAACCAATCACAAATGAGCATATGAAATTAAAAGCAATGGGATGTATACAGAGAAAAGTATATGAAATATTTTTTCTTAGATTACGTTGAGTAATGAGTCGTATTGACCATTTCCCTTCATGCAGCCCAATGTAAACTAGCCTTTGAAATATAGTTGTCAAGAGGTAGAACGTTAAAATTTGAGTTGGGCATAGTAGCACAAACTGTCAAGTCAACAAAATAGAGCTGCAGTATATGATTAATATTCTACAAGTGGGGATGTGGTGGAAAAGACCGAAATTGTACAGTTTCTAAACTTGTACAATTATTTTCTAGTTATGGAGGGCCTGGAACTCAGATGGTGACTGAAAAGTTCAACGTGAATTGGGGCTCTTACCTCGCAAGCAAAAAGAATGTCATCTACGTGAACATTGATGGCAGAGGTAGCGGCTATCAAGGAGACAAAATATTGCATGAACTTTACCGACAACTCGGAACTGTTGAAGTGACTGATCAAATTGCTGTTGCTAGGTATGTATAAAAATTGTTTGAAATCAGGTCTTTCTTTGTTACACTGAATTCACCAAACATGTAGAAACGGGCCCATTAAAAAAATTTTACTCAAAACTACGTTTTAAGTTTTATATTTTTAATTAACTTCCCAACGTTTCCTGAATTGTTTATGAAATTAAAATTTATTTCTCTTCGCCTCTTCCTGCATTTGACATTGTATGAAGTTTACCTATTTTTATAATGATGGGTCATTTGACTTTATTATTTTATGTATGTTAACTCTTAAAACCATTCCATATACTCTACTGAGCAAAATAATGAGCAGCACACACCACTTTAAAGAGTTTCATGCTTCATATCCTAAAGATAACAGAACATCTCAATTTCAAATTTTTTTTTTCTGAACTGAAGTGATGGTATCAATTTGAGGTAACAACAGTGAAAATAATGAGTTCTGTTTAGACCATTTTGTTCACTTGCACCTGTGAATCGAGATTTTATTATCGAATACCAGTACAATTTATTCAGTTACAAAGTATGTTAGTTCCATAAAACAAATCCACTGTTATTTTATAAATTAGCTTTAATGGATACTAACTATAAATTTTGCAACAGCATTTTTTACAATGAAGTTTTATCTTTTTTGGAAAATTTAATTATTTAATGTAATGTAGCAGGAGACCTCTACACAGCGTCTTGTTGTGTGGGTCGGGGACCCAAAAGTGAAGGGTGAAAAAAAGTGAGGCACAAGCACAAATAGGAATTATACAATGGTTCTGCCAATGTAACCATCAGTGCTACAAGGGATAGATGATGACTTGTAGGTACATACTATAAATTATTTGGTGCTTTATTTCCCTATTATGCCTATTCCCCACTTTTCCAGGGTTGCCACAGACAACTAAAAAACACCTTTTTGTTGCTACATTTCAGCCATAGGCAACTCTTTAAAATTCAAATTGCCTCAAAAGGTACTAATTTTCAAATTTTGGCTACTTTTCGAAAACATCTGTGCAACCTTTTTTTTGACAATCGAAAAAAGATTCCTTTTTTTAAACTTAGCAGATAGAAAATATATTTTTGGGATTCTTTAGAGAAATTTTTTTATGGTAAGCCAATTTCACAGTTTTGGTGCCAAGGCATGACAACCATAAAATAAAAACATCAAAATCTGTAGTTGCTAGATTGTCATAAAAATCTTATTAAGAAAATACTTAGTTTTTTCTTTAAAATTTTAATTCCTTGATAAAATTTTCAATGTCTGTTTCGTACTTATTCGGCAGAGTTTTTGCTACTATTTTTAAAGAATTTATGCAACTATTTCACTAGTGCTTTGACTATGACAGCCCAGGTTTTCCAAGCTTTTGTCCCATTGTTTGTCATAATTTTATTTTGCTATTGTTGAAAAAACAGATAATACTTCGATCATGAAAACCCACTCACCAAATCGTACCCACAATTTTATAAAAGTTATTGAATTGACATAAATTTTAAGCAGAAAATTTTTTATTCTCCGAAATGAATAATGCCATTGTTAAACTGGTGCATGTTAATTTTCATGTTTGACTTTCAGTTACCTTAAGGATACCTTACCCTACATTGATGGTAAACACATGGCTATTTTTGGATGGTCTTATGGTGGTTTTGCATCTGCTTTGGCCTTATCAAGTGAGAATACCGTGTTCAACTGTGGTATTTCTGTGGCTCCTGTTACTAGTTGGTTATACTATGGTAAGTAAGCCACCGTTGTCTCCAATCTTTAGATTTATAATTAAACAAAATGAGCTATCAAATTATTTATTCTAGTGGTTAGCACTCTTGCCCTGATCTGGGCTTGGATGTTTGTAGTGGTTCAAAATCAACTTTAAGCTGTAGTTCCCAGTCTAATTAGCTTTCATGTAGCAAAAAGTAACCATAGATTTATGAACTAAATTTTTTATTCATATGCTATCTAGGTTAAATTAGTTTTTAATTAGTATTATATTCCAGTTTGACTACTCTGTTCCCTAATCCCTTTTTATAACCCATAAAAAAAAAATTTTACTTGACTCTATCTTATGTTTGGTGCAGCTTAGCCAAATATTACTTTTGTGCCATAAAACCTAAAATCAAACAACCAAATCCAGCTATTCGAAAATGTGGAAATGTTTTAATATGTTATATAATTAAGTAATGACATCTTAATATAATTAGGTTGCACTTAATTATATATTGACATTATGGTTTTTTGTGAAGCCAATTTAATAGAAAATATCTAACAAAAGTATTTTACATTGAGGTATTCAGGTACCCAACTCTAGAAACATTGTTAATTTATTCAGATGTTTAAAAGCATAACAGAAGTTTAAACACATTTATAAATTGAAGTAGGCATTATGCATTAATTCACAATAGACCATAGTAGATAATTTTTTTAATTAAATACTTGGTATCTGTTGCGATGTAGTTGATGCTTCTTTTAATTCACTTTTTCTCATTTTTATTCTTATTTATTTCAATCAACATGTTGAAGGTAGAAACATACTTTATGTAATAAAAGGCATAACAAATAAGGTAAGACTAAAATGAATTTGTAAGTTTAAAGCTTTGGTGGTGAAAAGAAATTGTAATGTTGATTTAAAATTTTCTATAATCAGAAATAGGATAAATTGCTGGAAGGTAAATAGATTTGTCATAGGTGAAATAACATTTAAATATGAAAATACTTAAATTAACATAATTAATAAGTATAAAACACAGGCACAGAAAATAGAAGCTTACAATACAAAAAACTGTGCCTTTTTAATTTTAATTGCATTAACCATAAAAAAAAAAGAAATAAAATCCAAGTATTGACAAATCAATCACATCATTTAATTTATCTTTCTTTGTAAAGCAACTTATCAGACCAGCTACATAGAAACCAAATCTCAGGATGAGACACGGCATTTGTTTACAGACACACACAAGAAATAAAAACTGACACATCTCCAAATGGACAAGAGAACGATTGCACTCACTCTTCTAAAACATTAATGATAAACAGTTCAGATTGGGAAGGAGAGAAGAAAAACACTGGTGTTCTGCCATTCAACATTCAAAAACATTCAGTAATTTTTTATATGAGTTTTACTGTGCAATAATGTTTGCTACTGACAGTGACATGAATTTCAAACCCTACTACAATTACAATTCCAAAAATGAAAGTATTGCATACTTTATGCAAGTGTGCGGTACTTTAAGATGCAAAACTAAAATTTTCGAAAATAATTATTGCATTATTTTTCTCTGTGTACTTGAAGACTAAATATTTTACTTTTGTAGAATGTTTGTTTATGTGAAAATTAAGTTAATTTGAATATTTTAAATTTACGAAACTCTTGCACATTTCCCTTTCTTGAATTCTCGCAGATTCCGTGTACACCGAGCGTTACATGCAAAGTCCCGCAGCCGACGACAACCTCCCAAACTACGAAAAATCAGATGTAATGAAGAAAGCAGCTAATTTCAAGGGGAGGAAATACCTGCTTGTTCATGGCACTGCTGATGGTAATTAATGACATATCTAATTAAATTATATTGGTAATTATGTATACATACTTTTGTAACACCCATATGCATCCAATTCATGCTTTTATTCTTTCTATGTTTAGATAATGTTCACTGGCAACAGTCTATGATGTTGGCAAAAGCCTTGACAGATTCAGGTGTAATATTCCGAATGCAGGTGAGGATTCTTTACTGATATAAAAAGCTTTTACCCACCTAGGGGTTAATACTCAAAACCGTTTTCCTGTTTTCTTTTCTGTTCAGTTTCAATCATCTTGACCTATGGAATTTTTCCTAGAATTCTTTCAACCAATAGATATGATTGTTTTTGTCCATTGTGTGGTAAAAAGTGATGTTTCTTCTTGGAGATCTTGGGACGTTCAGAGATATAAGACATACCTATACAAAACCATGCACCTCTATTAACAATTATTTCATATTGAGAACAGTATACCAACATTAAATATATTTAAAATTTACAGGAATTATTTTACATGCCTTTGAAATCCCAGTGGGGAAGGACGCCTTACGCCACAAAAACTATTATCGACTAAGCTAAACAGCACCCTCTTCTACCAAATACGGCATTTGGGGACAAATTGTTTGCCAAAATGTTTATTTTGGGCTCCACTATCGCCCTTTACAGTTTGGCAGATGTTTTCGAAACACTGTTGTGTGCCTCCTGTAAAAAGGCAGATGGGTCTTGAAAAAGTCCATTTCTACAACTGTGGGAAAAGGTCTAATTTTTATTTCTATGGAGCCCTTAGAAAGCCTTAATATTTGCTAAAAGTCAAGCTTCACGAAAACACTAAGAGTTTCATTTCACCTACATACAAAAACCACGATTGATATTATTTGTTATGTTCAAGTGTCATTTAAAATAGAGGGCTCTACATATTGTCGTTTTACTATTGAAACCTCTGAAGATATCGATATTTGTCAAGAGCAATTTAAAACTGGATACTGAAGTCATGAGATTCGAGGTTTAAAAATTCTCCAATAACTGTTATGTAACGGATGGAGCCTTTAGTACAAGTTAAGGGTGCATATTTGTAACCAAGTAATGTTAAATATAGATAAACATTGAACTTGTACGGTTTTGAAAGTGGAACAACGATATGGTTATCTAAAAACTGATGCTTTCGACAGTGGGTCTCACATTCAGAAGTTACTACACTCGTGAGTTAATTTATTATGAACTCTTAAATGTAGACTTTAAAAGTTTCTAGTTTTAGTTTTTCTTGTGGCTTGGTGAGTTATAGGAGACATGGATTCGATTCCTCCCTGAGTATATTTCTCTCTTCTGTATCAGTAGAACTTTCCTTTGTGTGTGTGTTTGTCCATTGATTTTATCTGTCTTTTGTTTGGCACAGCTTTGCCAAGCCCTTGTACCATAAAACGCAATCCAGCCATCCAACTAGTTTTGCTAAGAGAGTGAGAAGCATGTAAATAGACTGTATAAAAACTAATTGTATGATTGTGTTTGGTTTAAACTCTTAGGGTTCACTCGCGACAGTCGCAAATGATGTTTCCGATGTTTCTCTCCTCAGGTGTATCCCGACGAGAATCACGGTCTGGGTCACGTCAAACTGCACCTCTATCAGACAATGAATGACTTCCTGGATCACTGCTACTCTGAGAACTTCAAAGACGAACTGTCGCTCTACCAGTCCACATCTTCCGATGCGGAGAGGTAACTCCTGAATAACTAAGAGTTTCCATTGATTGCATCCCGTGCTCTGCGGCAAATTTCTCATCCGTCGACCTACGCGATCGCTGCAGATTGCGGTTCACAAACGTTTTCATTCATGTTTTTTACTCTCGCAGCATCGGAACTCCTCTTGCAAAGTCGTGTGCAATATGAAATGTGAAAACGGTCATAAAATTAACTTGGATGTGTGTACGCATCCATTTTTCTAAGTGTGTGCTCTAGTGTTATTTTTACGTCGATCGCTTTTCATTTCATTATCATGGGATTATATTCCGGAAATGGGGTTTGTGTTACTATGGCCGTTTCCTCAGCTTTTACTTCCTGCAATTGCCTGCTGTGATAAATCGGGTACAAAATTGTTGCAAATGCTATTTTCCAATGAGGACTAGCCCAACCTCATGCTCATACTTAATTTGTATGTTGCAGTGACGTTTTCTACGTGACCTGATTTTTGTGGTAGGGCTTGTTTGATAGTGCTGGGTTGTTTTTGTTGGGTTCTCATTCCTGAAATATAAGAAAATGGCAATGCCTCCTGTAAAATACTAAATAGAATAAATAGCGTTGACAAATTGCATTGCAGAATTATTAAAAGCAACAGGTCTGAAATTGCTTTATATCCCAAATTAGCTTCTTTCTCCAGATTTCCATTTCAATTACAATATTTTTTAGGCTGAATCTTAATTATGTTATGAGGCTTTTGCATTTTAAAGTTTTATTGGTTATGAAAAATGTTTAAAGCTAGCTTAATGTTTTAGTCTGTAAAAATCCCTGACTGTAAATGAATGGTATGCATTGAACCTTTCTATATATTCAGTATTTCAATTGTATTTAATTTCTTGTACTAAAATTGGGCTGGCTGATAGTTAAAAAATGAACACCATTCTCATTTGGAAAGTATATTACTATCAAAACAAGTCATTTAATCTAAATCTACATCTGTACTTCAAATGCGTACCATCATATTTTAAGAGCACCAGATTTTAATGGTTATCTATTTATTTTATTTTTCAAAATAAAATTTGCTTTCAAGAAGAAAATTTTGCTTCATTGATTTAACACCTGAAATTTCTATGGGACTTGAATTTTTTGAGTTTGCAGCTGCAGTCACTGCTCTAGTAACACAAAACTCTGTTTTGAATGTTAATATACAGTGAGATGATTACTCTCAGTATGCATATTTTTATAGTGTGCTTTTTGCATAGATGCTTACTCTTGATTGTTAGACGTTATTTTTTATAATATATATGTATTCAATCACTTGTTTACATTTTTGAATCATTGAGAATACCATATTGCAAAGCGTCATTTAATTTGATATTTGTATTATCTTACAAATTAAATTATAACCTCATTTTGCCAAGTCCAAATGAATCATGCTTTAAGTTTGAATCCACCTTACCAATAATTGTGTAATGCCTTTCTTTTAATTGTTTGTTTCATTCCTCATATATTTAACGTTATGAGCAGAACATGTATTTTTATCTTATGCCTGTATTTTATTTATAAGTGAAATTTATTTTAAATATAAACATTCCATTTTTCAGTGTTACTTTTTACATTGTCTTCTTTTCGGATATCGTTTTTATTAAATATTACTGCTGTTAAATTAATAACGATGTACTTCTAAAACAAAACAGTTAGTTTTATTTTGCCATTTGTATTGATTTTGAAATATTTTCAAATCATGAAACATAAATTGAGGACGTTATTTCATTGTTTGGCAGATTAGAGCTTTTATTTGCAATCTTTTTTTTAAATTTAATCTGGCAACTTTTTAATTTTTGCAGGAGATAAATATGAAGTGCATATTTATTTGCCTAGAATTGACTAACCAAAGAGGTATTAGCATAGGAAATCTGTCAAAACTTGCTTTAAAATTGGTTTATTGGTGCTTTGCAGTAACTGATATAAATAAGATTGTGATTTATCGATATGAATTCAAGGCATCATATTTATTGTATTTTGTACTAAAGCTTATTATTTTTAGAGATTTTCTTTAACTGAATTATTGCTAATCGAATTTTAGTGCTATGACTAAAGGGATCCAAAATATTTGTTACTAATTTGTGGATCTTAGGATGAAAATGATTGTGTAATTTTTTTACAAGGTTGTGCAATGTAACTTGACTAGTCTGAATCAGTTATTTCATATATTCTTTTGTACTCTGTATGATTTGATTGATTTATTGTGATATTACAATGAGAAATTTTAAGTAGACAAAGATGCATATATCCTCTGAAAACTTTTGTATATGGCCTATATCCTAAAAGAGAGTGAAATTTATTTTAAATGGATCATTAATGCCTTTTAAATTCATGAACTCAGTCATGTATAACGGATTTGAATGTATTACAATTATTATCTGCTTGAAAGGTTTATAGAAAACTAATTGCTTTGAATAAGATCAGAACTCATGAAAAGTGAATGATAATGCAATATTCTATAATAATTTAAAACGAGTTCAAATCTAGAAAAAATTCATTCATTTTTAGAGGATTTTTCATGAAAGATTCTGTTATACTATGCTGGCATTTATGTGTTATAAATATTATATATTTATTTAGAACATATTCAATGCTTGATTATTTACAATAAATTGCAGTATTGTTGAATTCTATATGAAAGTACTTACTGTCAAAAATGTTTTTATACAATTAAGGTTGTACTTAGATGTGTAGTTATGCAATTAGTTGCATATGAACATTGCTTTATTAATAGTAAGTAAATGATGACGGAATTACATTCAGTGTAGGTTCTGATTTTATGTGTGCTGTTTCTGTGATTTTATTATTGACGGTTATATATCTCTTGATAAATATTTGTTATACATGAAGATGAATAGATTTTCTTTTATGATATATTTTATGTAAATAATGAATATAAATGTACTTGCATTGTCATTTAATATCTCTAAAATTTTAAATAACGGTAATGTGTGTAAATATATTTATACCAATGATTTTTAAACCTGTGCATTGCTGAAACAATTCATTTGCTGTAAGTTGAAATACATTTTTATAGTTTGATGCAGCGAAAATTGTATTTTTTCTACTAAAAAATGCTGAGCTAGCCTCCATGATGTCTCATTCAGAATCTCAGTGTGTACTTAATCAAAATAATCATCATTCATTTAGTTATATATATCATTGTACTTGGGTGTAAAGTAATGTAAAGCATCATATGTAACGTAGACAATTTTATGAATGCATTATAAACGGAAGAAGTATTTGCTTAATTTTGTAATTTTATTTTGTATTCTGTAGCAAGGGAATCAAATGCATAATTAAAGTATATCTGGTGCTGTGAAACGAAAAGAGCAAAAGTAGAATTATTTACATTTAATTTTTAAAATATTTGGCATTCCTGCTGAAATAGACGTTCAGTTGGTTTCTTTAAAACAATTTGTTGTTGTAGACTGACTGAATAGCCAATACTATATAAATGTTAAAAATGAATGTATACTTTATAATGTATATAAAAATATATCTGCGAACGATCTTAGATTTACATGGTGTTTTTGAAAACAGTTGTGTACTATGTGTTTTATCATTAAAATTGTAAATAAAACTTTTTTATGTGTAACAATTTCAGGTTTGTGTTTCCCTCAAGTGACTTGCATTTTATTTGCTCTAGATTATTAAAGTACAATATACATTCAAAAGAATAATATACTGCACATTACAACAATAATCTTGCAGTTTACACAAGGTCTGAACAGAAGTAGATGTAATATAAATAAAAAAAATGAATTGGGGAAGTTAAATATATTTCACAGTTATGTATGACAAATAAATATAACCTGTGAAATGGTAATTTTGTATCTGTAGTAAGACTAGGGTAGAAATTGATTCATTGCGATGAAGAAAAATTTTGGGCTTAGGTCAGATAATTAAAATATTCTGTTCTCCTTTCTTCGTCCTGGACATCATTCTAGGCTACACTTAGGCAAGCTACACGATTCACCAGCATCAGTCCTGTGACATTGAATTGGCTAAGATGTACATGTTTTCTGTTCAGAAACTGAGTTGTTATGTTTTCTTACTCGCTGCTTCAGTTTGTGTTAAAAATGGGCGTTATGCTATAAAGGCAGGTCATTGTCCTTTAAAAAATATAAATTAAAATTATCGTAGAATAAATTTAGTGTTAATCAAATAGGTCCACCACAATTTGAAAATTATCCATGAGATTACTGTTTGGCAAATATTGTCTTGATAATATACAAAGTTTAGAAAAAATATTTTTTAAATAAATAGAAAAAATTACATTTTTATTCAAAGGGTAACTTTTTTTCTTATAACAATACAAGTGCTAACACCAATATTTTCACTTCTATTTATCTAAAGGAAAAGCAAACCTACATTGTAAAACCTAATAGTGCTGTAGCCAATAAAAACAATGATATTTTTTTGTTGAACTTGAGCATTTCATGTTTTTTTTGCATACAATAGTGCATTAGTCAAGCTAATCTCCACCATGCGTTTACCAGCATTCTCAACAGCAAGAAGTTGATAAAAATTTCAAAACTGGTTCTTTGTTTTCTGAATTTCTAAGCATAGTTTAAATTTTCGAAATATTTGTCATACTCTGTGCTACACAATTTTTCATTGGGTAAAATACCTCCCAAACATTTTTAAATATTTTTTTATTGGGTACGTCGTTACATTTATCTAATAAAAATATGGCTGGTGTTGAGTTTTTATGGCCTTGGTCCAAACACAACGTAAAGTAATAAAAGTTCGGAATAGTTGTTTACAAAAAAAGGGATGATTTTTTGACAATGTATGGAAAAACAATTTTAAAATACAAGATTGGGTTAGTGTTTAGCGTTCCAAAAAGAAAACCTGTTAAAGCATTTAATGTAGCGATGGCGAACCTTTTGTGCTTGGTGTGTTAAAAACCTAGCTCTAATGCCTGGTCGCATCTAGATCTGTGATATTTGCAGCCTTAGTAAAAAAATGATATTTGTGGTACATTTATTTAATAAAAATTAATGTATCAAAAGTTAAATTACATTTTATTATTGAAAAGCAAAAACAAATTATTATTTACGTTAGTGACTTTTTTGCTGAATTGCGTTTGTTAAATTTTCAATCGAAGGTTAGGTATTTCATGCACTTCAAGCTCAAGCAAGCGCTACTAGCTTCATGTGTCATTCGGTTTCTTTTATTGGTTTTAATATTACGAGGGCTGTTCAATACAGAATGATCATAAATTAATAAAAAATGATTTCCTGTACTAATCCTTCGAATTTTTATGGTCTTTCACAAAATACTCTCCATTACATGCAATGCACTTGTCTCGCCTCTTTTCCAGTCTTCGAACATACGCTGGAAGCAATTTTTTGACAGGTCCTTCAAAATCGCCTACGCAACTTTTACCACTACCTGTGAGGATGAAAACCGCTTTTCCCGGAGGTGTTTCTTCAAATTCGGGAAAAGAAAAAAATCGCATGGACATCGGGACTAACTACATAATGCTACATTAGGAGGAGGGAAACGCACATGACATTGGTTTTTGAAAGATCTGACGATTTTTTTAAGGCGAAAGCAAAATTTCAATGCAGTGTATTGCACTTCGCGCATCACATCCATTTTTGCCGTAGGCGAAAGTAAAACTAGGCGTTCTTGGCCGGCTGCCAAGGCCTTAGCAATGACGTCATGACTGTGAAACTTGCGCTATCTATTCTCCACTTATCTAGTTACACATTCAATATTATTTTTTATTTTGCTTGATTTCTTACGTAAATCATCTTTAAAAAAATTATGATCATTCTTTATTAAATAGCCCTCGTATTTAACTCCGAGAAAAAGGTTTCGACAAAGTAAGTAGAATAAAATAGTAAAACCATAGTTAGATTTTTCATGGTTCTAAAAGTGTCTGGTAATCGATTCCAAGTACTCCAAATTTCCTGTTCGTAGTGTCACTTTTCATTCTCGAAACGATTTCTTTCCAGATTCTCAAGTTTGAACCTCAAGTCGACAAACACTTGAGATCAGATACTGTCCTGAAATTTTGCAAGTTGCATCTCCAAATCATCAAGTTTCATCCATTGCAAAACATTTAATTCAACAAAAGAACTGTAGGTTACTACGGATGGGTACTTAATAATTTTAATTTTTCTGTTCCAGGCTTCTAAATTGATTAAATCTTTCACCGTATTGGTCAAGTAACGAATTTACAATATGCTGGTACTTTATGCATGGGCTCCATTTCATTTTGCGTACAGTTGTGCTAGCCTGGAAATATATTTTTACTCGAGGAAAGTACTTAAAATTTTAGTCTCTAAATCACGATTTTAAATTTATCATCCGTAAACGATGAGTGTCAACTAAAATGCTTTTACACGCGTTGCACGTCATCACTAATCTGATGCAAAGGTAATCCGGTAGGAGGCAGCACGATACCCAACTACACTCATTGCCATAGCAATTTGCGCACCAAGAAAAAGTCGTCATAATGAGACGAAATTTTACACATGTAAGTACTACTTTGATATAAGTAAGTGATTAGAAAATCAAAGGAAAATGATCATTTATTGCAGAAAAAAGTACAAATGAACGGAAGTCTGAGACATACAAGTTCCGTATGATGTCCTAAGACATTTCGTTCCACAGTTGCTGTAAACGCGCCTCTAGTTCGACCAAACTCGTAGGGTGTCCAACTTGCCGTCCCAAATGACTCCAGATATGCTCGATTGGTGACAAACCTGGGGATCTAGCAGGCAAGGGAAGGGGGGTAATGTGGCGGAGGCAATCTTGTGACATCCTTGCTGTGTGTGGCCGAGCATTGTCTTGTTGAAAAATGGCTCCTGGGAGCACTGCCACGAGTAGCATCACATGTGGCTGAAGGATGTCATGGACGTACCGCTGGGCTGTCATTGTGCCATGGATGAATATTAAGGGTGACCGTGTATCGTAAGCAATGGCACCCCATACCATCACACCAGCTGTGGGAGCGGTGTGTCGCTGTAAAGCGAAGGCAGGATTGAGGCGTTCACCACGGGGCCTCCATACACGAACACGACTGTCATCACTGCTCAAATTGAATCTAGATTCGTCGCTGAAGACGACCTGGTTCCATTCCGTTGCAGTCCAATCCCGTCGTGCGCGACACCACTCCAAACGGAGACGTCGGTGGGTGGGTGTCATTGGCAGCACACGTAATGGGCGTCGTGATACCAGATGTCCTTCTGCCAGGCGAATTTCGATGGTTCGGGAAGACACAGGGTCCCCTAGTGAAGGTGCTGCCTGTGTCTGTATAGCGGCCAATGAGGCAGTTAGCTCTACGCGTGCACTTCGTATGATGTGACGGTCTTCTCGACTACTGGTCTGTCTAGGACGTCCTGAGCCTGGTCGCCGTGTAAATGACGTCTCTTCTGTCCACTGGTCACAACACCTCCTCACAGTAAAATCAGAACGGCCTACATAACGAGCTACTCGCCGAGCTGACCACCCAGCTTCCATCATCCCGATGATTCTTCCCCTCTCGCAATCTGGCAGCTGCTCATATTGCTACCTCAGCATTTCCTTTGCAAAAGATTAAGTACACTTAAACAAGCTCTGCTTACCTGTTTTATACTCCAAGGAGAACGAAGTTCAACGCCC
This sequence comes from Metellina segmentata, assembly GCA_947359465.1. Lineage (NCBI taxonomy): Eukaryota > Metazoa > Arthropoda > Arachnida > Araneae > Tetragnathidae > Metellina > Metellina segmentata. The sequence continues at coordinate 33,504,483 of OX375876.1, read as the reverse complement.
TCTAATGGCATTACGCAATGACGCTGCATTTCTAATCATTTGCATATCTGGCCAACATGTACCTTCATTTCATTACAATCCTACAATTATTTCTTGGTGCGCAAATTTTTATGGCAATGAGTGTATAAATCTTGAAAGTTTCTCGCAAGATCGCGTGTTGAAGCTAGCTAGACCCTTTCACCTTAGAGTGTCTATATAATAAAAGGTCAAATAAAAAATTTCACTATCTTTTCTGGTTCGATTAACGTAAGGAAAGGATTAATCACACTAAAGAAAAACTAGATATGTTGAACAGTTGGTTGAAAGAAAGTTTTATTTTAAGGAACTATCCATTAATAGTAGGACATTTTAAATCCATTTTTTATTTAATGTTATAAAATTAATGCGTAAACTTCTATCACACAGCATGGAAAGAATTTAAAGACAAAACTGAAGTGCCTGAGAGAGGCAACACATCAGATCCTATTTTATTTAACAATGAAGTTATAAGCTTAACTTTTTGCTTTTTTTTTGTTTATATTCACGAAAACAATTTTATTAAGTTGTGAGTATAAAAATTTCGGGGCATAAAACACTATCCCCAAAAGAAAGAGTGAGGAGGAAATGTGGGAAACCGATGGAAGAAACATATTCGCCCAGCAACCTTCTCGGAGACGACCATCTCACGGGTGTAAAAATCATAGTAATTGCGCATGCGTATGGAGTTGGAAATTTTTAACTGTATGTTTGGTTCGGGGGAAAGGTATGCCAAACTTGGCAATTTATCGCTTAAAATACGAGGATTTTTTGAGTTTGCTGCCAGATGTTAAAGTAATAAGTACGGCCAGTTTAGTATCCTATTTTTATAGTTTAGTATAAGTACGGCTTATTTACGACCAGTAAATAAGAATTAAGTGCTATCTATTCTATACTATCTTTCTACGAAAAGTTAATTTGTGTAAGTTCATAATTTAAAAGTTCATTTAAATGCCAAACACACACATTATGAGTTTCTGAAAAATAAATTATTTTATAATTTGTAATTGTTTTTGTGATATACAAATTTCCTCTAGTTCTAATAGCTAGATTTTAAAACTTTTCAGGGAAAAAAATATTCACAAATATTACACAATTCAAAATTGGAATTTTAAAATAGTTGTAGGATAGCAATTGGTAATTATGGTAATGGTAATTTTAGTTAACGTCGTACTAGAGCAACACAACGGGCTATTGACGACCGTCCGGGACCAGTCCCTTAAGGGAAAGATCCGAGGACAACACCTCGTAATTTTGAACCACGGTCAGATGACGAAGCAACACCTGAGATGGCACCCCACTCTCCAAACTTCCACGCCAACCCAACGTGAGGACTTTCGGCCACGACAGATTTAAAGTGCACCAGCTGCCTCTACACCATACGCTTACAAACATCCATGCCCGGACCCGGATTCGAACCAGGAACGTTCCGATCTAGAGGCTAACACCTTAACCACTATACCGGTTGGTGGGCTGGTAATCATGAGTTAACGTAGGCACTATACCTTAAAGTACCTTTTTTGTACAAGAATCGCATTTATTCTGTTCATCCATTCTAGAATGTCAACGACAGATGCTTGGTTTGGCGCGGAGTGAAAATATCCTTGTCTTCGCCAAACAAACCATTCGTAAAGAAAGGGTTGCAACAGAAGTCCGGACCGGAATAAATTGACGCATGCGCAATCACTATGATTTTTACACCCGTGAGATGGTCGTTCTTGGAGACGATTCTGGTAGAAAAATGGGTGCCGCGCATGTGCATTGGGCCAAATTTGGTCCCTTGTCGCCACTCTTATTATGTGGGCACTGTATTTCACCTTAGTGTAAATAAAAGTTTAATAATATAAAAAACTTAATTTGTAAATGTGCTTTTCTTTTTTAATTAATTTCTCCAAATATGTTGCTGCTTTTCATATTTATTTCTAAATTTACGATAGGTAGGTAATTAAAATTACGCGTACTGGAGCAACAAAACTTAGGTTAAGGATTTTTTGAAGAGCATTGAAGCTTGGAAACTTTTTGCAATGGAATCTATTCACCACATCGTGCATTATCGATAGAAAATTAAAATTTTATAGAGTTTCCATATGGAGGTATTTCTAAGAACTATTTTCAGATATTGTTTCAATAGCACTCTTTTTTTTTAATGTAATTTAACTATGCAGTGTAATTTTGTTGGCATTGAGTAATGTTGAAAAAGAACATCGAGCAACATCGTAAAACTAATATTGAGTAATGTCAGAAAAAAAATAGTTATCAATGTTGTAACTATTGTGTTGTAACGAGTGCGTTACCTGGGTAAGGAGAAAATATTATCCTAACCATATCATCAAATTGTACGTTACGGTTAATACCTTGGAAACTTCATTGACTTTTGATCCAATTAAATCTCGAAAGATATAAAAATTCAATTTAAAAAAAAGTTCATTTCAAAGGAGAAACATGGCCTTCTTTCTTATGGGTGCGCCGTTTTACCTGTCTCCTATACATATGTACATTAAAAACCATGAATTGTAGTAATAGAACGTAAACAGGGAACTATCTACACTTATTTGATAAAAAAAAATTAATAATTTTTCACTAAATTTAAAACTTATGGAACTTTTTATTTGATAAATTAGTATTTAGCTTTAGAGGAATATCAGAATTCATTGAGAACATCTAAAAAAGTTATAGTAGATAAATTTTTTCCAAAAAATTGAATTTTTGGTTTATATACGAAAATTAGCATGCATACCAATTTATCTGTATACTCTTCGAAAAGCTATATTTGTTTAAAATGTAAGGCCCAACACAGTTGTGAATGCATATTTGGAAAGGTTAATAAATGGGCTTTGAAATAAGAAGAAAAATATATTTAACCGAAACTCTTTACTAATGGTTTAATATAGTAGTCTCCCAGCTGTAGCGTGGTCCACCAAAGCTAATTGTAGCCTTTGTTCAAAAACTAGCTTTCAGAACATTTTGTATTTGTCATTTCCTGAAGATTCGTTTTCTTGTCTCGGATTTTCCCCTTTGGAATTGATCCCGGATAGTCGTTAATAGCCCGTTGTGTACTCCCAGTACGATGTTAATTAAAACTACCAAATGCCACAGTTAAGACTGCGCCATAAAACCCAAAGCAACCACTACCATTCAAGATTAATTTCGATTTTCATGATCATCCCACGAAACTTTGATGAGGCGCCATCTATCCGTCAAATGGAGAACTAATTTGCTTCCACTGCTAATTTGCTGTTGGTGCTGTCTCCATCCTAGATAACAATTGCAAAGTCGACACATTTTTGGATTTTCTATATTTACTTATGCATTGTTAAATTGGAAATAATTTTCGAAAATAAAATTGTGTCATCTGGTATTTATTATACGCACAAATTAAATGCTTTCCAGCCGATTCAATTTTTCTCGTCTGTAATTGTAGCCTTTTCGTGGAGTAATTATGCAAAAAAGTATAAACAGGAACCATCTCATTATCGAGTCAAGATATGATTCTTCACGAAGGAGCTGAAAATTTGATAAATGACTTTATGTTGAAATAGGTATACGTAGATGATTGATAACTTTTTATATTTGTATTTTCTTTTAAACTAATAAACTGGTAGCTAAAGCTAAATTATCCGATAAATTTTTACATTTGCTTCACACACAAAAAAGATGTAAATCTTCGATACAGGTTTATAGGTGGAGAAATCACTTTCAGAAGAATATGCAGATAATTTAACGGTAAAAGTATCTTATAATTCATACTAAAACCTGTTTAAGTAAATATATTATTCTACATTTAAAAAATAGAGAGTTAATGCTTTTTTTGTGGACCTGTCATTAGTTGTGGATTGAAATGTTATTTAGATCAGAAGGCTAAGATGATATGAAAGTTCGAATGACATTCTAACATGGTTCAGTTCATATGTAGCGTGATAATGCATATAAACACTTATCTTTCTCTCTCTACGGGCTGCCATCTTTTGGTGAACATTACAATTAAACATTTTAACATTAACTTCGATTAATGAATTTTGTACGACCCCATTATGAATTACAACAAACCAATTTTAAAAAGTGAATTTTCCATGGAGCTCCAAGGGCAAAGCCCCTGTCCTCAGATCACAAACTCACTTGTGTTCTGATTACATTTAGGTTATCAGCAACTTTCAACGGTGTGGAGCAAAGTCTGGGGTGTCAAGTTATCAAAGAGGGTTGCAGTAACTGTTGTGCTGAAGCCCGGTTGGAAGATTAACGGATTAGTAACTGGAGAGTTGTGAGTTCGAATCCAACCAAAGACCGCCGTTTAATGAGGTATCTGGAGCACGTTAAATGTGTCGTGGCCTCAAATGTAATCCCGTTGGTGTGGTGTGGAAGTTTGGAGAGTGGTGCCAGCTCAGGCCGTGTTCCAAAATTATTTGGTGTCCTCGGATATTTCCCGTTTGGATTGATCCCGGACAGTCGTGAATAGCTCGTTGTGTTGCTCCAAGTACGACTTTAATTAAAAATACCCTATCATTCCGTTTGTTATTAACTTTTGTAAAAATGTTAGTCAATTTATATTTCATTTTCAGTATTTGGGGACAACTTTTGTTGACAACTCTTTATTTGTTCGCTGACAGTTGCTAACTGATTTTTTCCAATAACAACATTATTTAAACTGTTTGGCACAGTTCTTGTGTTTGGCGCAGCTTGACCAATAGGACCTTTGCTACTTAAAACAAGAAAATAACCAACCAACCCCAAATTTCAAAGATAAATATCATTCATTTAACCTTGGGGTAAAGGGAATATTAAAGTGGCGGTATACTGGAAATATTATCTAGGATTGGGGGATATTTACTGATGATGAAAAATTAGTTTATAAGTTGACTAATAGATGGCGCTAAACCTCTTGGATTTGGTGCGGAAAGTACATAGATCAAAGGTAAAACCAAATATATAGTTGAATGATTCAAACTTTTTAAAACGAAAAATGCCTTGGTCTTTCGGAAGGATTTTCCCTTTCCGCCATCTCCACAACAAAAATTATCATGAGTGACAATTCAAAACCTCTTATTTGCCGTTTTCATAAGTTTTACCCATTTAAGGGTTGAAATTCATAGCATACGAGGTACAAAAAGGGGGAACAATACAAATGGGTTTCAAATGAACCAACCATAGAAGAAATAGTACATCATTTGAAAGTTATTCATACGAAACTCAAGCTTAAAATTGAGGTTATGCGAGTATATATTTGCACTATTAAATCCACTTTCAATTATTTTGTGAAATCCTCCCATTGTGATTGCTAACTTTAAAACACGTTAAAAGTGTTCAATCTACCTTAATTGTATATATTTTTAATAAAATATTTACTTTATTCGACATAGCACACAAACACATAAAATTCATCTGCGATACAAATTGAGAAAACAAAATCTCCTGTAATATGTTACATTTTTGAATTAAATTTAGTCAATTTGAACACTTCTGACACGGCATTCGAAAATACCAGAATGTTTTTTTTAATTATAATGGACGCTCGAAAAAGATGCATCGATAATGCCAGCAGTAAGGCCCTGAACTTGAGAAAATGTGTTTTACGAATAAAAAAAATATGTATTTATTTTTAAAGGGGTGGTGAGCCTTCTTTTTTTGTTTCTCAGTCATTTCAAAGCACTCCTTGACAAACGATAATCAAATGGGAGACAATTTATGTAGTAATATCAAAATTCAGGGCACACGAATGAAACCACGTGATGTTACATTAAAGTGCTTTGGTTTAATTAGCCTCTGAATGTCAAATTACAACAGTTAATAACAGTTTGATTTAGTTGTTGTTAGTGCCAGTTACTTTGATGTCTATCTGCTAATATAAAATACCTGTTATAGCACTCAGTAATAACCGTCAAACATCTGTAGTCAAATAACAGTTTTATCATTGGTTTACCCCATATCTAATTTTATCTAATGTGTCCATAGTTCGGAATCTTTCAAATTTCATAAAATCCGGGAAAATTTGTGAACTAAATATTGGTTTTGAAAGATGGTTATCACGTAGACGTTTTCAGAGGTGGATAAAATTAGTTCAGAATTTCTCTAAAAGAGAGCGTTGTAGCTCACATAAAAATAATCTACAGAAATAGAAAGAAAAACGAGTACTGATTATATTAAATGAAGAAAGTTCATTAAATCTGAAGATTTCATCGGGATTATTTTCGTGTTCCGGCACATTTTTTGACAAGAAATGTATGATCATCGTTTCCTCGGACAAAACATTTCAGACGATATATTTTGAAATAATCCGATACGGAAAAAGTTTTTCTCATGCTCATAACCTGTACTATATTCTAAACAAAACAAACACGAGCTGCTTATATGTTTGTAGCAATCTATTTATCTTAGAAGCATCTGTGTATGCTGGGTTAAACGTATGTAGCATCTATGAATGCTGAGTATAATCTTCCTCTTCTTAAAGCTCTACATCAAAACCTGGCAACACGAATTAAAAAAGAGAATAAATTCTTGCAGACAAAAGATTGTCGTTCTACTTATTTGTCTGAATCCAAAAGATAAAATTAACGATGTTTCCCAATGTAAATGTGCTGGAAATATAAACTTTTCATAGAATTATCTTCACCTGAGCAATCAGTAGCTATATGTTCAGAGATTTACAAGTTCAGCTTTCACAATATTCTTAAAGTTCCGACAACAGTTGTGCTCATGGAAAACATGTTGTTCAAATCACACTATTACAAACGAAAGATTCAAACCCCAAACTTTCTTCTTGAGATTACAATTTCTCAAACGCAACACAAATTCACATTGTTTGATTGAATGGATTACTAAGTGCAAAACAAATCTCAGCACGTTTTGATAAAATTCAGGAATTAGGCATCACAATATTTGGAGAGATAAGTCTCTCACCACGTGAACAATCGTTGGAAAAATAAGTAAATAATCTCAGGTAATTGTCAAAACTTAAATAAATCCTTTCATCTTATCTAAGGAGATTTAAGAACATCTAATCGTCTTACCTCAAACGATGACAAATCTTAGATAATTTCTTTCGAACCAAAGCAGCCGTTTTAAAGTTTGATAAGGTATCGAGATTTTTGCTAATGTTAATGTTAATGTTAATTTTAGTTAACGTCGTACTAGAGCAACACAACGGGCTATTGACGACGGTCCGGGATCAGTCCCTTAAGGGAAAGTTCCGAGGACAACACCTCGTAATTTTGAACCACGGTCAGATGACGAAACAACACCTGAGCTGGCACCCCACTCTCCAAACTTCCACGCCAACCCAACGTGAGGACTTTCGGCCACGACAGATTTTAAGGTGCACCAGCCGCCTCTACACCATACGTTTACAAACATCCATGCCCGGTCCCGGATTCGAACCAGGAACCTTCCGATCCAGAGGCTAACACCTTAACCACTATACCGGTTGGTCGGCAAGATTTTTTTTTTTTTTTTTTTTTGCAGATGGACATATTTAAATCAATTATTCTTGAAATGTAAAAACCTGTACTTTTTTTATATAGTTCTTGAAGCGTAAAATTTTATTTTTGGAAACCAAATAGAGGATAGGATAGGTATTTTAATTGACGACGCAATGGTGAAATACACCGGTCTATTGGCAAATGTCTTAGAACAAAACCAAAACAAGATCCAAGGACACACCAATAACCCTTTGTGTTGCTTTAATTGGACGGTAATTACATACCTACCCACCGAGGACAACACCTCGTAATTTTGAACGAAGCTAACACCTAAGCTGGTACTCCACTCTCCAAACTTCTACACTACGCCGAATAGAGAACATTTGAGGCCACGACAGATTCAGATTTAACGTGCATCAGCCACATTTGTTTTGGCGGTCTTGGGAACCAAATACAGGGACGTCTCCCGGAAGCAATCGTTGGAGTGGTGTTAAAGTTTGGAGAGGAGTGCCAGCTCAGATGTGACCTCTTCATTTAACCGTAGTTTGAAATAACGTGGTTTTGTCCTCGAATCTGTCCAATCGGGATTGATCCCGGACCGTCACCAATAGCCTGTTGTGCTATTCTATTGAGACGTTAATAAAAACCCACCGACCTGCCTATACCAAGGTAATTGGTAATTTTTAAATAACGTCGTGCCAGAGCAACGCAACGGGCTGTTGACGACGGTCCGGGATCAATCCCCTAAGGGAAAGATCATAGGACAACACCTCGTAATTTTGGACCACGGTCAGATGACGAGCCTATACCAAGGAAATAATTTAATTTTCCGAAATTGTACTTCGAATTTTAAAGAACTGAAACTGTTTTAACAACTTTTGTAAAAGATATTTAATTTTAAAATCAAGTGGTTCCTTTGTAATTTATGGGTTATTAAGGTATGATAATGGTAATGGTAATTGGTAATTTTTTAGTTAACGTCGTACTAGTGCAACACAACGGGCTATTGACGACGGTCCGGGATCAGTCTCTTAAGGGAAAGATACGAGGACAACACCTCGTAATTTTGAACAACGGTCAGATGACGAAGCAACACCTGAGCTGGCACCCCACTCTCCAAACTTTAACGCCACCCCAACGTGAGGACTTTCGGCCACGACAGATTGACGCAGCACCAGCCGCCTCTACACCATACGTTTACAAACATCCATGCTCGGACCCGGATTCGAACCAGGAACCTTCCGATCTAGAGGATAACATCTTAACCATCAGACCGGTCGGTCGGCTTATTGGTTATTAAACTACATGGGGATCAATCTGTTTTGCCCTCACGCCGACCAACCGGTATAGTGGTTAAGGTGTTAGCCTCTAGATCGGAAGGTTCCTGGTTCGAATCCGGGTCCGGGCATGGATGTTTGTAAGCGTATGGTGTAGAGGCGGCTGGTGCACCTTAAATCTGTCGTGGCCGAAAGTCCTCACGTTGGGTTGGCGTGGAAGTTTGGAGAGTGGGGTGCCAGCTCAGGTGTAGCTTCGTCATCTGACCGTGGTTCAAAATTATGAGGTGTTGTCCTCGGATCTTTCCCTTATGGGACTGATCCCGGACCGTCGTCAATAGCCCGTTGTGTTGCTCTAGTACGACGTTAACTAAAAATACCAAAATTACCTGTTTTTCCCACGATCAGAATTTTTATCGCCATTTCGGATTGCTAGTAATCCACTAAACAAATTCTTAATCTTAAAATCGGATTTAAAAAATTCACACATCAATCTATCACGTTCCATAACCAATCTAACTTTACTACCAGAGGTGGTTAATTGCAACCTGGATAGTAGGACGTTTAAACCTAATTCCGACCCCATTTAGGCTAGAGAAGTCGAAATTTTGTATCTGTGACGAAAATGTTCTTAGTTTTTGTTCTGTTCGCATAAAAAGAATAACATGTTCTGAAACAACTTGAATAAACACATACAAATCTATTTCTGACATTCTCAATTCAAAATTATTTTGGAAGATATAAAAGTAATGGTAATTTTAGTTAACGTCGTACTAGAGCAACACAACGGGCTATTGACGACGGTCCGGAATCAGTCCCTTAAGGGAAAGATTCGAGGACAACACCTCGTAATTTTGAACCACGGTCAGATGACGAAGCAACACCTGAGCTGGCACCCCACTCTCCAAACTTCCACGCCAACCCAACGTGAGGATTTTCGGCCACGACAGATTTAAGGTGCACCAGCCGCCTCTACACCATACGTTTACAAACATCCATGCCCGGACCCGGATTCGAACCAGGAACCTTCCGATCCAGAGGCTAACACCTTAACCACTATACCGGTTGGTCGGCGATATAAAAGTAAATATACCCACATAAATTATTCAATTAATTTTCCGCCACTCCAAACTTCCACACCACGGGAAGGACATTTGAGGCTGCAGTCTATTAAACGTGCACCAGCCTCCTTTCTACAAAATAATCTTTGATTGTATCAGTTATTTTTCTTCAACAAGGTTACAGATTACAATTTAAAGCCAATTACTATTGCTTGCTTGCATTCGACTCAACGATTCAAACAACGAACCGTTTGATTTGAGAAAGGAAAAACCCTTAAATGTGAAGAGTGATGATGGCAGGGTGTATATGTGCGATTATATCAATTTGTTCCAAATTGTATCAAGTTGGAGAAAATACTGTTGGAAAAGTGGACGGGAGGGGCTGTTCTGCGATATGACCACTTATATATTCACCGTTAGAACTTAGAAACGCCTCAAATGAGGGTCTTTCTTTCATTCGACTTTGCATCCTCCGTTTCTCAACCCTGTCTACCGCGCCGACCAACCGGTATAGTGGTTAAGGTGTTATCCTCTAGATCGGAAGGTTCCTGGTTCGAATCCGGGTCCGGGCATGGATGTTCGTAAGCGTATGGTGTAGAGGCGGCTGGTGCACCTTAAATCTGTCATGGCCGAAATTCCTCGCGTTGGGTTGGCGTGGAAGTTTGGAAGTGGGGTGCCAGCTCAGGTGTTGCTTCGTCATCTGACCGTGGTTTGAAATTACGAGGTGTTGTCCTCGGATCTTTCCCTTAAGGGACTTATCCCGGACCGTCGTCAATAGCCCGTTGTGTCGCTCTAGTACGACGTTAACTAAAATTACCATTACCTTACCATCATTTTGGGAGCTGATCCCAGACCGTCGCCAATAGCCCGTTGTGTTGCTGTAGTGTGACGTTAATTAAATACCTAGCTACTTACCAATAGCTCTACCGCGGCCCATACAGGCTGCATTAGATATTGGTATCTGTAACGAAGATATTCTTCACGGTTCCTTTCCAGTTGAATCAAAAGTCGGGCCGAAATTCTTTTCCAGACAGTTGATTCTTTGTGATTTGCACCGAAAAAAAATATGAAATAGAATGTGGTAGTAATTCCTAACTTATTGCGTTCCTTATCGTTGCGAAATGCAACGATCTCGTCTAGCTATTGTTTCGTGATATATACTCTGCTGAGCTCCAGGGAGACTTATTTCAACCAATTTTTATCTTCCCCACGTCATTTATTGCCATGCCGCATTCAGGAGCATGGTAATAAGACATTTTATGGAATGGTAATGGACATCAAGAAAATAAACTGTTCTTAGAGCGAGAGTCCGTGGATTTTTTTAACAACGATTTTCAGTCTCATTTGTGTCAACGTCTTCCATTTGTGGAGCGCTCAATTTCTAGATCGAACAGTATCGTGTCTGTTGTCTCGTGTTTCTTCACACTAGTCGACATCTTTATGTAGAATCATCTCCGTAAAGCGATCAATTTTCCAGTCTCCGGTATTTTCTTAGACTGTCTCACTACTCATTTTCTTCTCTCCTCAATTCCAAGTGGTCACCAAGACAATGGGGCAGGTAATGGTAATGGTAATTTTAGTTAACGTCGTACTAGAGCTACACAACGGGCTATTGCCGACGGTCCGGGATCAGTCACATGAGTGAAAGATCCGAGGACAACACCTCGTAATTTTGAACCACGGTCAGATGACGAAGCAACACCTGAGCTGGCACTCCACTCTCCAAACGACTATGGGGCAGGAATAGCCCGGTTGGAAGAGTAACGGATTAGCAGTCGGAGGGTTGCGAGTTTGAATCCAACCGAAAGCAGTTGTGTAGAAAAGGGCTTGGTGCACTTTAAGATACACTCACTGCCAACATCGAAGGAAAATCCTAATCCGTTGGCTGGGAAGCGGTAGCTCAATTGTTTGAGTCACGAATTAGCAACCGCAGAGTTAAGAGTTCGATATGTGATCCAACCGTACGTGTGAGGCTTGTGCACATTAATGTCGTGGCCTCAAATGTCCTCACGTTGGAGTGGTGAGGAAGTCTGGAAAGTGGAGTTTCAGCTCAAAGATTGTTACAGTTATCTGACCTTGGTTAAAAATTACGATATTTGATGCTCTTGGGTCTTCACTTCGCAATGGATCCAGGATCGTCAACCAAACACCATTGTGTGGTTCCAGTTAGGGATGCGACATCGAATGCAAAACATCGATGTTTTGAAACATCGATGTTCAAAATTAAAACATCGATGTTGATAATACATCGACCCAAAAACATCGATGTTTTTAAAATTCAGTGTATTTAAACTTTTCCCCCCATTTCTTAAGACTGGTTTAGCAACTTGTGATGCTACATCGAGAGCAAAACATCGATGTTGATAATACATCGCCCCCAAACCATCGACGTTTTTAAAATTCAGTGTATTCAAACTTTTTTCCCCATTTCTTAAAACTGGTTTACCAACTATTGATGCGACATCGCCAGCAAAACATCGATGTTCAAAATTAAAACAACGATGTTGATAATACATCGCCCACAAACCATCGATGTTTTTAAAATTCAGTGTATTTAAACTTGTTTCTCCCTTTCTTAAAACTGGTTTAGCAACTAGTGATGCGACATCGGCTCCAATACATCGATGTTTTTTTTCTAAAACATCAATGTTTAGAAAACATCGACATCGATGTCGCATCCCTACTTTTCAGACCCTTCATCCTTGTTCACTTTGGTCTAAAAGTATGTTCAATTTGCTGATTACAAAAATTATGCTACTTGGTTATTTTTAAAATTTTTATAACGGTAGTTTTTTCATTTAAAAATAAAACATCGACAAGTATAAACATCAATGTTACCAAAACATCGACCCCAATACATCGATGTTAAATACATAAAACATCGATGTCGTATTCCTAGTTCCAGTGCGACGCTAATTTTACTGACGTTGGCTGGATTAGATAGGGCTAACTAGCGTTGGATGGGTGGTTATAAAGATAAGTTCCGACATTAGTTCACCTAAAAAATTATATATCATGCAGGTTAATAGATTGTCTTTCTGGAGCAACACAAAGGATTATTGGCTACGGTCTTCAGGATCTTTTCCGAAGGATAGGTTGGAAGAATAACGGATTTGCAACCGAAGGGTTACGAGTTCGAATCCTTACATTACAATTTGCACAATTTTCAATGCAAACATTTGAAGCGTTTCTTAGTTCTAGAAGACAGGTGTTCGTATCGAAAAAAAGACCTTCTGCTCCAGAAATCCACCAGTATTTTCTCAAACTTCAAATTATAGATAATGTCCCATACACCCATACATCTTCACTCTTTACACTCAAAGGGTTTTTCTCCTTTTTCCAAATTAAATGGTTCTTTGTTAGAATCATTATGTATTATGAAACGAAGGTAGAGAGTTGACTGTAAAATTACCTCGAGGACGAGTTAGGTAACCCTATTGGAAAATTACCGTAATAGTAACCGGCGTTAAAAGTTCAAAACCAAACAATGACCGCCGTTTCCAAGTTGGTCCGTTCTAAGTCCGTACGCGTGGCATCAAATATACCCACGTTGGTGTTGCATGTAAGTTTGAAGAGTTGTGTGACAGGTCATGTAGAGCCTCGTCATATGACCGTTCTTATAAAATTCTAAATTAAGTGGTGTTTTCCTCGGACTTTTTCTTCGTGGGTTAATCCCGGACCGTTTCCAAAATCCCGTTGTGATGCTCCAGTGAATGAAGTTAATCAAAATATTTACCTACCAACAACAGCACCTCGTCATTTAGAAGCACGGTCATGTGACGAGATCAACGCCTGATCTGGCATCCCGCCCTCTCCAAACTCCCACACCACGCCAACCTGAGGACATTTGAAAACACGGTAGATTTAACGTGCATCACCCCCGATTACGTCACGAACTTTGGCTGGATTCTGTTCCTTTAGGTAGTTGATACAGGACCCTTCAAACATTTCAAGAGGGATCGGCACTCACATAGAGATGGCCAAATAATACCCTAACAAACCAACCAAATTAACCCACACTGAGATAGGGCAACTCACAAAAGATTTGAAACCACATCTTCATGTTGTCTAAAATGAATATCATTATTATTTTGAGAAAGAGCATACTCCCCACCCCAACCCGCAGTGATTTTAGGTATTTTTACGGCTCCCTTTTGTACAATACAAATCAAGAGTATTATGCTTAAGTATTTAGGCATGGAAAGATTTTTTCAACTCCGTTTCTTGCATGAAAGTTTACTAAATTTTTCTTTCGGGATATAATTAATTTTGAAGTGCATGGGAAGCAGAGTGAAAAGGAATTGAAGCATTATCGCACTGTTTTATATTAACAAGTGGGCTCCGTCCACTGCTCACCTACGCTCATCAAACCTCGGGAATTTCAACCAATCATATTGACGACTACACCCCTGTCGCAAGTGATTTCGACCCACCTCACGTTGGTGTGGCGGGGAAGTTTGGAGAGTAGAGCCCCAGCTCAGGTGTTGACCTCGTATTCTGAAAGTGGTTCAGAATTACATGAATTAGTCCTCGGGTCTTTCCTTTCAAGCTTGATCAAGGACCATCACCAATAACCCTGCGCATTGCTCCAGTGCGACGTTAATTAAACACCCACCTACTGTCACAGCCTGCCCGATTCTTTCATCCCGCAAATTTCGATCTCAGCATGTCATCTCTGCACGCAAAGTAGAACGCCAATTCAGCGGTTTTTCGCTAGGAGAAAAACGGGAAATCCATCTCCCTTTGAACCGGATCTGCACTGAACGACTCTTTTTTACGACAACTCCAAAACCGGAACGTTTCCTCTTGTGACAGACGATGCACTTTCACTCGAAGCAGCAAGGGCGTTGGAGAAAATCCCGCTCGATCCGGACGCGTTCTTTCATTCCTTCCTTCCGGTTGTCCATCCCACGAATCGAACGCGAATAGCGAGCCTCTGGAATTGCGCGTGGGCCTTTCCCGAGGAATAGGAAGAGCCCTGGAAGACACTTTCTCTTCCGAAGGAACACAGCCGGAGATTTCATCGCGTGGACGTTCCCTTCCGGGTTGGGGGGTGTTTGAACCCATTGGATTGGGTTTTACCCAGCGACGTTAATACGGTAAACCTTTGTGTACGCAACATTTATTTTTTATCGAAGATTCAATTCCTGTCAGGTGAATTGGAATTTCCTGGTTGTATTTCTCTCTTCTGCGCTAGTGAAAGTTTTCATTGTGTGTGTCTATCACTTGATATTGTACGTCGTGTCTGGTGTAACATGACCAAATGTGGCCATTGCGTCATAAAACCCCCGAACACAACTAACCATCTTTCATGTTTTACACGTCCCGAGTGAATTTTTAATTTCCAGAGATGAAATAGCAATACGTTTTGCTAGTATCGGGAGTTAAAAGGTCTCACGACGAAATTTTAACCCTCCTAGGTATTCGACGAAATATCGCGTCCAAGATTTAACCTATTCTGCTAAGGACGAGATGTAACTGCACTTTTACTCCAAGGAATCAATGCAAGTAGGGGAAACAAACTGTTCTTTGTCTTGAACTGGTGACAGTTGGGCCAGATTTTTGCACCTGAGCCTGACCATTACGTAACAGTTTTTGACATTAACCTCAAGTAGGGTTAATTTGGGTGGGTAGGTAGCCATTTAATTGACGTCCCATTGAAGCAACTAAACGGGTTATGCGCGACGGTCCGGGAACAAACTTCAAGAGAAAGATTCTAGGACAAGAAACTAGGACACATTTTAAAACAAGGTCTGATGACGAGCTCAACACCTGATCTCGCACCCCACTCTCCATACTTCCAAACCACGCCAACGTGAGGATCTCTGCGCGACGACAGATTTAAAGTGCGCCAGACCCCATGTACAGAGCGGTCATTTGTTGTATCAAGTTTCAAAATCGCAACACTCAGATTGTTATTAACTGTGCTACTGTGGGACATCACGGTCATTCCTACCAAAAAACAATGATAGCTTAACACACATTGGTATATGCACATCGATATAAGGGGTGCTTTATTCTTTATCTTCTCTATTTCCTCTCAGGTACGCAGGGACGCCAAAAGGACAGTTTGTGTTTTGTCGTTGTGCATTGGGTGTTAAAATGTTTCAATCCGGACTACCAACCAATCGATCTGGTGGTTAAGGTGATACACTCTAGATAGGACCTGGTTCATATCCGGGTCAGCGCATCGATGTTTGTAACCATATGGTATCGAGGAGGCTGGTGCACTGTTAATCCGTCGTGGTCGAACGTCCTCACGTTGGGTTGGTGTGGAAGTTTGGAGAGTCAGGTTTGAGCTCACGTGTTGCCTCGTCATCTGACCGTGTTTGAAAATGACGTGGTGTTGTCCTCGGTTCTTTCCATTAGGTGATTGACCCCGGACCGTCGTCAATATCACGTTGTGTTGCTCTAGTAAGAAGTTATTTAAAATTACCATTACATTCGATCCGGACAGCATTATTTCCCATCTGACAAAAGAACGTTACAAATTTTTAACCATTCAGGTGATTTCGACGAGTTATCTTGTCCAACAACATCATGTCAGATTTTTCTAATGACGCCATTCCTCGTCGAAACTAACACCTGGAGGGTTAAAGAATAAATATTAGATTTTAGGCATTAAAGAATAAAGTATTTTGTTAATTTCTGTTCTAAGTTGATATTATATTTCTGAAACTTTTCCTGCAGTGAAAACATTTATAGTTGTACAAGTTTTAAAAAACTCAGATGGATTCTCTTTTCTATAAACTGGGTTTCCACATAAATTCTGTAGCAGATGTATAATGAACTTTGCTTTCGTGAAATTACATAGGTTCGTGAGAGAAACAGATTTAATTTTTCAAACATAGTTGGAAAGTAAAAATGATAAACATGATCAATCTTTTCTCAGTGGAGGAAATGAAGCATTTGAGGTATAATCAAACGCTCTGAGAGCTAATTTAACTACTGAAGGGAATGTGCTTTTATTCCTACTAATGTGTGTGTGAAAACATTTCAAAGAGGAAAGTTTTAAATTCCTGTTTTCAATGGGACACAAAAAAACAATTGAAATAAACGCTACCTTCAGAATTATATCAGCATTTTAAATAATGGGCCCCGGTCTAATTAGAATCATGTGGTGTTGATCTTAGAGGATTAGCATTAGCTTCTAGATAAGAAGGTTCATGGTTTGAATCTGGGTCAGTGCGTGGATCTAGCGTATAATGTGGACGCGGATGGCGCACCTTAAATCTGTCGTGACCGATAGTCCTCACGTTGGGTTGGCGTGGAAGTTTGGAGAGTGGGGTGCCAGCTCAGATGTTGCTTCCTCATCTGACCGTGGTTCAAAATTACGAGGTGTTGTCCTCGGATCTTTCCCTTTATGGGATTGATCCCGGACCGTCGTCAATAGCCCGTTGTGTTGCTCTAGTACGACGTTAACTAAAATTACCATTACCCGGACCGGCGTCAATAACCCGTTGTAATGCTCTAGTACGACATTAATTAAATAACCTTACCTTACCCGGTTAAATAAGTTCATCTTTGGTAAAAGGTACGTCGCATTGGAGCATCACAATTTTGTTTGCTATTTGTTTGGCAAGAAGATAAAAGTGAGTAAAATAATATAATCAGGTCTGTGAAACATTAAAAAGATTGAACAGACAATTTTTTCTTCTGTCTGTTGGCTACGGTTGTCCAGTCGGTAGAGTACCAAGAGTCGGTCGAAGCGGAGGGTTGCGAATTCCAGTTTGATTCGAGTCTACGTGGAGGCTGATGCACTAAATGTCTTCACATTGGCTTAGTGTGGAAGTTGGATGGCCAGCTCAACGATTTACCTCTTCATCTTACCGTAATTAAGAATAACGTGCTGTTCTGGTAGGTAGGTATTTGAATGAAGGCAGGTATTTGAATGAACGTCATACCTTACAACAACACGGGTCTTACAACACAACGGGCTATCGAAGAAGATCCGGTTTTAATCCAATGGGAAAGTTTCGAGGACAACACCACGTAATTTTCTACCACGGTCAGATGACGAGGCAACACCTGAGGTGGCATCCCACTCTCCAAACTTCCATACCATGCCAACATGAAGCCACGACGGATTTAAAGTTCACCACCTCCATTTGTACATGTCGATCTTTGGCTGGATTTGAACTCGCAAACCTTCGGTTGTTTATCTGATGCTCTTCGAACTTGGATTCCTCGTCCCAAGTGTTGTTCTGGATCTTTGCCGATCCGGGGAACATCGAAGGACAATCCTAATTTGTTGGCTGGAAGGCGGTAGCACAATTGGTTGAGTCACGAATTAGCAACCGCAGAGTTAGGAGTTCGAGGTGTGATCCAACCGTACTTGAGAGGCTTGTGTACATTAAGTCTGTCGTGGCCTCAAATGTCCTCACGTTGGAGTGGTGAAGAAGTCTGGAAAGTGGAGTTTCAGCTCAAAGATTGTTACAGTCATCTGACCTTGGTTAAAAACTACGATTTGATGTTCTTATGTCTTCCTTTCGCAATGCCCAAATCACCCAAAGCCCATTGTGTGTCTCCAGTGCGACGTTATTTCTACTGACGTTTACTAGGTTAGATAGGGCTAACTAGCGTCAAATAGGAGGTTATAAAGTAAATACAAAGATTTTACATAAGTTAGAATAAACTACCGAAACTGATCTACTCATTGCCAAAGGGCACCCAGTGACTGTCTTCTGCTTCCAGAAGATGGTTGGTTGAGGGTTTTTTTTATGGTGGAGCTGTTAAAAACAACACGTATTAGGAAAGCGTACCTTCTTTTTCACACTTGTATTCCTTCAACTTCTTTAAGAACCCGGGTCGTTGAATAAGTATAAACTTTTCTCTTTTACTTTACAGCAATCAATCTATATACAATATCAGCAATGAAACGTAAAAAGCCTTTTTTTCACTAACAACTTAGAACATTTATTCCAATCACCAAGTATTTATAAGAATCTTTTTACAAGTTTTAAATATTACAGTTTTTCGCATCATCTCTCGTGATATAATACAATCGGCTGCCAGAAAGTTAGTTGTTTTCGCAGCAGTGCTGTCACGTATAGTCAGCGAAAAACTAGTTCGGAGTTGTTCGCGACAGGGGCCACATTTAGCCATTTTGCGCCAGACGCAAGATTTACAATATCAATTAATGGATATACAATGAAAGCTTTACTGACACAGACAGAAATACACCCAAAGAGAAATGCATGAGACAGAAATTGAATCTGCGCCACATACAATTCGTAGGTTGCCAGAGGAATGGGCTACAACGGCCCCTGTTGTTCACACATGAATTGCATATTAATTGTTCGGTATCAGACATCTGTACTTGAACGATGAGAATGCGATGTGGATAAGGGACGCCTTATTTATGAACACATCTATTTATAAACTTTCAAACATTTCTAAAATGTGGCGCATGTGAAAAATTCCTCCTCGACCGGCGCTCTTGGGAGTCGAATGTGACGGCATACTCGAAAAAAAAGTGTGTGTGTATATATATATATATAAACTTCGTTCTGGAGCAACACAAAGGGGTATTGGTGACGCGGTCTGGGATCCTTCAAAAAGGAAAGGATTCAAGGACGACAGGGTGGCGGTATCCCGGTTGGAAGAGTAAAATATTTGCAACCAAAGGAGAAACCAAAGGAAACCGTATATTTCAATTTGCACAATTTTCAATTTGAAGTGTTTCGGATATCTTAAGGAGAATTTAAACAGGTGATCATTATCGAAAGAAGGACCTTCCGGTCTACTTATTCACCAGTATTTTCTCCAACTTTAAATTATATATAACCTCCCATAGCCATTCATAATCACTCTTTGGATTTAAGGAGGTAATTCGTTTCTTTCCTAAACGATGGTTCTGTGTTTGAATCATTGAGAATAATGAAACAAGTAATCGGCTATATAATTATTTATGGTACGAGGTAGACAGGTTGGAAGAGTAACGTTTAAGCAACCGGAGTTGAATGCGCATATCTAACCGAAGATCGCAGTTTCCAAGGGGGCTGTCGTATGCTAAATCAGTCCTGGTCTCAATTGTCCTCACGTTCGCGTGTTTTGTGAGTTTGGATAGTGAAGTGCCTGCTCAGGTGTTTCTTCGTCGTCTGACTAAATCACGTCGTTCTTCGTCGTTGTTCTAAATCACATGTGGTGTTGTGCTCGTATCTCCCCCACGGTTTTTAATCCCGTACCCTCGCCAGAATCCCGTTGTGTTACTATAGGCGCAGTTAAATAAAATACCTACCCACTGACACCTTGTAATTTTCAACCACTGCAAATGACGAGACGTCTTATCTGGCATTCCGCCAATGGGGAGGATATTTGAGGTAACGACTGATTTAGCGAACACACAGTTGCTTTTGGAACCAGATCTTCGATGGTTTTGAACTTACAACTCCTGTTGCAAATATAGGCTACTCTGCCGACAGGACTCACTGAGCACTTAAGAAAAATTAGAGCTAAAAAAACTTTTGTGTCATTCTACTCAACGATTCAAACAAAGAACCGTTGATTTGAAAAACTGGAGAAAAACCCCTTGAATGTCAAGAGTACTGCTGAATGGTTGTATTTGAGATTCTATATAATTTGAAGTTGGAGAAAATACTGGTGGATGAGTGACCTTGAAGGTATGTTTTTCGATATGACCCCCTGTTTAAATTCTCTTTTACATGCGATAGAAGATTTAACGTGCATCACCCCCCACATACACGACGAACTTTGGCTGGAATCAGTCGCGTTCCCGTTCCTCTATTCCAACTTTTTTACAGCGGCCGACTCCCACAGAGAGATTTTAATTGTCTGTCCTGTTTTTAATTATCAACGTCTTAAATTTTTTAAAGTACTTTTTTAAATCTGCGAGATTTGATTGGGGAAAATCCCCATTCAAACCTTTTTGCGTTTTTACATTCAGTTTGTTTTTTAAATCTTATATAGCGCTTTTATCCATCACAAAACTTATATAATCTATTATTTATATGCTATTTAAATTTTTTTACTATGTTGTTCATCAGACTGCTTTAATCAGAGAAACTGTTTAAGATCATGATGTATTATTTTCCTTCACGAATACTTTTTATATTCATTTTATGATGAAATAAATCCTGTATCATGTTGCTCAAGACATAAATCTACCTTTTATTAAATAATTTGATATTTACATTGATTTGATTTATTTTTATCTTGCGTTTGGCGCAGGTTGTCCGGTTGATCTCTTTGTTCTCCGGCAGGTTGTTCTCTTGCGCCATAAAACCCCAAAATCCAATCCAATCCCACAGAGAGATGGCCGAGTAAAACCCCAACAAACCAACCTAACTAACCCACACCAAGATGGAGCAACTCACAAAAAGATTTGAAACCACATCTTCACGTTGTCTAAAATGAATATCATAAAATTTTCAGAAAGAGCTTCCCCACCAACACCTCGCTGTGATTTCAGTTATTTTTACCACTCCCTTTTGTACGGTACAAATCAAGAGTATCGTGCTTGAGAATTTAGGCACGGAAAGAAAACGTCTGTTTCAACACTATTTCTTCCAGGAAAGTTCACTAGATTGCTTTTTCTTTCGTGATACAACTGTGTTTTAATTTGGAAGCGCTTGGGAATCAGAATGAAAAGAAGCTGAATTCTCACACTGTTTATTTTAATTTGCCGATGGTTTACTTTGAAATGATAGATTGTTTTCCTGGGCGAATAACCTTCGACTCAGAATATACACTTAACCTGTAGACCAGGGGTTCCCAACCTTTTAGTAACTGCGTACCACTTGAAATTTTTAGAAATTTTTGGCTTACCACCTGTCTTATATTTTTTAATAAACATATATCTAATGTCAGAAAAGTGACCGATGGCTTGTTTTATTTTAATTAAAATTGTAAGAAAGCTTCTTATTTTATGATTAATGCACGTGTATTTTGTTATTTATGTTCCAGATGTTTGGCTATGTGGGTTTTAAGTGAGTTAATTTTAAGATCGTGTCTTACTTTTCGGTATTTCGCTGAAACCATCTGGCTTTGGAGATGGTTCTGAGTGTGGTAGTTTGGAGGATTTCAAGGGTGTTGTTATTTGTACATCCCCAGATTTGGCTTGCGTACGCGATGAATTTCTTCGCACGGAGTTGTATGGGATGTGCGAACTTCCGGAACCTTCAAGCCTTTTCATTCTTAATCGAAAATTTAATAAATAGCACGGATTTTTTTTTTTGCAGATTAAATTGGATAATTAAGGTTTCTATATTGTATAAAAACATGAACAAACAAAAAACATCTTTATTCACGATGTTTTGCGAAAATACTACTTACGACTGACATAAAGCTGTATAAAGATTTTTTTCCTTCGTAAACATTTAAAAATTCGAAGAAATATTGTGCTAAGTATTTCTTCAGTTGTCAATAAATCCCATCCATCATAAAACCATAGGAGTTAATAAAATGTGACCAGTAGGAGCTAAATACATCCTTTAATACAAATTATTCATCAAAAATATTACTGTCATACCAAAATTCCTATTATAACCCAAAAATGCTATTTATTAAAGTATTACCAATTATTAAATTAGAGATAGCTGCTATCTAGGTTGCTTTCGTTTGCTGCCGGGTGTCACTAGAAACTTCGTACCGAGTCCTCGTGAAGGCATCACGTACTATTAAGAGCAGGGGGTGGAGCTCCCTAGTATATACATATACATACACACACACTATCCTACAGTAATTGACCGGACAGCAAGATGTGATGGTATAAGGGAAAGAATACATGCTTTAATAGGAGAATGGTCCCCCACGTGCTGCATTTACACTAGCAACCCCTTCTGGGCATAATTTCAACTAAGTTCATAGCGTCACATAGTGACGTCATAGACGACAATTTGAAACCAACCAATCAGCACGGTTAAAATTTCTACATATCTTCTACTCCAGTGAAGGTTGGTAATATGCGACCGGGATAAATCCCCTAAGGGAAAGATCCGAGGACAACACCACGTAATTTTGAACCACGGTCAGAGTACTAGATAATTCAATTCGATTTAATTTTAAAGGTAGATATGGACTTTAATTAACATCACGCTGGGGCAACGGGCTGTTGGAGACGATCCTAGAAAAATCCCTAGGGGAAAGATCTGAGGACAACACGTAATTTTAAACCGTGGTCATATGACGATGTCACTCCTGAGTTTGCACCCCACGCTCCAAACTTCAGGATATTTGAAGCCAGTCCAGTTTAGTTACGACGCTATTGGGCTGGATTCGCACTCGCCTCCGGTTGATAAGCAATAACTCTTCCAAATGGGTACACGTTACAATTTTATATCCTGTAATTTGTACTTACATTCAAATGGTTCAAATAAAGAACCATTCGCTACTAGAAATAATAGAAAAGAAATTTGCTTATACATTATTGTTGTGTATGGGTGCTATTACATATAAAATTATAAGTTGGAAAAATACTGGTGGATAAACGTGGAGAGAATATGCTATTTTGCTGTATGACCCTCTGTGTATATTCACTTTTTGAACTCTGAAACGCTTCAAATGTTTGCGTTTCAGCTATTAGCTTATGTTAAGCACAAACGTCGACAAAACAATGACAAATCAAATAATTCCAATACCGGAAGAATTTTTTCTTCCGTAGTTAATTTAAGCTGAAAAATCTCATTGACTACCATATTTAAGAATATCTTATTTGGACTGGGATGCCGACCAACCGGTATAGTGGTTAAGGTGTTAGCCTCTAGATCGGAAGATTAATGGTTCGAATCCGGGTGCGGGCATGGATGTTTGTAAGCTTATGGTGTAGAGGCGGTTGGTGCATCTTAAATCTGTCGTGGCCGAAAGTCCTCACGTTGGGTTGGTGTGGTACTTTGGAGAGTGGGGTGCCAGGTCAGATATTGCCACTTCATCTGACCGTGGTTCAAAATTACGAGGTGTTGACCTCGGATCTTTCACTTTAGGGACTGATCCCGGACCGTCGTCAATAGAAAGTTGTGTTGCTGTAGTATGACGTTAACTAAATTTACCATTACCTTTCACCTATAGGTAAGTATGGTAGGTATTGTATTTAACGTCACACTGGAGCAATACAGCGTGCTATTGATGACGGCCCGAGATCAATTCCCCCAGGGAAAGATCCGAGGTAATGGTAATTTTAGTTAACGGCGTACTAGAGCAACACAACGGGCTATTGACGACGGTCCGGGATCATTCCCAAGGTAAAGATTCGAGGAAAACACCACGTACTTTAGAACCACGGTCAGAAAACGAGGCAACACCTGAGTTGGCATTCCACTCTTCAAACTACGATACCAAGTCAAAGTGAAGATACTGGATCTACGGATGATTTAATGTGTATCAAACTTAAAGGGGAATGTATATAAAGTAGTACAAATAAAGTGTTCCTTGCGCGGAACTGGTGAGTTTCGAACTAGTTTACGCACCTGGGCTGACCATTATAGGGACATTTATGATGGTAAGATTAACCACCAATACGGTTAATCGTATTTTAATTGAGTCATCGTCGTTTTATGGCACACCACTTGGATTACTACATTACAATGGGATATACATCTTTTAACGTACTTTTCAACAGTTCCGAATTTACCACACTAATGCGTTATCTGACCACAGTACAAAATTACGTGGTTATACTTGTATTACTTACGTACTTCTACCTTCGGGTTTGGTCACGGACCGCATGGTGTGTTGTTCCAGTGCGAAGTTAATTAAAATACCTATTACCTACAAACCTAGGTGGTTCAAAATTACGAGGTGTTGTCCTCGGATCTTTCCCTCATGGGACTGATCCCGGACCGTCGTCAATAGCCCGTTGTGTTGCTCTAGTGCGACGTTAACTAAAATTACCATTACCATTTTACCTACTAACCTAGTACCACACTAAGTATACATTTACTACACTAAGAAAACTTATCTCAAAATCGAACCTTTAAAAGACCGTCCGCTATAACAAGTATATTTCAGACGCATGTGATTTAAACTAGCCAGATATTAAAACAGTAGGATAATTCAATGTGGCATGATAAGGTAATTTTAATTTTAGTTAACGTCGTACTAGAGCAACAAAACGGGCAACTGACGATGGTATGAGATCAGTCCTTCAGTTGAAAGATCCGAGGAAAACACTTCGTACTTTTGAACCACGGTCAGATGACGAAGCAACACCTGAGCTGGCACCCCACTCTCCATTACTATTTTAAGCTCGCTGATTCGTTGGTTTCTCAACCCATGATCTTTGAAATCACGCACTCATAGTGCGCACTGTGCACACGTGAGAAGTATCAATATATATTTGCAATGTTTGCGAAAAAAAGGTTGAAACTGCTTCGACCGAAAATAGAATACTAATAAAAAAGAAAGCTATAGCGTTTAGATGATTACACCAAGCGATAGTTCAACGGTTTGTGGCGTGTACTCGTAATTTTGATCGTGAATGTTTTGTGTTTAAATGCAGTTTTAATTCCAGAATAGATTCTACATGCATTATTTAAAAATAGTCCATTTTCGAACTTTAAAGGACTTGGGTCCTTGAAGAATAGAAATCTGAAACTGAAATTTTTCCGTTATTACTGGGGATCTGTTGTATGGATTTTTTATTTATGTTCCAGAATTTTTGCGATGTGGGTTTTAAGCGATTTAATTTTAAGATCGTGTCTTATTTTTCGGTATTTCGTGAAACCATCTGGCTTTGAAGATGGTTCTGAGTGTGGTAGTTTGGAGGATTTCAAGGGTGTTGTTATTTGTAGATCCCCAGATTTGGCTGCGTAGGCGATGAATTTCTTCTCACGGAGTTGTATGGGATGTGCGAACTTTCGGAACCTTAAAACCTTTTCATTGTTAATCGAATATTTAATAAATAGCACGGATTTTTTTTTTGCATTACAGATTAAATTGGATAATTAAGGTTCCCATATTGTATAAAAACATGAACAAACAAAAAACATCTTTATTCACGATGTTTTGCGAAAATACTACTTACGATTGACATGAAGCAGTATGCAGATTTTTTCCCTTCGTAAACATTTAAAAATTCGAAGAAATATTGTGCTAAGTATTTCTTCAGTTGTCAATAAATCACATCCATCATAAAACCATAGGAGTAATTAAAATGTGACCAGTAGGAGCTAAATTCATCCTTTAATACAAATTATTCATCAAAAATATTACTTAGTCATTCCAAAATTCCTATTATAACCCAAAAATGCTATTTATTAAAGTATAACCAATTATTAAATTAGAGATAGCTGCTATCTAGGTTGCTTTCGTTTGCTGCCGGGTGTCACTAGAAACTTCGTACCGAGTCCTCGTGAAGGCATCACGTACTATTAAGAGAAGGGGGTGGAGCTCCCTAGTATATACATATACATACACACACACTATCCTACAGTAATTGACCGGACAGCAAGATGTGATGGTATAAGGGAAAGAATACATGCTTTAATAAGGGAATGGTCCTCCACGTGCTGCATTTACACTAGCAACCCTTCTGGGCATAATTTCAACAAAGTTCATAGAGTCACATAGTGACGTCATAGACGACAATTTGAAACCAACCAATCAGCCCGGTTAAAATTTCTCCATGTCTTCTACTCCAGTAAAGGTTGGTAATATGCGGCCGGGATAAATCCCCTTAGAGGAAGATCCGAGGACAACACCACGTAATTTTAAACCACTGTCAGAGGACTAGATAATTCAATTCGATTTAATTTTAAAGGTAGATATGGACTTTAATTAACATCACTCTGGAGCAACGGACTGTGTTGGGGACAATCCTAGAAAAATCCTTACGGGAAAGATCTGAGGACAACACGTAATTTTGAACCGTGGTCACATGACGATGTCACACCTAAGATGGTATCACATGCTCCAAACTTCAGGATATTTGATTCCAATCCAGTTTGGGCACGACGCTAATGGGTTGGATTCGCACTCGCAACCCTCCGGTTAATAAGCAATAACTCTTCTAAACGGATACACATTACAATTTTATATCCTGTTATTTATACTTACAATCAAATGGTTCAAATAAAGAACCATTCGACACCAGAAACGAAACAAAAAAATCCTTTGACATTATTGTTACGTATGGGTGCGATTAGATATAAAATTATAAGTTGGAAAAATACTGGTGGATATACGTTGACAGAATATGCTGTTTTGCTGTGTGAATCCCTGTGTATATTCACTTTTTGAACTCTGAAACGCTTCAAATGTTTGCGTTTCAGCAATTAGAGTATGTTAAGCACAAACGTCGACAAAACAATGACAAATCAAATAATTCCAATACCGGAAGAATTTTTTTTTGGTAGTTAATTCAAGCTGAAAAATGTCATTGACTGACATTTTTAAGAATATCTTATTTGGACTCTGATCTCGCGTCAAAATTGCGAGGTGCCGACCAACCAGTATAGTGGTTTCGATGTTAGCCTCTAGGTCGTAAAAATTCTGGTTCGAATCCGGGTACGGGCATGGATGTTTGTACGCGTATGGTGAAAAGTTCCCGCCATGAAACCAAAGAAAGAGTGTATTCACGGTTTAAACCAAACCACTTTTCCGCAGCGTGTCCACGAAAACCACTTTTACCTGTCCTATGGACGGGGGGTAAAGGGGGACACCTGCGGTGTCCAAGTCCAAACGTATTGCGTAGAGGCGGCTGGTGCACCTTAAATCTGTCGTGGCCTTAAGTCCTCACGTTGGGTTGGTGTAGAAGTTTGGATAACACGGGATGCCATCTCAGACGTTGTCTTGCCATCTGACCGTGGTTCGAAGTTACGAGGTGTTGTCCTCGATCCTTTTCCTTAAGGGATTGATACCTGACCGTCGTCAATAGCCCGGTGTGTTGCTCTAGTACGACGTTAATTAAAAATAATTAACCAAATTACCAAAATTGCGAGGCTTTCTCGGCAGGAGCCGACTAACCGGCCTGGTGGTTAACGCGAGTTAGTCTCTGAATTGGAAGGTTCATGGTTCGAATCCTTGTCAGTGCATTGATGTTTGTAAGCGTATGGTATAGAAGCGGAAGGTGCACCTTAAATCTGTCGTGGTCGAAAATCCTCACGTTGGGTTGGCGTGGAAGATTGGAGAGTGGGATGCCAGCTCAGGTGTTGCCTCGTCATTTGACCGTGGTGGAAAATTACGCGTTGTCCTCTGATCTTTCCCTTAAGGGACTAATCGAGGACCGTCGTCAATAGCCCGTTGTGTTCCATTAATACGACGTTAATTCAAATTATCGTAGCTCAAATTATATCGAATTTGACACGTTGGGTTGGTGTGCAAGTTTGAAGAATGGGGTGCCAGCTCTGGTGTTGCTTCGTCATCTGACCGTCGTTCAAAATTACGAGGTGTTGTCCTCGGATCTTTCCTTTAAGGGACTGATCCCGTACCGTCGTCAATAGCCCGTTGTGTTCCCTGAATACGACGTTAATTCAAATTAATTACAGAGGTGTGAAAATTATTAGAATAATTGTGAAATTTACAATAAAATCTTTTGATATTAAAGAAATAATACATTATTTTGAAAAATATTGATACATTTAATATTTAGTGTGCATCCTCTTGTTTTTTATTAAAGATTCGATACGTCTTGACATAATTTGTATGAGTTTTTGGCAATTAGATTGTATTTCGTTGTTATGGTGCCAAATTTGGATGAGTCTTTCTATCAGACAATTTTTGTTTGTAATGTTACATTTCTTTAATTTTTTCTTTACAATGGCCCAAAAATTCTCTACTGGGTTCATATATGGACTGTTTCCAGGCCATAGAAGAGTTTTAATATTTTTTTCATCCAAAAATTTGGTCACAGATTTCGACTTTATGACACGGAGCTCCATCATGCATGAATATGAAGTCTCTATTTGGAAACCTGTCTTTTACTTGTGGAATTAGTCTTTGTTTAAGCACTTTGTTATACTGATACTAGTTAATCATGCCTTCTACAATGTATAAACGTCCAGTACCCTGAGCAGACATTACGCTCCAAACCATTACTTTAGTAGGATGTTTAACCGTTTATGCTATGCAATTTGGGGGAAATTCTTCACTGGTACTTCTCTTGAAATACTGACTGCTTTCTTCTGATATCATAAACATTGGTTCATCAGAAAAACATACCTAAAAGATAAAAAATACTTTAAGGTATGTAATTTGTAGAGAAATATTCGTATAAAGAAATTTTTAGTCAAATTTATAAGCAGTTCTGTATCTTTAGTCAGTATACAAAAAACATGATTTCAGAAAAAGATATGAACAACTTGAATTCAACTGATTAATTAAAGGAAAATTAATATTTCTCACCTTGCTTCAGTCATTTCCGAATTGTTCTTGCACAACTTTTGCCCAAGCAAGTCTCTTCTTTGCCATAGCAGATGTGATTTTAGCCTTTTTTCGAGGACGACGATCACTAAGTCCAGCTGAGATGAGCTTTCTACGGATAGAAGAATCATATACATTTACTCCATACGCTTGAAGAGAGATTTTTAGTTCATGACTAGTGGCTCTTCTGTAAGATTTAGCAATTTGAATTAATTTCCTTTCGGTTCTTGTAGTAAATTTACTTTTCCTTCCGCATTTCCCAACTCTAGAATCCCATATTCACATTTGGAGTCCAAAGATCTTTGTTATTCTACACACAGATGTTTGAGAAATTTTTGCTTTTTTTTGCGATTTCGTGTTGTGTATAGTTATTTTCTTGGATGAGACACTTTACCACAGCAAGTTTTCTAGGAGAAATATCACTTGCTTTACCCATAATCACGCAATAAACAAAACCTTTGACAAACGAAAAAAAGCTACCAATTATAAACTAATCAAAGCAGCGAAAAGAATTGCTTTAACAATAAAAAAATATCGAAGCCAACTCATGAAAAGAAAGAAAATACTACAACAGCAAGCAGACGATTTTAAAATTTTATTTTAAACTAGCAAAATACCCGACCTTACTCGGTTTGAATTGGTTTACTCTTGATTGAAGAGATAATCAAAATATATAATGACTTAAGTTTTTTGTAGAATAAAAATTTATTTTAACATCTTTCACCATCTTTATATTTTCTACAACTTACTTTGGACACAAATCCTACACATGCATATCCATTCATGTAATACATTTCAAATACATCGCACAATTGCTGTATGACAAAACTACAAAATGACGAAAGGTGATACTAAGGTTACTACTACAGACGATAAAAATTACTATAAAAGACGATTTATAGGAAGATTTGGAATTCCCTTTCTTAAGTTCTTTTCATGTTCAACTCAATTCATTGAAATTACGATTTACGGCGAGTGCTCTCGCACTCATAGTCAACAAAACAATATTTTTTTACTTTTGGCACTCTTGCCTCCGGTATGCGACATTGTGAAATTTTGCAATATTCTCCTGTCATTATTACAACGAATTTTTTAATGTTGGAAAAAGTTCCAGTTTGGATTAATAAACATTATTATTCTTTAAATAACGGCATTATTCTCTAAATAACGGCATTATTCTTTAAAAAACGGCATTATTCTTTAAATAACGGCATTATTCTCTAAATAACGGCATTATTCTTTAAAAAACGGCATTATTCTTTAAATAACGGCATTATTCTTTCAATAATGGCATAACTACACTTAAAATTTACTGAAAATTTATACTGACTTACCTAACATTTTTAAGTCTAATACTTTGTGGTGCTGTTGCGTGTGATGAGAAGGAAAACACATTTATTAAAATAATAAATATTTAAAACAGGAAACAGCGAAGTAAAACAAAATAAAAGATGCCGCAAAAAATTGTTCTAAAGATATTAATTTGAGATTCAATTTTATCTCTTGATATCGCACAGTTGCCACAACTTACAACTAAAAGTGTACAAAATTTAGAATTGTGAAATTAATTCAGAGCGAAAGAACCAGAAAAAATATCCCTGCTCGCGCGATCTTGTTCATTCTCGTTTCATTGAAAAACATCGTCTGTCCCAAATATTCGGAAATCGTTTTCATTTCGCAAATAATAAAAATAAGACTCGAAATAAATGAAGTATCAGAGATGAAATTCCATACAAAAAAAATAATTTTCTGAAGAATAATTACTTTTTCAGCAGTATTGGTAAAACAATCGAAGTAATCGTAATATTCAATAGACATTCCAATTTTTCCAAAACTACCAAATTATGGTTGATTTAAGTATACTTACTCAGGTGTTTTAGCATGAAACTCAACTAAATACAATAATAAAGAAATGTTTAATATTGCATTCACTAAACTAATAGATAATCTATATAAATAAGAATGGAGTGTTTGTTTGTACATTCAATATTTTCGACCCATTTCAAGTTTTCTATCCGTTTTGGACCCTTCTGATGCCGAATCCGACTTTTTCTCGTTTGGTGTCTGTCTGTCTGTCTGTATGTTGTGCCCTATACACGTCCACGCGGTTTAAGATATTTTCATGGAAATTTGCATACAGTGAGTACTTATCTTGATTTAGTGAGTGAAATTGGTTGCGAAAGTCTGTCTGTCCGTCTTTCTGTTCTATGCTCGATTTTGTGTTAGTGTGTTTGAGTAGGCATCACATGAATTGTATTCCAGATATTTGATTGCAGTGTATTTTATTTGATACATTATCTATTAATTCAGTGAATGCAATATTAAACATTCCTTTATTGTTATATTTAGTTGACTTTCATGCTAAAACACCTGAGCAAGTATACTTAAATCAACCATAATTTGGTAGTTTTGGAAAAATTGGAATGTCTATTGAATATTACGATTACTTCGATTGTTTTACCAGTACTGCTGAAAAAGTAATTATTCTTCAAAAAATTATATTTTTTAATGAAATTTAAGCTCTGATACTTCAATTGTTTCGAGTCTTATTTTTATTCTTTGCGCAATGAAAACGATTTCGGAATATTTGGGACAGACGATATTTTTCAACGAAACGAGAATGAACAAGATCGCGTGAGCAGTGATATTTTCTGTTTCTTTCGCTCTGAATTAATTTCACATTTCTAAATTTTGTGCACTTTTAGTTGTAAATTGTGGCAACTGTGCGAGATCAAGAGATAAAAATGAATCACAAATTAATATCTTTAGAACAATTTTTCCGACATCTTTTATTTTGTTCTATTTTACTGTTTTCTGTTTTAAATATTTATTATTTTAATAAATGTGTTTTCCTTCTCATCACACCCAACAGCACCACAAAGTATTAGACTTGAAAATGTTAGGTAAGTCAGTATAAATTTTCAGTAAATTTTAAGCGTAGTTATACCATTATTGAAATAATAATGCCGTTATTTAAACAATAATGCCGTTATTGAAAGATTAATGTCCGTTATTGAAATAATAATGTTTAAAAATCCAAACTAGAACTTTTTCCAACATTAAAAAATTTGTTGTAGTAATGACAGGACAAGATTGCAAAATTTCACAATGTCGCATACCGGAGGCAAGAGTGCCACAAGTAAAAAAATATTGTTTTGTTGACTATGAGTGCGAGAGCACTCGCCGTAAATCGTAATTTTAATTAATTGAGTTGCACATGAAAAGAACTTAAGAAAGGGAATTCCAAATCTTCCTATAAATCGTCTTTTATAGTAGTATCCTTAGTATCACCTTTCGTCTTTTTGTAGCTTTTTCATACAGCAATTGTGCGATGTATGTGAAATGTATTACATGAATGGATATGCATGTGTAGGATTTGTGTCCAAAGTAAGTTGTAGAAAATATAAAGATGGCGAAAGGTGTTGAAATAAATTTTTATTCTACAAAAAACGTAAGTCATTATATATTTTGATTATCTCTTCAATCTAGAGTAAACGAATTCAAACCGAGTAAGGTCGGGTATTTTGCTAGTATATAAAATAAAATACAATGCAATCAAATATCTGGAATACAATTCATGTGATGTTTACACAAACACACAAACACAAAATCGAGCATAGAACAGAAAGACGGACAGACAGACTTTCGCAACCAATGCCACTCACTAAATCAAGATAAGGTCTCACTGTATGCAAATTTTCATGAAAATATCTTAAATCGCGTGGACGTGTATAGGGCACAACATACATACAGACAGACAGACAGACAGACAGACAGACAGACAGACAGACGGACAGACAGACAGACACCAAACGAGAAAAAGGCGGATTCGGCATCAGAAGGGTCCAAAACGGATAAAAAACTTGAAATGGGTCGAAAATATTGAATGTACAAACAAACACTCCATTCTTATTTATATAGGGCCGACCAACCGGTATAGTGGTTAAGGTGTTAGCCTCTAGATCGGAAGGTTCCTGGTTCGAATCCGGGTTCGGGCATGGATGTTTGTAAACGTATGGTGTAGAGGCGGCTGGTGCACCTTAAATCTGTCGTGGCCGAAAGTCCTCACGTTGGGTTGGCGTGGAAGTTTGGAGAGTGGGGTGCCAGCTCAGGTGTTGCTTCGTCATCTGACCGTGGTTCAAAATTACGAGGTGTTGTCCTCGGATCTTTCCCTTAAGGGATTGATCCCGGACCGTCGTCAATAGCCCATTGTGTTGCTCTTGTACGACGTTAACTAAAATTACCATTACCATTACTTATTTATATAGATTCGTTTGTTAATCAAACAAATTTTTTATGCAATGCAAACAATTTGATTACTTTGGATCAAATATTTTCTTTAAAAAAAATGCATTATTAACAAAATTATATCCCCAAAACTGTTCTAAAGGAGTTCAAATTGATTGGATCAACAAAACAAATTACCTTTCATTCATATATTGCAAGTATATACAAAATGAATCCAGAAAAACTGAAAAAATCACAATTATTCTAATAATTTTCACACCTCTGTAGCTCAAAATTATATCGAATTTGACACGTTGGGTTGGTGTGGAAGTTTGGAGAGTGGGTTGCCAGCTCTTTTGTTGCTTCGTTATCTGACCGTCGTTCAAAATTACGAGGTGTTGTCCTCGAATCTTTCCTTTAAGGGACTGATTCCGTACCGTCGTCAATAGCCCTTTGTATACCCTTAATACGACGTTAATTCAAATTACCTTAGTTCAAAATTATATCGAATTTGACACGTTGGGTTGGTACCGTGGTTCAAAATTACGAGGTGTTGTCCTCGGATATTTCCCTTAAGGGACTGATCGCGGACCGTCGTCAATAGCCCGTTGTGTTGCTCTAGTACGACGTTAACTAAAATTACCATAATTACCTATATCGAATTTGAAAATTAAACGTCGTCAATAGCCCGTTGTGTTGCTCTAGTACGATGTTAACTAAATTTACCATTACCATTTGAAAATTAAAAACAAAATACGGATTTAATATTTTATGCTTTCAGTACGACAGTTTTTATGTTATTATATAAAAAATATCTCATTCCTTTTCTCTTATATCGGTAGGCAGGGATGAATTTTAATTATTATCCCACTGGACAACACGACTGGCTATTTGTCTCTTACACTGAGTTTTAATTGATTATGTAAATAAGCTTACACTTCTGAAAGGTCCTAGAGCATATATAGCCGACCAACCGCTATAGTGGTTAAGGTGTTAGCCTCTAGATCGGAAGGTTCCTGGTTCGAATCCGGGCCCGGGCATGGATGTTTGTAAACGTATGGTGTAGAGGCGGCTGGTGCACCTTAAATCTGTCGTGGCCGAAAGTCCTCACGTTGGGTTGGCGTGGAAGTTTGGAGAGTGGGGTGCCAGCTCAGGTGTTGCTTCGTCATCTGACCGTGGTTCAAAATTACGAAGTGTTGTCCTCGGATCTTTCCCTTAAGGGACTGATCCCGGACCGTCGTCAATAGCCCGTTGTGTTGCTCTAGTACGACGTTAACTAAAATTACCAAATTACTTACCTAGAGCATATATCCGGTTTTGCAAGTTTTCCTTACATTACTTCTAATCAGTTTTCGGAGCCTCAGTAGCCCGGTTAGAAGAGTAACAGAAGATCAAACATTTCGGGTGTGAGTTCAAATCCTATCACAGATATTAGTATACCAAGAGCCGTGGTTCGAATCTTTCCCTTAAGGGACTGATTCCGGACCGTCGTCAATAGCCCGTTGTGTTGCTCTAGTACGACGTTAACTAAAATTACCATTACCATTACCATTACCAAGAGCCGTGGTGCAAGTTAAATCTCTCGTGGCCTCACGTTGGTGTTGTGGTGAAGTTTAGAGAGGTGCCACATCAAGTGTTGACCTTGTCTTCTGAATTACGTGACGTTCTTGGATCTTTCCTTTGGGGAATTGATCCCGGACAATCATCAATATCCCGTTGTGTTTCTCTTGTACGACATTAATTAAAATTACCTTACCATACCGGGACCGTCGTCTATAGCCCGTTGAGTTGCTCTTAATCGACATTAATTAAAATACCTACGTATTTATTAGTCACGTAGATCGCAACTGGTTAAGGAGTCTTACAGGGAAGACTAAATCTAGTAAGGTAAAATTATGCGCGTGATCCCCTTAGAGCCAGGTCAGGTGTTAACCTCGTCATCTGACTGTAGTTCAAATCTGAATGGTGTTGTCCTCGGGTCTGTAATTTCGTGTTCGTTCCTAGACCGTCGCCTATAACCCTTCGTCTTGCTCCAGTGCGACGTTAATTAAACACCCGCCTACCATCACCGCTTGCCCGAAAAGTAATTGGTAATGGTAATTTTAGTTACCGTCCTACTATAGCAACACAACGGGCTATTGACGACGGTCCGGGATCAGTCCCTTAAGGGAAAGATCCGAGGACAACACCTCGTAATTTTGAACCACGGTCAGATGACGAAGCAACACCTGAGCTGACACCCCACTCTCCAAACTTCCACGCCAACTCAACGTGAGGACTTTCGGCCACGAAAGATTTAAGGTGCACCAGCCGCCTCTACACCATACGCTTACTAACATCCATGCCCGGACCCGGATTCGAACCAGGAACCTTCCGATTTAGAGGCTAACACCTTAACCACTATGCCGGTTGGTCGGCTGCTGGCTATATACGTGAAAGAGGTAATGGTAATGGTAATTTTAGTTAACGTCGTACTAGAGCAACACAACGGGCTATTGACGACGGTCCGGAATCAGTCACTTAAGGGAAAGATTCGAGGACAACACCTCGTAATTTTGAACCACGGACAGATGACGAAACAACAGCTGAGCTGACACTCCACTCTCCAAACTTCCACGCCAACTCAACGTGAGGACTTTCGGCCACGAAAGATTTAAGGTGCACCAGCCGCCTCTACACCATACGCTTACTAACATCCATGCCCGGACCCGGATTCGAACCAGGAACCTTCCGATTTAGAGGCTAACACCTTAACCACTATGCCGGTTGGTCGGCTGCTGGCTATATACGTGAAAGAGGTAATGGTAATGGTAATTTTAGTTAACATCGTACTAGAGCAACACAACGGGCTATTGACGACGGTCCGGAATCAGTCCCTTAAGGGAAAGATTCGAGGACAACACCTCGTAATTTTGAACCACGGTCAGATGACGAAGCAACACCTGAGCTGACACCCCACTCTCCAAACTTCCACGCCAACTCAACGTGAGGACTTTCGGCCACGAAAGATTTAAGGTGCCCCAGCCGCCTCTACACCATACGCTTACTAACATCCATGCCCGGACCCGGATTCGCACCAGGAACCTTCCGATTTAGAGGCTAACACCTTTACCACTATGCCGGTTGGTCGGCGGCTGGCTATATAGGTGAATGTGGAATTCAGGTTATTGTTAATTTTTGGTTTACGTCGTACCAGAGCAACACAACGGGCTGTTGACGACGGTCCGGGATCAGTCCCTAAAGGGAAAATTCCGAGGACAACACCTCGTAATTTTCAACCACGGTCAGATGACAAGACAATACCTGAGCTGGCACCCCATTCTCCAAACTTCCACAACAACCCAACGGGAGTACTTTTGGTCAAGACAGATTTAAGGTGCACCAGCCGCCTCAACACCATACGGTCGGACTTGCACACCGCAAGTGTCCCACTTACCCCCCGTCCATACACAGGTAAAAGTGGTTTTTTGTGGACACGCTGCGGAAAAGTGTTTTGTTTAAACCGTGAAGGCACTCTCTCTTTGGTTTCATGGTGGGAACTTTACACCATACGCTTACAAACATCCATGCCCGCACCCGGATTCGAACCAGGAACCTTCCGATCTTGAGTCTAACACCTTAACCACTATGCCGGTTGGTCGGCATTTGCTCGAAATTCGATGACAGAATGCCATCTCTGCACGGAAAGTAGCACGCCAAATTCAGCGTTTATTCGCTGGGTGAAAAACGGGAAATTCTTCTCCCTCTGAACCGGATCTGAATGGAACGACTCTTTTCTGCAACAACTTCAAACCCGGAACGTTTCTTCGTATGACAGACGACGCACTTTCACTCGAAGCAGCAAGGGCGGAGGAGAAAATCCCTGCTCGATCCGAACGTGTTCTTTCATTCCTTCCTTACGGTTGTCCTTAGGTGTAGGCTGAAAAACGGGGTTTTTTTTGTTGCTATCATTGATATCTTTTGTTATCTCCAAGGGGTTCAAACCTCCCAAAAAGATAAAAATTCGGGCATTTTATATAAAAAATAAAAATGTTTACAATTAAGTTCTAATAGTGCACAAAATTAAGCCAATACATTCAATATTAACGGTTAAAAAATTCTTCAGATCAGTATATATCTTCTGCCTCCCCAACGGGGGTCAAATAGCAGAAAAAACTGATCACCAGTAATTGCATATGTCGATATTTTGCAAAAATGACATTTTTTCAGTTTTTTTCTATAATTGTCCCCCGTTGGGGAGACAGAAGATATGTACTGATCTAAACAACTTTTTTACCGTTAATACTGAATATATTAGCTTACTTTTGCGCACTATTAGAACACACACACGTAACTGTAAACATTTTTACTTTTTATTAAAAACTAGCCACTGCGTGGCTAGCCCAACGTTGCCCGTGCCCGTGGTGTTGGTTTGCGCCACGGGCAACGCCGTGATGTAAGGTATAAAGCTGGTGTAAAATTTTCCGCAGATTTCCCATCTCTTGAAGATATATTCAATTAAAAAATTATTTATTTAAAGAAAATCATATTTTTAGGTATCAATCTAAACTGAAATTTTCCGCAGATTTCAAATCCGTTGAAATTATTACTCTATATTTAACGGTCTTGGAGATAGAAAAAAGAAG
The DNA here is from genome assembly GCA_947359465.1 of Metellina segmentata. Taxonomy (NCBI): domain Eukaryota; kingdom Metazoa; phylum Arthropoda; class Arachnida; order Araneae; family Tetragnathidae; genus Metellina; species Metellina segmentata. Next base: position 33,466,558 of record OX375876.1, on the reverse strand, counting down.
TGTGACTATAATTAAAAGATTTATCGTCTGGCTGGATAAACATTTCTCCGCGCAAAAATCAAAGCGGAAACGAAAAAAAATAATTTTCTCCGTTTTTTGCGGATGAAAAAACTTGGCATTATTCCAAACCCTGACTGCAAGGTCGCGTGAGTAGAAAAAGTTCTCCGCGTTTGAAAAACCGATGGAGAATAAAATTATGAAATTCACTTAAAAATCTTCTAGATTGAATTTAAAATTCGCCGCGACCCAAAAATTGCAATTAAATCGGCCTACCTGTGTGGCAAATCTCATTGCTGTGCCATAGAATCGTCAGGATTTTGCGGCCCCAAACAAACAAACACTTTCTTTTATAATAGTAGAGATGCCCGAATTTTGACCTTTTTGGAGGGTTCGAACCCCTTGGAAAGGCAAAAGATATCAATAAATCGGGTTGAAATTTTTTACACATTAGTTTTACTGCTGTAACGTCGTGGGTATAATTTATGTGGCGAGTGGCTTGAAAAGGCAATCAAAACGACTATTAAAATTACAGCACATTTAATTAATTATTGAAGATATACATATAAGTTAAGGCTATTTCGAGGCTAATAGATATTGTATACAAATAGGTAATGGTAATGGTAATTTTAGTTAACGTCGTACTAGAGCAACACAACGGGCTATTGACGGCGGTCCGGAATCAGTCCCTTAAGGGAAAGATTCGAGGACAACACCTCGTAATTTTGAACCACGGTCAGATGACGAAACAACACCTGAACTGGCACCCCACTCTCCAAACTTCCACGCCAACCCAACGTGAGGACTTTCGGCCACGACAGATTTAAGGTGCACCAGCCGCCTCTACACCATACGTTTTACAAACATCCATGCCCGGACCCGGATTCGAACCAGGAACCTTCCGATCTAGAATCTAACACCTTAACCACTATACCGGTTGGTCGGCTGTATACAAATAGGGTTTCAGTCCCGCGGCTTCAATCGGAGCAGAGTCGTTCTGCGTCCGCTCACGTTCCTGCTTTCCACGATTCTCTCCTTTTTCTCGAGACAAGACCCCACACGTTCTTCCGAAACCGCTATAGTCCAAAGAGAAGGGGATACCCCCATCCGGTCATAAATTCAAGGAGCACCATGAAAACTGTGGTCAGAGAGACCCCCTACGGTGACTCTACACTGCTTGAGCCAACTTTTCCGCACTTTTAGAATAAGGGGGGGGGGGAATAATAATTTTTTTTTTCGGTCCACTCTATTTCTATCCCACGAATTGAAAGCGATTAGCGAGCCAATGGAAGTGCGAGTGGGCTTTTCCCGAGGAAGAGCCCCGGAAGAAACTTTCTCTCCCGAAGGAACACAACCGGAAATTTCATCGCGTTTACGTTCCCTTCCGGGTTAGTGGTGTTTGAACCCATTGGATTGGGTTTTACCCAGTGACGTCAATACGGTAAATCTTAGTGTCCGCAACATTTTTTTTTTCGCAGATTGGATTCCTGTCAGGTGCATTCCATCCTGAGTGTATTTCTATCTTCTGTGCCAGTAAAATCCTTCATTGTGTGTGTGTCTATAACTTGATATTGTATGTCGTGTCTGGAACAACATGACATAATGCGGCCATTGCGCCATAACACCCCCAAATCCAACCCCCAACCATCCCTCATTTTTTTTCTTGTCCCGAGTGAATTTTCAATTTCCGGAGATGAAATCGCAATACGTTTTGTTGGTATCGGTAGGTCGTTTTGCTAGTTGTTGTTGTTGTTTCTCATGCCTACACTGGCAGACCAGAGGAGTGCCAGGCCCGTCGAAAACGGCAAGAGGCGAGGGGGGTGCGCCTTCCATGTTATTGATCCCCATTGGTAGGAAGTCCGACTTTGCTCGACATACATGACACGTCCGTTTTACAGGAAGGCCCCTTTCATACACCCATTCACTCACACATATCGTAATTTAGATCCCAATCAGAGGCCGATAACCCCCTGATCAGGTACCCCCAGAGGTATTGATTTGGTATCTGAACATGGGGGACATTGTGACCACGACCTATTTAACGTGTCCCAGTCACTATTAGTGAACACGACGGTCTTTAGCCAGGTCGAAGCGCCGATCTCGCAATTATCAGAATTGCAGGCTCCGCCGAGGACAGAACCCACAACCCTTCTGATGCGAGCCCGGTTTTGCTAGTAAAAGGTCTCACGGCGAAATTTTAATCCACCAAGGGTTTCAACGAAATATCTCGTCCAAGATCAGGCCAATTCTGCTAATTACGAGATATCTCGTCGAGATAAAACTGAGTCTTTACTCCAAGGGATCAACCAAGTAGGGAGTACAAACTTTTCCTTGTCTTGAACTAGTGACAGTTGGCTCCAGATTTTCGCACCTGAGGACTGACCATTTCATCGCAGTTTTCGACATGAATATAACCCTCCAGTAGGTTTAATTTGGGTGGGTAGGTAGGCATTTAATTATCGTCGCACTGGAGAAACACAACGGGCTATGGGTGACGGTCCGGGATCAAACCTCAAGAGAAAGGATAAAACATCATTTAAACCCCGGTCTGTTGACGAACACCTGATATTGCACCCCATTCTCCCACACCCAGCCAACATTAGGACCTTTGAGCGACGACCGATTTAACGTGCACCAGACCCAAGTACACAGCGGTCATTCGTTGGATTGAGTTTGGAAATCGCAACACTCAGATTGTTATTTACTGTGCTACTGTGTGGCATTCCGGTGATTCTTATAAAAAAGCAATAACGGCCATATTCACAAGTCACGAGTTAACCCGAGGATTAGTTCATCCGCGGGTAGCAGTTTAACCGAGGATTATCAAGAACCGTGTATTTTCAAACGGCGGGTTTAGTGATCGACGGATTAAAATGATACGCTCGCTGTGATTGGCTACTATCGTCTCCTCACGATCACCTGATATTGTTTACATTTGTTAAGACGCTCGAATCTGCATTCATACTGATCAAGCACTCACTTCGCCGGCAGAACTGATTCCAAATTTTGATTTCAATAGAATGCATACCGACATTTAATTTGGGTTTGGAAAGAAAAACGTAAAGATATTTAATTTCAAATTGCATTTTTATGGAAACCTAAGAAATGCAAGAAAGAAGAATTGCACACAATGCCCTGACAAATCAATGTAACTCGATTATATTTGTACTTTACCGTATGGGTGTTGGTGTAAAGTGAAGTAACTTGCATTGTCAATTTTCTTTCATTCGTAATAAATCAACAAACTAATTTTTATTCCACGACTAATTAGCATATACCATGCTCATAATTTACCGTTCGCTCTTTCATTGAGCTGTAATCTGGCAAGACAGAATATGTTTGGAACCATAACACATCTGAACATATCTATTTTATAGAAACACAGGGGGCTCCGCTCCTTGACCGCCTACGCACACCAACTCGCTACGACGTCATGGAGTCTCCCCTCCATGACGTCACAGCGAGTTTCACCGGCCAAGTAAAAATAAATCGTTGCTATTGTAATTGTTGCTGCGATAAATTTTATATCTGGCAAACCCAAAAGTTGCAGAAGTAACCTTCATTTCCGTGAAGAAAAATGTACGCTATCGCTCCGCGATCTGAAAAATACGAAATTTGTATGGCCAACTTATAACCGCATCGAATTTATTTATTAACCAATTTCAAAAGCATTTGTACCGCAAGAAAGAGTACACTCTGCGATTTCCCGTGATGTTTTCAAATTTAAAAACTGATAGTAATAAGCTATAGATATGACAGTTTTAACAAAAAATAATGATAATGTCCCGGTTTTTCCCGATTTTCAAAAAAATATTAACAGGAACCAAATTGAAAATTCTAAAAAAACTCGACGAGCTACAAAAATTCACGTTTTTAGAGGTACTTCTCCCCCCAAAAAAACTCACGGCTGAAGACTGAAAATTTGTACGTGTTTTGCTCACTCGCGTTATAAATTTTACTTTTTTTGACTTCGACACTTAATGCACCCTAAACCAACAGACTTATCGGAAAAAATCTTCATCATGTTCCTAGTACAATTTTGAACAAACCATGTTAATTTCGTAAATTTCTGATAAGTACTTTCTCGGGAAACCGTCGAAAAATCGAGCGAATCGAACGTCTAAGAAGCGAGTTTTCGATAATGTTACAGAGGAACCTGCGATAACTTTTTTTAATATAGAGAGATGTACCCACGTTCTGGTTCCGATTCATATAAGATGAGTAGAATGCGCGTCGCAGCAAGAATACTGTAATTTATAGCTCAATGAATGTACTGTCTATTTTGTTTTTTTGTCTACAGTATATCTCGCATCTTTCGCAAAAAGATAGTACTGCGCATGTATAACTCTCAACCGAGAGTAAATCCGCCGATTTCGGAGGATCAAAATGTAACACCGAAACGTTTATTCAACCTAGGATCAGGCATTGCGAATACTTTTTTGTCTATAACCCGGGTATTATCGTCAATCCGCGGCTTAACTCGGACATGAATATATAAGTCCATGATAATTTAACACACATATTGCTATTTGGCACATCAATATATGAGATGCTATATTTTCCTTCTCTACTTTTTCTTTTCTATTTAATCTCAGGGACGTCATAAGAACAGTTTGTGTTTTGTCTGATGTGAGGTTCTGAGGTTTTCCACTAGCGCGTCTTTGTTGGAATGGCTCCGCGTTGCGACGACGATTCTATTTAGTACCGTGGGTAGGTCGGTATGTATTAAACTCGTGAAAAGTGAATCGATTCTTCAGTTCGATTCTTTCGTCACTTGTTTTGATCTACAGCGAGCTATGAGTATTTATTTGTTAAAATATCACCAGGACTAGACCCGAGGATGTATTTATTCCACACTGATGACATTTTTGTTGGTTTTTGTATAGAATCGATCAGATTTACTTATGAAGGATACCTTACAGATATAAGAACACGTCTCTGAGGGAAACCTCGAACACCTATTCTTGATGAAAATCGAATTACATTTCGAATTCATTCATTCAATAAATCAGCTTCAAAATCATTGAAGACACAAAAAAAGACTACGAGATAAGTAAATTATCATAGCTCAGTGTCTATTAAAACAAGTGACGAAAGAATCGAACTGAAGAATCGATTCACTTTTCACGAGTTTAGTATCTACCGACCTACCTAAGGTCCTAAATAGAATCGTCCACGCAACGCGGAGCCATTCCAACAAAGACGCGCTAGTGGGTTTTCCTGCCAACACAGGAAGGAATGTTTGGCAGGGGAAACGAGACATCCCCTAGGGACGTTGGCGGGGGTATCCGTGAAAGGTCACCTGGGTCAGGAGGAGAAAATTATCCGCTGGTGTAAAATTTTCCGCAGATTTCAAATCCGTTGAAGATATGTTCAATTAAAAATTTTTATTTATTTAAAGAAAATCATATTTTTAGGTATCAATCTAAACTGAAATTTTCCACAGATTTCAAATCCGTTGAAATTTTTACTCGATATTTAACGGTCTAGGATATATAAAAAAGAAGTGTGACTATAATTAAAAGATTTATCGTCTGGCTGGATAAACATTTCTCCGCGCAAAATCAAAGCAGAAACGAAAAAAATAATTTTCACCGCGTTCTGCGGTTGAAAAAAAAAACTTCGCATGATTCTAAACCCTGACTGCAAGATCGCATGAGAAGGAAAAGTTATCCTCGTTTGAAAAACCGATGGAGAATAAAACTCTGAAATTCATTTAAAAATCTTCTATATAAAATTTAAAAATTAGCCACGACCCAAAAATTGCAAACTATTCGGACTACCTGTGTGCCAAATCTCATTACTGTAAGTGCCATAGAATCGTCAGGATTTTGCGTCCCCAAACAAACAAACACTTTCTTTTATAATAGGAGAGATGTAACCAAAAATGTCCAAATAAATCGATGAAAAGATATCTATGAAGTGTTGCCCTCTCCACTAGACAAACGAATCACTCATCAGATATAGAGAAAAGATGTGGGGTGTGGCATCTGAGTCCATTGGGTATTCAAATTTTTCAATCCGGACAACATTATTTCATGTCTGACAAAAGAACGTTACATCTTTTTAACCCTCCAAAAGATTTCGACGAGATATCTCGTCCATAAGATCAGGTCAGATTTTTTCTAATGTCGAGATTCCTCGTCGAAGCAACCACCTGGAGGGTGAAAGAAATGATATTCGAATTTAGGTGTTTAAGTAAATTATTTTGTTTATTTCTATTCTAAGCTGATATTATATTTCTGAACTATATCTCATCACGTGATCTGGCATTTCGCTCTCCAAATTTCCACTCCACGCCGACATGAGGGCATTTGAGTCTACGACGGTTTTAGTGTACACCACCCTCCTTTGGAGATTGCGGTCATTGGTTGGATTTGAACTTCAACTGCAGTTGCTAATTCCGTTACTCGTCAAATCGGACTACCTCGATCCTTACGTTTCATTTTACTCAATGATTCAAATAAAGAACCACTGATTTCAAAACTGGAAAAAAACCTCTTATGTGCCAAGAGTGCTGATGAATGGGTGGATGTGAGATAATATATAATTTGAAGTTGGAGAAAATACTGGTGGATAAGTAGACTAGAAGGTCCGGCTTTCGATAAGGACCACATGTTTAAATTATCTTTTACATGCGACAGCAGATTTAACAAGCATCACCCCCCACTTACACGACGACCTATGGGTGGAATCAGTCGTGTTCCCGTTCCTCTCTTCCAACTTTTTTACAGCGGCCAGCTCCTAGGAAATGGTCAAATATGGCCGTTGCGCCATAAAACCCCCACAAACCAAACTAACCCACTTCGAGATGGGGCAACTCACAGAAATATTGGAAACCACATCTTCACATTGTCTAAAATGAATATCATTATTATTTTCAGAAAGAGCTTCCATTCCTTCCCCCGCTGTGATTTCAGTTATTTTTACTGCTCCCTTTTGTACGGTACAAATAAGAGTATTCTACTTGAGAATTTAAGTATGGAAAGAAAACGTCTGTTTCAACTCCCTCTATCTTCCAGGAAAGTTCAATCGATTGCTTTTTCTTTCGGGAATGTAATTGCGTTTCAATTTGGAAGCGCATGGCAAGCAGAATGAAAAGAAGCTCAAGTATTCTCACACTATTTATTTTATTTTGCCGAAGATTTACTTTGAAAGGATCGATTGTTTTCCTGGGCGAATAACCTTCGACTCAAAATATTCACTTAACTTTCAGACTACGGCCGTTCCATCAGTTATACCTTCATCGCGACAAGAAAAAAAACTGAAAACTGTCGGTACAACAGCAGTTAAATCTTGAAAGTTATAAGAATCACTCCAGTTATATCTATAGCCGTCGTTAAAAGGTTAATTTAGACGAATCCGATTTTTCTCTTTCATTCTTAAAAAATTATCAACATGTGAAAGTTTGTTAGTCAGACTTTCCTCCAGAATTCCTCTTCGTCATCTGACCGTGGTTCAATATTACGTGGTGTCATACTCGGATCTTTCACTTAGGGTATAGATCCCAAACCGTCGTGGATAGTGCGACGTTAATAAAAAACCTTACCTTACCAGAATTCCTGTTTTCCCTGCTGACCAACTGGTCTAGGTTAAGGTGCATGGACGTTTGTAAGCGTATGGAGTATGGTGCACCTTAAATCTGTTGTGGCCGAAAGTTCTCACGTGGGGTTGATGTTCAAGTTTGGAGAGTGGGGTGCGAGCTCAGTTGTTGCCTCGTTATCTGACCGTGGTTCAAAATGATATGAAGTTGTCCTTTGCTTAGGGGATTGATCCCAGACCGTCGTCAGTTGTGTTGCTATAGTACGACGTTAATTAAAATTATCTTATATTGTAGAGACGTCAACTGACCATGGTTCATAATTACGTGGTGTTGTCTTCGGAAATTGTTAATGGTAATTTTAAATTAACGTCGTACTAGAGCAGCATAACGGGCTATGGAGTTGACTTCGAATCTTTCCCTTAAGGGATTGATCCCGGACTGTCGTCAATAGCCAGTTGTGTTGCTCTAGTACGGCGTTAATTAAAAATTACCTTATCTTGCAGACACGTCATCTGAACGTGATTCGAAATTACGTGGTGTTGTTCTTGGATATTTTCCTTAGGGGATTGATCCCGGACCGTCGTCAGTAGCCCTTTGTGTTACTCTAGTACAACGTTAACTAAAATTACCATTACCATTACCCAATTGCACTACACTAATGCGTCATCTGACCGTAGTACAAAAGTACGTTGTGATCCTTGTACTACTATCGTACCTTTCCCTTCGGGTCTGATCTTCGACCGTCGCCAATAGCCCGGTGTGTTTGACCAGTGCGACGTTAATTAACATACCTACCCACCACGACACCTCGTCATTTTAAATCATGGTCAGATGACAAGGTCAACAACTGATCTGGCATTCCGCTGTTCAGACTTCCACACCACGAAGACATCTGATACCATGTCAGATTTAACGTACACCACCGTCACTTACACGACGAACTTAGGCTGGAACCAACCTAACACCACATTAAGTAAACCCTTGTTACACTAAGAAAATTTATCCCAAAATCGGTCCTTTAAAACACCGCTTTAACAAGATTATTTGAGACGCATGTGATTAAAACTGGTTAGATTGAAAAAATAGGATAATTCAATGCGATTTAATTTTAAAGGTAGATAGGGACTTTAATTAACATCGTAATGGAGAGGTGGGCTGCAGGGGATCCGAGAACAATCACTAGGGGAAAGATCTGAGGACAACACGTAATTTTAAACCGCGGTCAGGAGACGACTTCACAGCTGAGCTAGCATCCCACTCTCCAAAAGTCAGAACATTTGATGCCATTACAGATACCGGGTGTTTTTAAAAACATGGAACAAGTCTAGAGGGGGGGGATATGTTTTTGTTACAAAAACATACATTTTTCGTATAGGAATGAATGGTTGGAAGATAAGCGTGGAGGCACGAATACAAAAAATGAGACATGAACAGAAAAACATTGTTTATTTACAACATCATTGCAAAGAGCTTCTTTATAGTAATGTTTACAGTACACGTCCACATGCATTTCAAACACGCTTCCCTGTGAATGTTTGAACGGGTGTTGTGAACGCTCCCACCAACGTGACTGAATGTCTCACCAGGTCAATGGTTTACCAGAATTGCTGCAATTTATTCCGACTGTCGTTCGTAATCACATGTAGTTCTAGCATGATGAAGAGCCAGCACATTTGAACGTGGTTTTGCGCAATTACCTGGATGCCAGTTTTGCGGGGCGATGGATTGGGTGTTGGGTTTGTCCTCCGAAGGTAGGTGTTTTAATTAACGCAGGGTAACTGTGTATGTAGTTGGGAACTTTCTGGCTAAGATCTAATATGGTTCATCGATGATGCTTCGATTCTCTGAAGCTGCTTTTTCGACTGATTCTTTCAGATATAGTTGAACTCAAAAACCCTCTCCAAAGCTATCATTGGAGAGGGTTTTCAGAGTGGAAACATTAACAAAATACCATAGAAAAGGCAATATTTACGTCGCACTGGTATAACGCACGGGTCATTGGCGACTGCTTGGGATGAAACTCGAATGGAAAAAACTGAATCCAAACCCGAAGTGAAAGATACGAGAACACCACTTAATTTTGAAGCATGGCCAGATGACCTGGATCACTTGAGCTCGAACTTTCTTCACCAAAGTGAGCGTTGTATTCGAACTTTACCCTTACGCTTAGAACTTATCGTGGATCATCGACACTAGCCCACCATGTTGAATCAAATTTAAAATTGGCTGCCCTCCAGTTTTGTTGCAGCCCATGTCGGAGATCGATGTCCAAATACAAATTATTTTCTTGGGCGGGCATTTTTGATTGATGCTTACAGCTATTTATATGGTATGTATATTGATTAGCATCACACTGCAGCAACACTACGTTGTTTACATGAATGACCCAACCGGTCTTATGGTTAAGGTGTTGGCTTATAGATAGGAAGGTTCCTGGTACGAATCCGGGACAGAGCATGGAGGTTTTTAAGAGTATGGTGTAGAGGCGGTTAGTGCACCCTAAATCTGTTGTGGTCAAAAGTCCTCAGGTTGGGTTGGTGTGGAGGCTTGAAGAGTGGGGGTTCCAGCTCAGGTATGTTCTCGTCATTTAACCTTGATTCTAAATTACACGGTGTTGTCCTCGGATGTTTCCCTTCTTGAGTTGATCCTGGACCGTCACCAATAGCCGGTTGTGTTGCTTCAGTATGATGTAAAATAAAAATGCCAATACTAATACCTTGTGTGTGTGATATTACTTAAAAGTTGGTAGAAGTTAGCTTAATATTTAGGTGGCCCTTCGACAGTACTGAGATCTAAAAAAATTAATTGATGGACAAATAGAGGCAATACATTAAACATGTCAAATGGACCAACTCGAACTTGATTTATGTAAATTTTATATTCTTATGTAAATATATATTACCTATAAATGTATTCTTAAATTTGTAACTCCTTGTTGCATAAATTATTGTGAGTAATGATATCGTGTGCAATGTTTTGAAGTAAACTAAATCCTTCAAAACACTGATGAATTAGCGATTGAGATTCATTTGTATTTTAATACATTATCCAAAACATTTGTTCTGCATCTGTCTACTAAAAATAACGTTGCAGTCCGCTGGAATATGTTGTTTGGTTTCTTATGGGGGAAAAAGCCAGTTCTGGCCAATCTCTGCTGTGAAAGACTTCATCGCGCTTCAAAAATATATTTAAAATCTGTCCTTCAAGACTTTTTTCCCCAAACCTACATTTGTTCGAAAACAGATTTTAAAATCGTATCCAGGTTGAAGCCTCACATTGAAGTGTGACCGTATCGATAAAAATTCACCCATCACTACACATTAGATTGCGATTTGTTGGCAATGTTTCCACCCTGGTGTCTTAATCCTTCAACCAGAACAAAACACCCCTACCGAAAGCTAGTACAGTCAGTTCGGCCATAACATGTCAAGAACATGACCACAATCCATGAATGAAAACTCGCTCTCTTCCGTAGTAGCCAGAAGAAAAAAAAACATTTCCGTCAAATAACTTCGTCTCGCAACTTGGAGGCTGTTCCACTCAAGTGTCGTCCCAAACTGTAAATCAAGGCGGCTAGCAATGACACTAAAACGACACCACGGGGGAAAAAAATCCCGTCTGATAATTCCCAAGACGGAACTCTTGACACTTGAATCGGGTTTTCATTCAAGCTGTTCGTGTGTTGGAGGACTTAATTCTCTTTTGTTCCATTGTTCCACAAGGTTAAATTAACATCGCGCTGGAATTATGCATTTCTGAATTCGCGGCTGGCAACACTGACCCTTATTCGGTTCTCGTCTGCCGGGTTTTCGGTTTGATTCCAAATGGCGAACCGGATCGTAACCTTTATATCCCTTTTTATGAATGAAAGTACGTAGTAAAATTGTTAGTGAGTTTGGATCGTGATTGTAGGAAGGAGATCGCTTTGTGTTTACTTTGCCTGCCCGTTTCGCTTATACGATGCAGTAAAGATAATCGCCGTTTTTGTGAGCGGATCCATCCCGTTTAGTATTCTTTTACCATCTGTGTTTAAAGTGTCTTTTAGGTTGAATAAAGGAAAATGCGTTGTTCGCAATTTTGTTGGCCAAAGGACACAAAGAATTAGACTTTGGCCTAGATTTCCGGTATTTTTTATCTGTGTTTTCCTTTTTTTCTTTCTAATATTGCCTCGTGTAAACCAAAACTAACAAAGAGCGATAAACCAAATCACCAGCGGAAAGACGAATAAACATGGAATATTTCTACGAAACAATTTATCAATTAAATTATGTGGAAACTATTTCATGTTACGTCTCTCTCTTTCTCAGCAGACATATTTTTATTTAATTCCTCCAAGTTTGCGTTGCTTTAGTACGACATTAATTAAAATTTTCCTAGCTTCACGAGGTTTCCGAGTTGCGTAGTGACTTTTAACTCCACAACACTAGAAATATCACTAATCAACACATCTGGTGGTTAAACCTCAAAATGGTTCTGACGCGATTTCTCGTCCATCAAAATCCTACTAATTTTGTTAAGTAGATATACCACGTTATCACGATATTGCCGGTATTTTTACGATGAAAATATCTTGTCAGTTTTTTACATATGACGAGAGTTTGTTGTGGTATGTTGTGGTAGCCTGGTGGAAGAGTAAGCGATTACCAAACGGAGGATTGCAATTTCGAATCCAAACGTAGATCACCGTGTTCCAATGGCCGGTCCACCTCAAATATCCTCACGTTGGCGTGGTGTGCAAGTTTGGAGAATGGTGCCAGCTCAGGTGCTGCCTCGTCATCTGACCACGGTTCAAAAATACGTGGGGTTGTCCAAAAATCTTTCCCGTGGGGATTGATCCCGGACCGTCGCCTTGCCAGTTGTGTTGCTCCAGTGATACGTTAACTAACATACGAATTAATACACGACTAGTCGAGATCGGATGGTTTAAGGAATTTTCGGAAAGATTTTACTGGTCAAGAAATTCACAACTAGGTTCAAGTCATACAGGGAAGACTGGAGGTTGGAGAACTCCCAATCTGAACCGACAACGCCTTTGTGTTCGTCGAAAAACCGACAGGAAGCGGATAGCCTCGATCGGTTCACGAGCCGTTTTCTCCTTCCTTCTATGCCATTTATTTTAAAACTATTAGCATAATTTTTGCTATTGGGATGCTCTGAAATATAATACAAATTGTATAGTATTTATAAAAGCCCAAATCCCAATAAATGACATTTTACAGCAACAAAAATATCTATTTCTGGTATTTCCGGCTTGGGAATACATTTTAAGTAAATTTCTTCCAATTGAAGTGGTGTTGGTTGCCACAAATTTAAAAGAATGTTATACAGGAAAGAAGCAAAAGGGATATGACAGTCAAAAAACGGATGTACACCCGTCAAAAAAAAAAAAAAAAAACGACTCACCCGATCGCAATTGCACAATTTACATTGCAGAACAAAACGGAACGTAGCAATCGATAGGGGTGAATGTTTTCTACAAATACCAATATTTAAAATTTGTTTAAGGGGCCGTCTTCATATTAAATTGGGTGCTTGCTCCGAAAATTTCACTACGAACCCACATCTTTTATCACATATATATGTAAGAATAGACCCCCGCACCGCATAGCAACCAACCGACATTCTTCCCCCGCGCAGTGTTCGGTCGTTGGCAACGACTCCGCAGACGAGAGAAGGGAGCGAAGGATACCAGACGTGGAACCATCGAACGTTGAGTATAAAAATTTGCAGCAACAGTGTTCTAGACGCCAAACTCTCTATGCAATGAATTTGTTACTAAAAGCAATAATGTGCTTTCGACGTCATTCTTTAAACTTTGTAAATAGTTAATTGTGATAGTCTTTAATTAAATGTGATTGAAATTCAGACGATTTAGTTTCTTTAAACTCCAAACCATACATATAGATTCTACAAACAATTTCAGGCGGAAATTAAAAAAAGTTCATCAATTTTATTCGATTTTTCACCGATTTGTACGTGTTTGAAAATTAGATCTCCTGATGTTAAATTGGTGTTTCACGTTTTTTGTTATATTTGTTAAAAACATTAATTTTCCTAGGAAATTGTTTTTCCATCCTTTGCTACCCAAACACAATCTATACCTAAACATTTTAACTATCAAACTAAATTTTACTCTTTTGTATTAGTTATGAAATTAATATTCATTTTTGGCAAATTTTGACTCCATGCGATTCAACTGTTACTGAAACATAGGAATTCCAAATTTCAGCTCATCACGTTCATAATTAGTAGCGCAGTGAGACTGTTTGCAAAATGCGATTATTATTATCGTTATTGGGGATTGTTCACAAAGTGAAAACAGAAATTTCTGCTAACAGATCCTGAGATTCAATCAGAACGGTTTCTGACTTAGTCATCATCTTAATGGACTTCATACCAAGGCGCCTGCAACCGGTCATTGACTGCGACGGCCACTACACGTCTTTATTAAAATTTATTATGTGATTGAATATGAAGTCATTTGGAAGATATTATACTAAAAACAGGTCAAAAAGTTTGTCAAGTATTGAAAGTTTCCTTGCACATTAAAGTTCCTTGTATTATTTTAAAATTTTAAGTCACATTTTAGTTTCAATACATGTAAATCATAATGTCAAAAAATCTCAATAGAAGGAAACCGCATTTTTGTAGTAGACTTGCTTTACTTATCTAGCATATATCTTTGATGTTGTTGCAATGTATCTTCGTCAAAAATAATCGTAATTGAAAAAATATTTTTGCTGTCCATAGAATTCGACACATCTTCGTTTTAAACACACACAAAAAAAAAAACGATTTTTCAATCATTTTTGACTGTTTCTTTATGAAGTTAAGACACCTAAAGCTAGTGTCAGGACGTGCAGGTAGACCATGATTGTCAACTGATTGTATTTTGGTAGACCAGGGGTCAAGGAGGGAGGGCGTAAAATTGAATAAAGTTGTAGTTTATAGGTTCAAAGTTATAAAACATCATGGCTCAGTGAATTTGTCCACTTCGCTGGCAACTTATGAGTTGAAAGTGGTGCAGATTCGATTCCCCCTGAGTGTATTTCTGTCCTATGTGTCAGAAACACTTTCCCTGTGTGTTTATGTCTATGACTTGATGTTGTCTGTTTTTGTGTTCGGCGTAGCATGAGAAAATATGACCAATCAAAGTGATCATACATTTCCATTGTCTTCATAATTATAGTGGATAACAATTCAGGTTAAACATTGAGTGGGATATATCTTTCTACTTCATGAAGAGCCGTCATCTAACTTAATCGGTAAACAAAATGTTGTGTACTCTTTAAAAAAGGGTGCTAAAATAAATTCGATGAAACGTAATATTTTAATGGGATCAGTGGTCTCATTCTGTGTGCATCAAATAACCACGTTTTGAAAATCTCCACTGTAAACAGCACCAAGTATGTATTTGTAGGATAAATTAAAACAAAATTACCGAGTGTGCCAATGTTTTAGAAAAAAGTTGCTTCTGACAAAAAGTTCTTAAATGTTACGAAATAATTATCAGTAAGGAGCAGATTAAATTGAAGTGGCTTAAAGTCCTCAGTAGAGATCACAAAATTGTAATAGAAATCTTCTATCACAACCATGTCAAGGACGATGAAAGAGGACCATATTACATTTGTATGGACTAGAGTTACAAGAGAAAGAGTAGCAAGCTGAAAGAGAAATATATCCTAATCAATGGGCAATAGAAGAGGAATATATATATATATATATGAAACTGGTATGGCCAAAAGTCCCCAAAAGAGAGAAAGAGCAGCAAGTTGAAAGAGAAATCTTATATTACATTCAAGTAACGGGCAATGAAAGATGGCCATATTTCACTAATATAGCCAAGTCTCCAAGATAGAAGGCAGCAAGTTGAAAGAGAAATCAATCACAGTCAATGGTAAATGGAAGAGGATCATTTTACACTTGTATGACCAAGAGTCCACAAGAGAGAAAGCAGCAGGTTGAAACAGAAATCAATCACAATCAATGGGAAATGGAATATTGCCAAATAAACTGGTATGGCCAAGTGTCCCCAAGAGAGAGGACAGCGAGTTCAAAGAGAAATCGTCTACCACAATCAAGTAATGGGCAATATAAGACCATATTATACTAATATAGCCAAGAGACCCCAAGAGAAAAAGCAGCAGTTGAAACAGAAATCAATCACAATCAATGGGAAATGGAATATTACCATATTAAACTGGCATGACCAAGAGTTGCCAAGGGAAGGGGCAGCAAACTGAAAGAGAAATCTAATCACAATCAAGTAATGGGCAATGGGAAGAGGACCACTTTCGCTTGGGACGTTATCACAAGGAGCAACCTTCGCGAATTCAAAAGTCTCATCACTCCTTAAAAACCAGCACATTCTTTCTTCATAAAAAAAAGTAATGGTTCAATTTCAATACAGAAAAAATGTGTCCACCTAAGAATAAAATCACCAACGCGTCAAATCGCACGCGCTGCGAAGACACCTTCAAAAGATCCCGTGACAGTACACAACACCGAGTGCTCCAAATATCGCACATTTGCAGCATTCCACTCAACAGCTGCTGAAAGCGAAAAGACATTCCAACACCTGCGACTGCCGACAATGAGCAACAGCCATCCCGATACTTTCGTTTTCGTCAAACCACCCCAAGAACGTTCTTTCTTTTTCTTCCCTTGTGCGTGGCTCGCTGTCAGAACGCGTGTCTTCCGGCAATTCTCCACGCTTGCCCGGCCAGCAGGCAAGGCATAAAATACGCGAGAAAGTAACCGAAAAGGAACCCTAATTCCGAACCTGTTGAGGTCAGTGGGACACACTTCTATAAAAGCCTCGCGTCCTCCCTGACGACGCATCACTCCCGATACAGACCACTTCCAGAACCTCGCTCGCCCACAATTGCTCCCAGGTAAGTGGCAACGGTTTCGTCTTTTCTGATAAAGATCTCCAGAATCGATAGCCTTCTGCTTTTTTGGATTTTGCTCTGAAGGGAGGCGATCTTTTTAGGTTTTTAACCATCTACTAATCACTTTTTATTTTTAAAAAAAGATTTAAGGAGATTGTTAAATTAAAATAATATTGTCAGATTTTATAAGTGGCAGTGGTATTGTGTTTCCGCATAGGAAAAATTGATAAATTTGTGATTTTGAATTTTGCTCTAAAGCGAAACCTGGTGTGTTTTTAGGTTGTATAACCACTCACACTAATCACTTAAAAAAAATTTGATGAGATTGTTAAATTAAAATAATGCTGT
The DNA here is from genome assembly GCA_947359465.1 of Metellina segmentata. Classification (NCBI taxonomy): domain Eukaryota; kingdom Metazoa; phylum Arthropoda; class Arachnida; order Araneae; family Tetragnathidae; genus Metellina; species Metellina segmentata. Next base: position 33,449,779 of record OX375876.1, on the reverse strand, counting down.
CAGATTTTACAAGTGGCAGTGGTTTTGTGTTTACTCATCGGAAAAATTGATAACCTCGTGATTTTGAATTTTGCTATAAAGGGAAGCGTGGTGTGTTTTTGGTTGTATAACCACCCACTAATCACTTTTTATTTTAAAAAAAGATAAAATGAAATTGATAATTTAAAATAATAATAGTGTCATATTTCATAGTGTCATCAAATGGCAGTGGTTTTGTGTTTTCTCATAAAAAAAAAATTGATAACCTCGTGGTTTTGAATTTTGCTCTAAAGCGAAGCGTGCTGTGGTTTTAGGTTGTACAACCACCCACTAACCACTTTTTATTTAAAAAAAGTTTTAATGAGATTGTTAAATTAAAATAATAATGTCAGATTTTACAAGTGGCAGTGGTATTGTGTTTCCCCATCGGAAAAATTGATAACTTTGTGATTTTGAATTTTACTCTAAAGGGTAGCGTTGTTTAATCCACTCTCTAATTAATTGAAAAAAATAGTTGATGAGATTGTGAAATAAAAATAATTTTGTCAATTTTTACAAGTGTAAGCGTTTTGTTTTTCCTGATAGTTATCGGAGAAACGACAACCTTCTCGTGTTTTTTGGATTTTGGTCGTTCTTTGAGGTTATTTTACCCACTCACTAATTACTTCTATTTTTTAAATATTTACTCCGATAGTTAAATAAAAATGACATTGTTACAAATTGTTTAATGCACACGCTAGTCACTTTTCTTTAAAAAAATGCAATACGATTGTTAAACTATATAAAATAATATTGCTAGTTCTTACAGTGTTGTTAATTGTGATACTACACATCTTTCTTTTCCTATAAGAGTTATTTAGCTTTCGTCAACCAACCGGTGGTCCTAAATTGCGAGGTGTTGTTCTCAAACTTTTCCTTCGGTATTGATTGCGGACAGTTGCTAATAGCCTGTTGTGTTTGTTCAGTGCGACGTTAATTCAACTATCTACTTACTCGCCAATCACTTGATTTTTTTAAAAAATAAGTTTGCTTTAGTAATATTATACCATGATAAACTATTTTTGATTAGTAAACATTCTTAAATAGTTTTTATTCCAACTTGTTTAAACGCACTGTTTTTTGTCCACCTTTCGAATATTTTTAAATATTTTATTTCTACTAATATTATACTCAATAATCCTTGGCAATAGTCATCCCTTATCGCCTCATGAACGAACCTTAACTTAAACCCCTGGGAATGAACTATCCTTACCTACATCGTTCAAGGAAATAAACGTTTCTAAACTAGTTAAGTTGTCAATGTCCTTTAAGCGTGTAAAATGGAGCACTCTCTGTCTGGCTCGTGGAAAAAATACTAAACTTACAGTACGGATGGGTAAAGATTAGAGACATATGGAACTCTTTCCTCATCTTCAATATTTGTATTTTAATGTCTACTGTTAAATACATAATAGGGTGCACCTGAGACTTAGACTTGCATAACGTTTTCGGGAAGTGACTAGTCTACGCGAGAACTGTTCCTGCACAGTCTATGTCTGTTATCTGTTATCCTCATCTCATTTACCATAGGGTATGCTTAAAGAGATGTATTGCGTATGTCACATTGCTTACTTAATGACAAATTAGATGCGCATTTGTTAAAACTTTTACCTGTCGCTCAGAACTTCTAACTGCCTTTATAGTGTTAGTAATCATCAAAGTCAAGCCATCGAAGTAGGTTTTAATAATCACACAGAATGAAAAAAATTTCCTCGATAAGACAAGGGATATTAAGGAGTATACACATACCCTTTTGACACCTGTAGACTCAACTACGACGTCGTTATAACCGAGCTAGAACTGCTATTTTCTACCTCCAAATTTCGCCAAAACCAAAATACAACTAAGGCATTCACCAGAGCTGCCTCTACTCAATATGAACGAGGCCTGTTTCCTTAGTGACCACCACTTCTTAGACATAGTGGCGGGAGCAGTTCTTGAGGTATAAAGACAGAGTTGTAAGCAATGCAAACCATTGATAAGAATCCGAAAGCATAGCTTTAGTTTAAATATTATTGTGATATCTATTTCAAATGGCGTCACCATTTGCTTCGAGAGATGTGAGGGTTATAGTCATTAGTAGTCATCAAAGTAGTCTTTAGTAAGCATATACAATATCCATTTCCCCACAACACGGCAATGACTATTAATGGGTACACCTTACACCTTTTCCATCTGTAGACTAAATTATTTTACAAATGCCCAGTCAATTTAAACTTGTTATAAATGCTTTTGTCGCCATTGCACTATAAAGGCGGAATTTTTAACAAATTGGCGTTACCCTGGTGCACCAAGCGGATGTGATTACCTAACCTACAGTCAAGAAAACAACCCTTTTATAGAGATACCACACATTCACATCAGACGGTCAAACATTCATGTCAAACTCCAAATTCAAACCAAGAACCTTTATATCTACTAGTAAGTTTCCTGATCACCAGCCTGTTGACTAAACTAAAATATAGTTCCCTAGTCTCGATCTGTTCACAGAAACTGTTCACGAGTGAAATTATTCTTAAGGCGGGACTTATGTTTTTTATCGGTCGATTTAATATCGTCTTAAAAGATCTTTAAATGTTTATATTTCATCGCAAACCCCCTAGTAGCCTATTTAGAAATACAGCACCGTGAGAAAAGATTTGAACACACAAATGTTTGTCGCATGGAGTGCGGAAACCAAAAAAAACGCAGTTCCTTCGAAATGCTGTATTTTGAGTGAAATGCGCACTGTGACTAGAAACAATTAAAAGTTCCAAAACACGCTACATTAAACGTTTAGTACATTGATACTTAATAGAAAAAACTATCTTTGATGTACGAAGCCAAAGTTTTTTTAAAACGCTACAAATCCCAGATGTACCGCACCGTTTTGATTCCTTGTTGCATCCGGCTTAATGATGGCCAAAAGCGGTGAGTTATGTACGCTGAGTTTACCCAAGCTGTGTGAATATTCGGTACGGGTATCCTTCCGGATTGGGAGGAAAGGATTATTTTTAAGTGGATCACACACACTTGAACTTGTTTGTAGACAAACTTGACCTTAGATAGTTGAAGAGTCTTTCCCAGAAGGGCGCTGATTCCTCGGGTATTACTTGGATTAACGTTGCAACACTATGGACTATTTGCAACGGTCCGCAATCAATCCCAATAGGGAAGGACCATGGTGCAGAATTATGTTCAGTGTTCTCCAACGTAACTCCAAGCAATTGCAATTGTTCAGCGGGCATTTTGTCCGAAGTTTAAAAACTGTAGCCATATCAAAAACAGACGTAAAACACAATTATAGGCTAAATATGTATTACATATAGTCTTTCTCGCTTTAACATTTACCCTTAAATGTTGCTTTACGTTATTTAAAAGTGGTCTTTGTTATAAAAACCAAGGAATTAAGGATTTAGTTATATACTAGCTACACGAAGTTTAAGAAGCCCGTTGTGCAACGTTTTGTTTACTTTAGCCGTTTGAAGCACGGCTAGCTTTGTTGCCACATAGCCTTATTGAACATATCATCAAAAATATCCAGATCATTTCTTACACGCGTAAAAAAATCATTCCAAACATATTATCTTCCAAATTCTAAACGAAGACGTGAAGGTACCAAAGGAGGAAAGAGCACACATATTAACGTCATCTGTAACCGTTTTTAACCAAAAAAAACATCAAATATTTTCCCTATACGCTCAAAAAGAAATCATCGGCTGTGAGGCACAGAAATTATATTTACCGAGATGATTTTAGCGTCGAAAGTAGTCTTCTCGACACGCACCATTTAGTAAAGGAATGACAAATTGTGTGCACATGACACCTACTGTTTATGAAGAACAAAAAAACGAACCTCGCTTGAGTAGGTACACCAAATTACAATTGCGCGTGCCAAAGAACCCTGCAATCGCCATTTTGTAGTATTCAAAATAAATGGCGAAGTTATGAGCCGACCCTCGGTTTGGGCTCGGCAAGTTTTAATCCTTCTGTCTCCATTTTAAAAGGACACTAATCCGATCCGATCTGTCAGTGACTTGTCTATTCTAGCGACAGATGTAAGTAGCATTCACAAGAGACGTCCTGTATTTTGAAAAGCTTGAATTGACGAATTTAAGATGCGTTCGCCTGTCATTTCAAACCGCAATATTGGTTTGCTAAGCTTCTTGTAGATGCCGTTCATTGACTCACTGATGGTTGTAGGATAGTTTATAAAATATGTCGTCCTTTTTCGTTAAAATGGATTCAATGCCACTGTGTTTTGTAAGGAACCCAAGGATTTAAGTGCATTGTCGAATGAATCAGTCGAATAATTAAAGTTTATTATTTCCTTTACTCTACATTCAAGATGTAGCCGGTGCAGGTTTGATTGTTATAACTATTATTTGATGCATTTCTATCTTCTGTGGTGTTGATAATACGTTTCGTGTGTGCACGACCATCGCCTGATGTTATCTGTCTTGTGTTTGGCAAGTCATGACAGAAAATCCGAACCTACCATTTACTTACTGAAATGTTAACAGAAAACTCATGGCAGCATTATTCCACCCTAGAGCTTTAATATATATCAGCACCTCGTTAAATACAAACATTTATATCAAGTGCTTAATGCTGGACTTTCGACAAATTTATGACACACATTTTCGCTTTTCCATACAGAACTATAAAGAGGTTAGAGCGTGTGGTCGATTTCTCAACTAGGAAGAGTTCTTTAATCAAGACAAACAAGTTGATTATTATCATAATTTAAACCTTTAATTAAAAATTGAACATGAGTGGGCAGTGAGAAACAAAACACGACGCAAGAAATATCGATCATAAAAGTAAAACTGGTATGACAGTCGGAAAAAAACATTCCATATCATGGTTAAAGCAAAAATAAAACATGTAAGATGCATTACAAAAAATGTTGCACGTTGTACAATAGATATTAAAACGGTTTAATAATGTAATGATACTATGTAATAGTCTGGGATAAAAGAGCTTTAACATTATCTAAAAATTGAACTATTTTATTTTCTACGTAAATAAAACAAAAGCGGATGTGTCTATAACAATTAGAATTGTTTTTCGAATGACATGGGGTAAGTCAGATTAAATCAAACATAGCATCCTTTTCTTTTATGCATCCTGATAATGGTTAGTTTCGAATTAAGTCAAATTTAGACACATTGTCATAAATTTTGGTACAAAATAAACATATTTCAAAGAAGATGAGATGCTAGTTTTATTTAAAAATATAACTAGTTAATTTAGATTTATATCATATATATCATATTTAGGTTTATATCATACATTTTGCATTACTTCAGACTGTTCATTACCTTGTTTCACGCGTGCGATTATTATTTTCACACTTTTTACAAGTCGAATTTCTTTCCCTTGTTAATTTTTCAAGTCTAATTGCTCATTAATTCACAATTCATCACATGAATTCTTTACCCTCTCCTAAAGATAACCGAAATCTTTGGTGAAATTACTTTCAACAATCAGTTCTCGTTAACGACGAAGTTCCAATTACATAACGTGTTCCAAGAATGCTCAGTGACGTTCGTTAATGGCCGCAGTTAACAATCAGGAAAGAATAAAAATAATTTAAAGTTATCGTCTGAGCATCAGGAAACTGAATTTTCATCGAACTGAGCACGGCTAAAATAAGCATAGCGTCTTTTCAATTACACAACCACGCAGGAGGTCACAGGGAAAATATTTGGGTCATACTGGAGAAGGCGAAAAAAAGGGTACATAAATTCCCTAGTTCACTACACTAGACCATGGATGCATTTGAGAAACTGAGACAAAAAAGAAAAATCGTCAAGACTATTTCCTCTTCAACTGAAATGAACTTCATGACACATATTTGCAGATAGATTTAATCGTCTTTCCCTATTTCATACAACTGGATGAGAAGTTTGTATTTTACATGAATTTTTTCATTCCTTTATAGATAAATTTCTTTATCTGATGGAATTGCGTAATGGAAAGAGGTTCACAATAAGAAAGTTGGTTTAAAGATTCGATCGACGATATGCAATAGTTGGGTTCGAAGTTAACGAAAGTCGTCTGGTCGTCATGGTAATTGTCTCGGCTGTCTGGTAATGAATTACGTCGCGTTTTCATCCTCGTTTCAAACAATGTCAAACTTTTGCATTGTCATTTGCATCTGGGTCATTGTCCATCTGAGGGGGTTTAAAATAAATTCCAATTTTAAAATATAAAAAACTCAGGTTTTGACCTCGTCATCATGCTGATATCGGCAATATCCTGATGACGAGTTACCTCGTCAAAAGCAAAATTATTAAGATTTTCATGTACGAGACATTTCGTCAAAACCATTACGAGTATAAAAAAACTTAAAATTACCAGATTTCCAAGATGTGTGAAACATATTGTCGCCTTAAAAATGAAACACATGAATTCAAAAAATTAGGTATGAGAAAACGAATGGGAAAAATTGCATCTATACAATGCTATACTCACTAAGCTACTATGTATACTCACTAACCTACTATGGTATACTGACTAAGCTACTATGGAATACTCATTAAGCTACTATGCTATATTTATTTAGCAATATTTCTTAAGGCTAATTTTAATCATTTAGCAATATTTCTTAAGACTAATCTTAATCATTTAGCAATATTTCTTAAGGCTAATTTTAATCATTTAGCAATATTTCTTAAGACTAATCTTAATCATTTAGCAATATTTCTTAAGGCTAATCTTAATCAAAAGAACATTGTCAATGTGAACATCTGTGTAAAGATCACCCTATTAATGATCAAGAAAAGCCACGAAAACATGAAACATTTGACTCGTTGTCTTTCACTTGCCAAACCGACGATATTTTCATATATGTGGATTAGTTGATTTGAGATCTATGGGGACACACATGAACATGTTGCGCCAAACACAACAATGACAACGTCAAGTAATGGACAAACACAAAAAATGAAACTTTTATCAATACAGAAGAGAGAAATACACCTAGGGAGAAACGGAATCTACAACTCGCATGGGATAGATCTTCGCCCATGCAGTTTAAAAAAACTGCTTTAGTGTAGTGACCTTTATAGGGTTGATTATTATAAAAACGAACGCTTTTCGAGTGACCCTGATGCAATATTTCTCACCGTCAAGGAGTAAAGTAAACCTGAAAATAGACTAGACAGCCATTTCTGCTGACAGCTGTTGCACTATCAATATTTAATGTTACGCATGAATGGAAACTTAATTATTAATATTATTCCTACGGCAACACAGATAACACAAGTAAATGATTAAACTAGCTGCCCCCATTCTGAACTCAAGTCAACGACACCCATCAGGAAGCAGTTTAAATGAATTTAAATCAACACCTTCAGCGTAATTTCAATCGAATGGCCAACGCCCCTCAGCGAGTCTGCTAATTTTCATTGGATCATCATCATTATCTCGTTGATATCGTGAATTTCTGCACGCTTGTTTCGTCCGTTGAACTGATATCGAGTTACTTTACATTCCCTCTGACCTTGCACTGTCGTCAGGTCAGCTGACCATGGTTCAAAATTACGTGGTGTTGTCCGTAGGGGATTGATCCCGGACCGTTGTCAGTAGCCCGTTGTGTTGTTCTAGTACGACTTTAGTTAAAAATTACCAAATTACTTGACCTTACACTGTGTGCGAACTTGAAATGAACTTCGCTCTGTGCCAAATGTGAGTCTTTCCTCCTAGCCTCTGGATACAGATAGTTGATTAACATCACACTGGAGCAACGAAACGGGATATTGGCAACGGTGAGGGATATAACGCGAAGGGAATGATTCCAGGTCAACACCTCGTAATTTTGAACCACTGTCAGATGCGACGGCACTCTCCAGTCTCACGCAACACAATAACCTGAGGACATTTGAGGCCACTAAAGATTTAATATGCACCAGCATTCGTGTATGCGACGGTCTTTGGGTTGGACCGAGTTTCGAACTCGCAGCCCTTCGATTGCTAGTCCGTTACTCTTCCAACTGGTCTATGGAGGCCCATCAGGAGTGGATGTACACTACCCTACAATAATGGACAGCGGATTTGCATTAAATTTGACTACTTGTTTGGGGGTGCTTTCGTGGCATGGTCTGGGACCTTTGCATGTTGTTCCTGGTCAATCGAACGCCGAAGCCTACATGAACATTTTGGCCGATCAGGTTCTTCCTACGCTCTGGCAATGTTATGGAATGGGCGAATGTTACTTCCAGGAAGACTACGCTCCATATATTGATGCAATCTCTGTGAAGAATTGGTATCGAGATATGGATATAAAACGTCTTCCTTGGCGTGCTCAGAGTCCCGACCTAAACCCCGTAGAACATTTGTAGGACGAGTTACAGCGACGCTTACGGACCAGGGAACCGCGTCCGAAAGCTACAGCTGAGATGGCGACATTCTTGCAGCAGGAATGGACACAAATACCCATAGCTGTGTATCAAAACCTTGTTGAAAATATGCACAGAAGGTTTGCTAGTGTAATTGCAGCACGTGGGGAGTATCCCCCTGTTGAGGCATGTATTATTTCGCTTATACCATCACATTTTGCTGTTCGATCCATTATTGTAGGATAGTGTATATCTATTAATAAAAAGCGTCTGGGTATGGAGAGGCGTGGATTCCATGAGCATTGAAATTCACAACGGATGAATGGTTCGGTATTTTTCAAATCTTCCATTGTGCGTCGCTTGAATTTAAATGGTTCAATTTCGTCTCCACGCTCGATTTCATGCAACTTTTCTCCACGCCACTTGGCGTGAACTAAATTCGGTGCCCGTTCTTTTTCGTTTGTGGTTGTTTTGTTGCGTTATCTGAAAGCGAAACGTGTGTTTATGTTCATCACGAGTTGAAAAAAGGAAAGCTGGCCTATGATGTCCACTCCGGGCGATAGCAGTTAGGGTGATAAACGTCGTGGGCAATTTTTGGAAATAGGGCTTTCACTCAAGCGAGCAGTTCTCGTATGTTTATGTTTCAGTTTTTTGTTAGGAGCCCAGTTAGTCCGTTGGGAAGATTAGCTGATTAGCAATCGGAGGATTACGAGTTCGAAACTCGATCCAACCATAGATTTAGTTAATGTACCGTTGTCCTTCAGACTCATCAGAATTTTAGGAAGAACAGCGATAGTGAAAACGAAGTAAAACGATTCCTCTATTCATTTAACAAAGAGTTTCTTTCTTTGTAAAAGTATATTGATGACGCTAAAATAACTTTTAAATTGTTGTGAGAGACAAGTTTGAATCTTTCGTCTCAAACCTTTGTCGACCTCTGTATTAGACCAAAGAAACATCAATTTCTTTCATCCTTGGAGACGCTGTATCCCGGTTGGAAGAGTTGCGGAATAACAACCGGAGAATTGCGAGTACAAATTCAACCAAAGAACGTCGTGTACATGTGGGCTGGACTCGTTTAATCTACCGTGGCCTCAAATATCCTCCAATTGGCGTGTTGTGGACGCTTGGGCAATGAGATGCCAGCTCATTTGGTCGTTATCTGACCGTAGGTGAAAATTACGAGGGGTCCTTCGAGACTGATCGTGGACCCCATCGCCACTTGCCCGTTCTATAGCTTCAATGCGACGTAAATTCAACTACCTACAAATCGCACCTTTAACTTCAAAATTGACATGCTGAAGCTATGAGGCTGTCATTCAACTATTAATACACCCTAGAGAGCTCTTTATAAGAAATACGATCAAGCGGTCTGGTGGTTAAGGTGTTAGCCTCTAGATAAGAAGGTTCCTGGTTCGAATCCCAGTCAGTACATGGATGTTTGTAAGCGTATGGTGTAAAGGTGGTTGGTGCACCTTAAATCTGTCGTAGCCGAAAGTCTTCCCGTTGGGTTGGTGTGGACGTTTGGAGAGTGGGGTGCCAGCTCAGGTGTTGCCTCGATCTGACCGTGGTTCAAAATGACGTGGTCTTGTCCTCGGATCTTTCCCTTAAGGGATTGGACCCCGACCTTCGTCAAAAGCCGGCTGAGTTGCTCTGTATACTATTATTTAAAACTACCTTACCTTTATAAGTAAAAATACATTTTAAGGTAGGTAGGTGTTTAATTAATGTCTCACTGGATAAACACAATGGTCTGTTAATACATTTTAAGAGATCAAAAATAGTTCCATTCGTCAAAAAAAAATTAAAAAAACCACTTCCACGAATGAATTACTTTAATCCTGGAATCTATCCATTGGGAAAGAAACCACTAATCAAAGCGAGAAAATGGAACACCCGATTGTCCACAACGCGAGGATCCAGCAGGTGGCTAAAAGCGGAACAGTAGGATCGGGTTGGATGAAGATCGAGCTGCAATCGAGCGCAGCTCCGGCTGGAAATCTCAACCTAAACACGTTTTTCCCAAATCAGACTTTCCCAGAGGCAATTATGCATCTTATTTGAACAGAAAGCTCATTCAGCTCTTTCTTTTCTGGTCTATTCGTTCCCGCTTTTAATAATATAGTCCTCCCGCAAAATCCCGATGCCAACTGATTACTAAATAGATCACCTTCTAGACAACGCCCGTTTTTGGCAGCGAGGTCACTTTTTCTCTTCTCAGTCAAAGTTTCTTTGTTGCATCTGCTAAGTCTCTTGTTTGTAGCATGATAACTTGAAGCTCAGGTGTTGCCTCGTCATCTGACCGTGGTTCAAAATTACGTAGTGTTGTGCTCGGCTCTTTCCCTTAGGGGATTGATCCCGGACCGTCGTCCATATCCCGTGGTGTTGCTCTTGTACGATATTAATTAAAAATTACCAATTATTATATTACATTACTACATAATGGTAAGTAGGTAATTAAATTAATATCGCAATGAAGCAACACAACCGGCTATTGGTGACGTTTCGGTCCGTTGACAAGGTAAATACCAGAGCTGGCCACTCCTCAAACTAGAAGCCAGTGAGTACATTTGAAGACAGACCTGCCCCCATGTACACAGCGATCTTTGGTTGGATTTAAACTCATAACCCTCCGATTTCTTGTCCGTTACTATTTCGACCGGGCTAAAAAGTACTAATGGTTCATACAAACTTAGAAACTAGTTTAGTGTTACTTTCCGGGTAAATATAGAAATCGAGCTTTAACTTGGGGCTTCAAACCAGGAAGGAAAACATGACAGGATTGAATATCCTGTTGGGAACGTAGTATCGCCTTGTGTAAATCCAAAGTTCAAGTATTCACGGGATATCTGCAAAAGCTGCATGTTTATTCATCGAATGATGATATAACCTTGCATCGAACCGTGTTATATCTTGGACGTAGATGTCATAGAGGGTGCTGCTATGTAAGGGTAGTTGAGGAAGACATTTAAATTTGTATCCAGGTTTTAATGAGGATTTTAACCCCAAGATGAGTCAATTCAGCATGACAATAGCCATTTCTCTTTTGGAATAAAGAACATATTCTGTACTTCCTTACCACCACCCGATTGTGGACGTTTGAAATGTTGATACATCGGATGTCAAATGAAGGTCAAACTCATTATATCCTTATTCAATATACATTTCTCACAATAGACATATATTGTTCAATATACAATTGAGTAAGAATTTTCTGTGGTAGCCTAAAGAAAGAGACGAAAGAGCTGTTACAGGAACATGGCTATTTGGGAGATATTTGGCATGCAAGAAAATACTCAATTCAGTGTTTTTCTGAAATAATAAACTAAATAATATTTACTGAAATAATAAGGATACTAAAGGTGATAATTAAGACGATATACGTAATCTTAACATTTTAAAGAAACTAATGACACCTTTTGTTAAATCACTAAATACTTCGACCAAGTTCTTAGGACGGGGAAAGGAAAATGGAATCGATTCATAAATTTTGCAACAAATTGTACAGTAGTACCCAAAGCTAAATATGAGAACCCCGATAGCTCTTAATTCAGATCTAAACACAAAAGACATTAGGCCTGATGACCATTCTAATTTGTTCACATCTCAAGTAGAATAAGCATGCAATTACTTAAAGTAACCCTTACCGTCATATTTCATTCAGAATATAATTCTGAAAGAAATGAGCTATTCTTTACTCAAATTTACTACTAAAAGTGAAGGTATGCAGCTATTTTATTAACGTAGCACTGGAACAACACAGCGGGCTATTTGCGGCGGTTTTGGATCTCACCCGAATGGAAAGGTCATAGGAGCGCCCCACGTAATTTTAAACCAGTAAATAGCCACGCCACACTTCCTATCAAAGTGCAGATGACCCTCTTGATGGTTGTCTCTGCGAGGTAGCGAAACTCATTTTACCGTGATGGACGAGATATCTCTTCATTAGAAGAATACTAACCAGATCTTAACCTTGACGTCATCGAAACATCGGAAATATCTTGATATCTCGTCCATCTCGATCTGATCAATTCTCCTCTAATGACGAGATATCTCTTCAAACCACTTGGTAGGTAGGTACCTAATTACCACCCGACTGAAGCAGCACAACAGGCTATTGGTGGAGGTCTGCAATCAACACCCGGAGGGAAAGATCCGAGTACAAGACCCCTTCATTTTGAACCCCGCTCAGATGACGAAGTCGCACCTGAGCTGGCACCCCACCCTAAAAAAGTCTACACCACTCCAACTTGAAGTCATTTTAGGCCACGATCAATTTAACGTGCACCAGCCCCTTCGAACTCGCTTACCCACGGTTGCTAATAAGTTACTCTTTCAACCGGGCTACCACCAAACCACCTGTAAGGTCATTATTTCGTCTGGGATGCTAGATCGCTGTTTTCAAGACCACTTGCACCGCTACATCAAAGTAAGAAGGGCAATGTTTCTTGGAGCCACATTCTCACGCTATGTTTCCACCAAGAAATCACCTACAACACAAATACTTTTTTTAGAAAATTCCCTAAACGACCTTCCAGTGCGATCAGGATATGATCTCACGTAGTAGGCAATTATATCATTGGTCGTGACCTCTTCCTCCCCCTGGGCTGTCTTCACCTCAAATTCCAGGTTTTCAGGGGGGAAACTGTGTTTGTTGGACAACATACCTCCGACGTACATGACCCACTTTCAAGCCAGGGTTTCGGTTTCGTTGTAGACACTCCTCCGCGATCCATCTCTGTCATTAAAAAAGAGCGTTTTAGAAAGTGTTCCCCGAAATATCTCCTCAGAGCCTGGAGCTAAGCGATCGGATGTCCTTGATAAAGGTTGAACGTTCGTTGGGAATGTGGGTCAAGTGAGAGGAAATGCGGAGTGATATAATGTGCAACATCATTTTTGTGCGGGACGGCGGATTGCTCAGAGAGCACGTTCGGGTTTTTTTTTCCCAGAGAGCACCAATCGCTTATGGTGGCTCAAAACTACCTGGTGTTGTCCTCGGGTCTTTCCCAACGGGGGCTGATCTCGGACCTTCACCAATAGCCCAAGTGCGACTTTAATTAAAAAATACCAACCCGATTGCTTGTGCCGTCTGCCATTGGCCTTTGGAATTAGTAATTTGTTAATTTTGTAATTAACGTCGTACTAGAGCAACACAACGGGCTTTTGACGACGGTCCGGGATCAATCCCTTAAGGGAAAGACCCGAGAACAACACCTCGTAATTTTAACCAGGGTCAGATGACGAGGCAACACCTTAGCTGGCACCTCACTCTCCAAACTTCCACACCAACCCAACGTGAGGACTTTCGGCCACGACATGTTTAAGGTGAACCAGTCGCCTCTACACCATACGCACACAAACATCCATGCCCGGACCCGAACCAGGAACCTTCTGATTTAGAGGCTAACACCTTAACCACTATGCCGGTTGGTCGGCAGCTGGCTATATAGGTGAAAGAGGAATTCAGGTTCTAACACCCACTGGCCTTTGGAAATATAGCAATGTAAACCATTTATTTTTGCGAAAAATATTGAAATATGTTTTTATATTATTGTTAGGTAGGTAGTTAATTAGCGTCGCACTGGAGCAACACGATGGGCTATTGTCGACTGTCACAGATCCGAAGTCCACACCACGTGTTTTTGAACCACGTCATTTTGAACCACGGTTAGATGACGATACATGGAGATTAAACCTTAAAGCAAACCGAATATGTGCTACTTGGGGGAAAAAGTATTGAGATCAATGAAAAACCAGTTCGTGATAAATAAACAGTTTTTTTAACATGATAGAGGTGTCATCAGTCTAAAAGATTTCACCGACCAAAAGGAACTGTGAATGAAAATATCAGAGACATCCTCTTGTGCAACAGAGTATGTAAGACAATGAGCCGTAAATTGAATGGCCAGAACTGGTGCAGAACGCTGATCACTCTGCAGCGATCTTTCTTCAGTGGCTGTGCATATTGATCCCTCTTCTATATTCTGAGCGGCATCTTTATTCAACTCAGTGTGTGGGTGACACGGTTTTCGAGTTAGGTGTGGCAACCGTTCTTCTTTGTTTCAGCAAACCCTAGAATATATTTTTCTGAAAATCTGCATATGCCCTGATTTAAAGGCGCCAAAGTTCACTTAATGTATGGTATTTTGGAATCTTGCTGAATACACACACACACAATGGTCTTTAAGACCCAGTCAATTGTAAGTCTTCTACAAATACAGATAACTATTCTCGAATTTTAAGCTTTCCATGAAAATTTTACTATCCTATAGCACGTTGGCGTGGTGTGGAAGTTTTGGAGAGTGTGGTGACATCTAAGGTGTTGACCTCGCCATCTGATGGTGGTTCAAAATTGCGAGTCATTGTCCTTCGATGTTTCCCAATATGATGGAACCAGAACCGTCCCCAATAGCTGGTTCTGTAGCTCCAGTACGACCATAGTTAAATGCCTACTTATATGATTTGTTCGAATTTATTTTCAGTCTACATTGTTTTTTATTTGTTTACCGAATATTTTAAAACACAGAAGATAAACTAATATTGAAGTGAGTTTGCCCTCCTGGGGAAGTTGTTTGCGAGTTCGAATCTAATCAAAGGCCATCGTGTACAAAGGGTATGGTGCATGTTAAATATGCCGTGACCTCAAGTGTCCTCATGTTGACGTAATATCGAAGTTTGAAGAGTGGAGTGCTAGCTCAGTTGTTGCTTCGTCATCTGACTATGCTACAAAATTACATGGTTTTGTCCTTTGGGATTGATCCCGGATCGTCGTCAATAACCCGTTGTGTTACTCCAGTACGACGTTAATTAAAAATAACTGTCTTCCTAGAGAATTTGCAGGACAAACGATTGGATCTTTCCCTTTGGGTATTGATCCCACACCGTCGTCAATAGCACGTTGTGTTGCTCTAGTACGACGTTAATTAAAAGTACCATTTACCAGGACAAATGAGTTGTCTAGGTTGTTTGTTTTTACAGAGCAATTACTTCTAATACAGCATACTCAGAGGTATCCTACAGTTTTTAAAGGTAAAAATAATACAGAGAAAAATAATAAAACACTACTTGTTTCCATGGTTGCTTTTTGGCTACAAAACTTCCCACGTGCTTCCCACCATTAAAACACTATTTGAAGTCCATATATTCATTGTCATCCAAGTATTCGTCCATATATTCATTGTCATCCAAGTATTCGTCCATACTATGCAAATGCAAGTTGAATATTTTAAAAATTACAAAAGATGAATTTGGAGATATGTGCAAACTTGTTTTTTTAAAGAGATCTTGTAACTCTCCTGGTGGTTGTTTAGAAGAGGTGCATCCGCACTAATAATATGTTGTCTAAATATATGTCCCCATATATTGATGGTATCTCGTCATTAGAGAAATTTATCAGATCTTGATGGACGAGATATATCGTCAAAACCACTTGAAGGGGTGGCCACATCCGAGGCGTGCCTGCGCGTCTAAAAGTTTTCAATTAACCCTCCTAGTGAATCCTCCCGTTAAAGTATCTCGTCAATAGCAAAGCGACCATATCTGTTAGTCGAGATATCTCGTCATTAGAAGAAAACTGGCTATATCTTGATCTCGTCGTAATTATAAAAATCGGTAATATCTTGATGACGAGATATCTCGTCCTCAAGTTAATTGTTGTTTTTGATCAGATCATGATGGATACAGCTAACTCGCATTAGCGAAATTGATCAGGTAGTTAAGTTAATTTTAATTAACGTCCTACTAAAGCAACACAACAGGCTATTGACAACGGTCCGGGATCTAACCCCCTAAGGAAAAGATACAAAGACACGTCATTTTGAATCATGTCATTATGAACCACGTCATTTTGAACCACGGTCAGATGACGAGGTAACATCTGAGCAGGCACCACATTCTCCAAACTTCCACACCAACCCAAAATGGCGAAATTGATCAGATCTGGTTTGTTTGGATTTCATGGTCCTTAGACGCTCTAGCTGCGTCTCAGATCTAGATGGACGAGATATCTCGTCGAATCCCACTTGGGTGGATTAAGACTACCTGATCTACTTTCACTCTCATTCACAGAAAACGCCCTTCCAACTCTCCACAAAAAACCCGATTTGAATTAATGGAAGTTACATTAATATGCACGATGCAATTCAGGAACGAGGAAGATGTATCAGACCCAACCTCCACCAATTCATTACCAAAAATACGAAACCCTTTGCTTATTAATTTATAAATACCCATAGCAAACACACAATAGGCAGTTTGATCTTCCCGAGTCGACGCCTAATTGCTGGCTTTCACGCCACACCACCGTCCTTTTGATCACTTTCCAAAACGGTTCCTAAATGTCGATAACCGTAGGCACAAGAGCTTCTATTTTTTTCCACTCCACTTTCTCAGAATCCTTCGGTTTTCCCCGTCACGTAATTGGAGAAAACTCTACCGTCCAAGAAAGAAGGCAAAAACAATGGGCCGACCCAGATTTTACTTTCCTTTCTTTGCTGGGGCTGTTGATCTTCACCTTCCCTCCCCCGAATTTCATTTTTGTATGGTTCGTTCCTTTGCCCATAGGCGAGTTGGAAATACCTCTCTAACGCCCTACTTGACGTCATCGAGGTCATTGGCCGTTTAATAAAACCATGGTCAAGGACTTTTTCTTCCTCGACATCTGGTTTCTGTTATTTTTAGGGAAACGTTTGACGCCGTTATGTGGTTTCTGTCCGTCCGTTGCAGCTGTCAATCGGTGGTTATTCATACATGGATTGATATATATATATATATGAAGATGAGTACGACACAAAAGGAACGTATGTAGATGAATTTCGTTTAGTTCTCTTCCTTATTGGTGTCCATTTCGATACTAAGTACGGGGTTATCCCGAATTTAAACCCAATTAGGCAAAAGGGAGTACATTGATACAAGATGAGGACATCAAAGAGACTTCGTTGGTTTTCCTAAAGCGATACAATAAGTCTTTTATTGGTATGTTGCATTTTGCTAATACCATCAATAGGACACCTGATTCCTCATTATCTAGGTCAGTGATCGATATAAGAATGTTAGGGGTCAATTCGGACTCAGTGGTCGATACAAATTGCAAGACATACGGGCAATACTATTTAAATTACATTTTAAATATTATTTATCCGTTCTATGATAATGTTAAGAAGGACGTCGTTAAGCATGTAATGTTAAGAAGGACGTCAAAAACAAAAACGTATCGACGTTAAGTCAATATAATAATATATACTACTAGCCACTGCGTGGCTAGCCCGGCGTTGCACGGGCCAGTAATGTTTTTTTTTGTTGTTTTGTTGGTTTTTTGTAAAATTTTCCGCAGATTTCAAATTTGTTGTAATTTTTAATCTATCTTTAACAAATCCGCTTTTACGAAAAAGAACTAAACAATGCCTCTCAAAATGTTATTTATTTTTGGCTCTCCACTGAAAGAGGCAGGAAATGTAATCTGTTTTTTTTTAACGCGAAGGGGGGCGCGAAATGCAATCTGTTTATTTTTGGAAAGGGAAAGTTACCATGACGTCCCAATCTCCTGCGAAAATATAAAAGATATATTCAATTTAAAAGTTTTTTATGCAAAGAAAATCATATTTTTAGGTATGGATCTAAAGGAAAATTTTTCGCAGATTTCGAATCCGCTAAAATTTTTACTCTATCTTTAAAGGTCTAGGAGATAGAAAAAGAACTAATTGACTCAAGTTTAGAGATTGTTTGTTTTTATCGTCTGGTTAGAAAATCAAATCGGAAATGAAAACAATAAATTTAGAATCCGTGATCTCTTCTATGATGCAGCATTCAATAATGATTAAATTTCGTTAAATTCATTTAAAAATGTTCTAGTTTGAATTTTAAAATTCGCCACGACCCAAAAATTGCAAAAAATTGGGACTACCTGTGTGCAAAGAAGTTTAGAAATATAGGTCATTATCGTATTTGAACAGACTTCTGGTTTTTAGTGAGAATTTTTGACACCATTTTGCGGTTTCTGTCCATTGCGACTGTAAATCAGTGGTTGTCATTCACGGATTGATATATAAATACGAGTAAAGCGCAAGAGGAATTTCGTCCATTGCAACTGTTTATATATATATATATATATATATATATATATATATATATATATATATATATATTCGATACTAAGTATGGGGATATCCCGATTTTAAACTCAATTAGGCAAAATGGAATACGGCGAGACAAGATAGGCTCAAAAGAGGCTTCAATGATTTTCTTAAAGCGATTTCGGTGAGTCTTTTATTGGCATGTTACATTTCGCTAATGCCATCAATAGCTTGTGATTCCTCATTATTATATAGGTCATTTATGTATTCGAAAGCTTAGCAAAAGCGAGATGGTATTCAGGTAAATTATAGTCATAAAAGAGGTAAAAAGTATTGCTTTCTGAAAGTGAATAGAGTCTTGAAATGCGTGTTTCGTCTTGTCGATGCGATTTGACGTTCCTCATTACTTTTATGTATTCTCACAGTAAAAGACTCTTTCGAGATAGCAGCATCGTAAAATAATCCGCAATGGTCATTTCATAATGTATGTCCTAAATACTCACAAGGATTGGAGTCATAAGGAGACGTTTAAGGATATTATGGACATTATTACTTAGGTATGTTTCCTTAAAGTGAACGTTTTCCTCTCATTATACATAATTATTGTCCTAGTTTGTTAAGCAATATATGCAGCCGATCAGTCGTCTAAGAGAGATGGTTCCAAAATGTCATGAATTGAGACTGGATAATGAAGGGTCAATGATTAAATGTTTTAAGTAAAGTCCTTGTAGGTATTGGACACAACGATGTTAATCAATGCTGATTGTATTGTATTTTTAATTAACGTCGCACTGAAGTAACAGAACTATTGACGACGGTCCGGGATTAGTCCTGCAAAGTAAAGATCGGAGGACAAAACCACGTTCTTTTGAACCATGGTCAGTTAAGCCAAACTTCCACACCACGCCAAAATCAATGCCGACCAGTATGGTTTTTAGCTGCTTGTTTAATTTAATTCTGCTGTTTAAGTGTTCATTCAACTATGGAGGAATCTGAAATTCTAACTGGTGTATTTTTCAATAAAATATAACTTATGCATATATACATTCAATTTTGTGAGTGTGTGTGTACATAAATTACATATCTGTGCTCAGATGGTAAAATGTTATAAGTCACTTTTTTAATTTTTCGTGACAGCAATTTTAAGATTCAAGATTCAATTTGTGGTTCTGTGGTTTTTGATTTATTACAATTTTTCCACCTTTGTTTTCTCATAAACTGAAAGAAAAAGACTTACGACATTTTGCCACCTTCTAAACATTAACAAAAAAGACTCCGGGATGGGACTTAGCCAATTTTTTGGGAAAAGTGATTTATAACATTTTGCCATCTGAGCACAGGTATATCGAGATAAACAATTTAACAAATCTTATAAAATTATATATTACTTGACAGGATGATTGAATTTGTACGATTTAGTTTGTCACTCTATGGCCATCTTTTGCTACTCGAGGGTAAATTCGGCATATGGTTTAAAGTGGTGCCAAAACAATACGAGTATACAAGCCAAGACTAGGACTTAAACACAGTGCTGTTTAACCGAGGAGCATCTCGGTTACCAGGCAAAGCATGCACAGTTTATCAATTGTTGAGGGTACCAGTACCAGTTGTAGGATAGTGCTACACCTATCCAGTTTACCAGACACTACTGGTAATTAATTTATCAGTTGCTAGACAGTACTAGGCCTAGCAATTTTTGACCTCTCATGGCGTACCTTCTAAGAGATTTACCACATATGCCCCAAGGGGTGCGCGTACCCTATGTTGAGATCCTCTTCAAAACTCCAGATAATCCTTTCTCCAATTTATCATGGACTGCGGCAGCCCGGTTGGAAGAGTGACAGATTAACAACCAGAGGGTTGCGTGGACGAAGGTCGATCCAACCAATGACCAAAGTATGTGAGGGTTAGTGCGCTTTAAATTTGCCACTGCCTCAAATGTCCTCACTTTGACTTGGTATGGTAATTTGTAATTTTTAGTTAACGTCGTACTACAGCAACACAACGGGCTATTGACGACGGTCCGGGATCAGTCCCTTAAGGGAAAGATCCGAGGACAACACCTCGTAATTTTGAACCACGGTCAGATGAAGAAGCAACACCTGAGCTGGCACCCCACTCTCCAAACTTCCACACCAACCCGACGTGAGAACTTTCGGCCACGACAGATTTAAGGTACACAGCCGCCTCTACACCATACGCTTACACACATCTATGCCCGGATTCGAACCAGGAACCTTCCTATCTAGAGGCTAACACCTTAACCACTATACCTGTTGGTCAGCGACGGGGTATGGAAGTAAGGAGAGTGGGGATGCCTGATAAGATATTGACCTCGTCATCTGATCGAGATTCAAAAGGCCGATGTGTTGTCATCGAATCTTTCCGTTCGGGATTGATCCCGGACCGTCGGAAAAAGCCCGTTTAGTTGCTCCAGTGCTACTTCACCTGCCTACCAGTTTCTCAATCCGTCCTTTTTCTATTCCTTCAGATTCAACATGAAGATGTGTAAGTTGACAGTGTTCGTCGTCTGCCTCTTCTCGGCTCTCATCTTGCAAGCGTGCTGCAGACCCTCAGAAGAGGATCAGAACAGGAGAACAAAGAGACAGGCAGTGGAGGACAGACAGATCATCGGTGGCCTCTCTACCCTTGGTGCACTCATACAGCCAATCCTCTTCATGATTGGCATGGCCAACTTCATGGGACGAATCCCCATGTTCTTCAACAGGTGAGTGATTTTGACATTTCCTGATTTGACTATAGATTTAAATTTAGAATTAATTAGGATGGTAAAATACTCATTAATCTCCCTGGTGGTGTATCTTTGAGTTGAGATATGTCCTATAATAACCAATCTTGGGTGCAAAAGCTTTTCCAAACTGTCACCAGTTTGTGACAAGTTTTATCACTGGGACAATTTGTTTCTCCAATTTGGATTTTCATTCCCATTGGAGTGGTAGGGCAGTATTGTCTCAAGAAAATATCTCTTTATGAGCAAAATTGGTTAGATATTGGATGAGATATCTCGTAAAAAACTTATTGGATTGTTTAAATTCAAAGACGATCTAAAGAAGGGCATAAATATTATCTAATCGGGCTCCGGTAACAAACCTGCGAACGAAATGCAATAAATCGCCCGTTTCAACAAGGATACTTTTATTTATGCGGGCGCTCTTCTTCATTTTCGTTAAGATACATTTTATACAGTAAATGAGAGTTTTTCAATATACAATACATCCCAAGTTTTCTTTAAAGGAATTTTATGAAAACGAGGTGGATTTTAATGCCGAGAAATTAAGTTCTTTTCTCAACGATTTTTTTGTGAAGAAGCATATTGTTACTCTTTTAGATTCGAACTCGAGAAACATTTACTTTTGGGAGTTATCAAAGTTTGAATAACCCTCTGAAAGGGCTCACATGTATATATTCATTCTGCAACCTGCAGTCTTCCCTGATTGACATCTAACCAGTTTTGACTTCCTTTATCAAAATAACCATTTCTAGAATTCTTTAAACCAATATATGGTGAAATTCTCTCTATGGGCTTTGTGGGATAAAATAAATAGAATACTCTAGTGGCGAAATACCCCACAACAATAAAACCATTTCGATGTATCATATACAGCATGCAATGAACCTCAACCACGGAGTGCTTTTAGGTGAACCGCAGTAGCACCGTTTTCTAAAGCGTTTTCTAAAGCTTGCTACCTTGGTGACCCGAACGTGATCATCAAAGAGCTAAATGTTGATGTATTTAAAGTTTCTGATGGTAGAGAGAGAGAGAAATGTTGTGCAACTGCATTCATCTCAATATAAATAATGTTCATTACATGAAATACAATTCGATAACCCTTCTTTCCTTTTCCCCCACCAGGGTACGTGACCGCTTCAGCTCTACCCTCGCTGGTACCGGTGCCCCAGCAGGTGCCGGCCGGAGGAAGAGGGACGTGGACTTTGCCTACTCGGACGCTTCGGAAGAGGAACTGAACCGAGCTCTTGACATGCTCCACGAAGCAGACCACAAGTACAACAGCGAGAGCTGAAACAGAGTAAGTAACGCGAATCTCGTTACTCGCCTCTCTGGCTATGATTCATCAATCACTTCCTAACTTCAGAGGGGTTTCCAATACTTAACTCTCCTGATGGTTATTTCGATGAGGTATCTCGTATAATCAAAGCTGGCAAGATCTTGTTGGACGAGATATCTCGTCATTAGAAGAAATCACGATCATCAGAAGAATCCAGATCTTGATATCTCCATCATTAAAACATCGGTACTATCTTGATGATGATATCTCTCCATTGGAAAAATTGGTCAGATCTAGATGAACGTGATGTCTCATCGAAACCACTTGCAGGAATAACACCCCCCCCCACACACACAAAAGTCCTCAGGTAAAATCGTCACCCCATCGTAACAATCTAACATTGCAAAATTTTTAAATAATTTTCTATTGTCTTTATTTTTTATTCAAAAAAATATTATATATTTTGAAAGTACGTGAAACATGTAAAACACTCCATTTAACGCTATTTTTTACCTATCCCTCTTATGAATTTTCAGTTCTAGGGATATAATCAAAAGGGACAGAACATAATATTGTAGATTATGCACCATAGTAGCAGAAATAACTGGGCAAGGTAAGGTAAATTAATTGACATCCCACTGTAGGGAAACTCAACGGACTTTTGGCAACGGTCCGGCTTTCATCGCAAAGGGAAAGATATGAGGACAATACCTCGTCATGTTGAACCCCAATCAGATGACGACTTCATCGCCGAGCCGACATTCACTTACCTCTTTCCATTGGCAACATTCGGGATTATCGAAATAAAATTAACTGACCCTCACTCGAAATGAACGAATCCTGTTTCCATAGAGACCACAGACCTCGTATACTTAAGAGTCCGGAGCGGTTCTCATGGTAGACAGACTGTTCATTTTCCTGACAAAAAAAAAACATTGCTTGGAGCGCAGCAATGGCACCATAAAAAATCAAACCAGACTCTATGGGCGTATGGGGATGGCTTTATGTGGCATTCATTAACTGCATAGGCTATAGTACATTTGAGGTAGGTAGTTGAATTAGCACTGCACTGGACTAGCACAACGGGCAATTGCGACGGTCCGGGACCC
Source organism: Metellina segmentata (assembly GCA_947359465.1). Lineage (NCBI taxonomy): Eukaryota > Metazoa > Arthropoda > Arachnida > Araneae > Tetragnathidae > Metellina > Metellina segmentata. The sequence goes on along the minus strand of OX375876.1, from coordinate 33,426,230 downwards.
ATTGTGAAGATAGAGATCCGAGGTCAGCACTTTTCATTTTGAATCTCGGTCAAAAGATGAGATTGTCGCAACACTCTCCAAACTTCACACCACGCCAACGTGAGGACATTTGATGCCATCAGATATTTAACCCCCGCGATCTTTGGATGGATCGAGTTTTGAACTCGTAAATCTACGGTAATCCGTTATTCCTCCAACCTGGCGACCACTGCCTCTAGTCCATTTCCGAAACCATATCGAAAGACATTCTACATTCTCTTAATTGCGTTATCCACTCAGTATGGAAATCTCTCTAGTGTTCCGGATATGCTTACTGGCTTTTTTTGATGCAGACAGACGTTCTGCTCAGTTGCATCCACTTCCCGTTGGGGGATTTCCTATTGGGGCACAGGGGTGCGAGAAGTCCTAATCCTCTTCTGGGTCGCGTGCGTCAACGGAAGGGAAAAAGTCCTCGTTTCATCCACTTTGTTCTTTAAACCCGCGCGTGAATGAAATTAAAAATCGGGACCGAGGATAAACACGAGTTTGGGATCGAATACTTAAATTTCCCACCCTGGTGTCCTCGTTTCTGCTGAAAAGAAATTCTGTGAGAAGTATCAGTGTTGGAGGGTTCTTCGCCATTTTGATTAAAAAGTGTCAGAATGACCTTTTGTGCTACTTTACGGTATTGATATTTTTAATTTACGCCACACTGAAGAAATAAGACGGGTCTATTGGAATTACTTAATGGTAGTAGCGAAGTTATGCTCATCACAATTGTATTTGCATAAAGAAGGTCATTACTTGGAACGAAATAACGTTTCTGTTGCGCCGTGGTAAGGTAATTTTTAATTAACGTCGTACTAGAGTAACCCAACGGGCTATTGACGACAGTCCGGAATCAATCCCTTAAGGGAGATATTCGAGAACAACACCTCGTCATTTTGAACCACGATGACGAGGCAATACCTAAGCTGGTACCCCACTCTCCAAATTTCCACACTAACCCAACGTGAGGACTTTCGGACTTATTTCGCTTACAAACATCTATGCCCAGACCCGGATTCGAACCAAAAACTTTCCGATTCAGAGGCTAACACCTTAACCACCATATTGGTTGGTCGGTCTGTTGCGCCGTGATACTCAGATTAGAAGTGGTAGTACGGTTGGTAGATTAGCGGAATAGTAACCGGAGGATGCGAGCTTGAAAATCGATCCAAATAAAAACCACCGTGTACGTGGGGCAGGTGCACGTCAAATCTGTTGTGGCCTCGGGTCCTCGAATATTTTCCTTTAAGATTTTTCCCCGACCGTCACAAATAACCAGCTCGTTATCGTGCTCCAGCACGACGATAATTAACTACCTATATACGAGTCATTACCCCAGATGCCCTGAAGTTGGCGTGGCATTGAAGTATGGTATTTTTTAGGTATTTTAATAAACGTCGTACTAGAGAGACACAATGGGTTATCTACGACGGTTCGGGATCAATCCCCCAAGGGAAAGATCCGATGACAATTCCTCGGATCTTTCCCTTAAGGGATTGCAATCCCTCTTATGGCAATATCAAGTAATTTGAGCGCGGGGTGCCAGTTCAGGTGTGACCTCGTCATTTGACCGTGGTTCGAAACGAGAAGGTGTTGACTTCGGAGCTTTCCATTTCAGGATGTTCGACATCTGATCGCCGACCAACCGGTCTGGTGGTTAAAGTGTTAGCCTCTAGATCGGAAGGTTCCTGGTTCGAATCCGGGTCCGGGCATGTGGATGTTTGTAAGCGTATGGCTGGTGCACCTTAAATCTGCCGTGGTCGAAAGTCCTCACGTTGGGTAGGCGTGGAAGTTTTGGAGAGTGGGGTGCCAGCTCAGGTGTTGCCTCGTCATCTTGTTGTGGTTCACAATTGTCCTTGGTTCTTATCCTCGGATCTTTTCCTCAAGGGTACTGAATTCGAACCGTCGTCAATAGCCCGTTGTATTGTTCTAGTACGACGTTAATTAAAAATTACCAATTACCATCAATTAACGTGGTGTTGTCCTCGGATCTTTCCTTTAGGTGATTGATCCCGGACTGTCGTCAATAGCCCACTGTATTGTTTTAGTACGACGTTAATTGAAATTTACCATTCCCCCACTCTTTCTTGACCGTAGCGTTGCGCTGCTCCAGCGCGACGTTAATTCAACAACCTACCTTAGATTGGCTAGCAGGTAATCGAGTTCACGGTAGGTAGGTATTTTAATTAAAGTCTCACTGGATTCAACACAGCGATCTATTGGTGACGGTCTGGGATCAACCCCCGAAGAGAAAGATTTGAAGACAACACATCGTAATTTTGCACTACGGTCAGAAGACGAGGCAACACCTGAGCTGATATCCAGCTCTCCAAATTGCCATACCACGCAAACGTAAGGCCACAAGGATTCAACGTTATACCAGCTCCCTTTGTACACGACGATCTTAGGTTCGATTTGAACTCGCAACCCTTCTGGTGCTGGTTCGTGTATCTTCCAACCGGGCTACCAGGGCCTCAATTAAGTGTTGTTTATTAGAGTTCTGAGATGCTAAATACTTTTATACCATAAAATTTCAACAATCCTAAATATAAAACTTTTGGGGTAATTAAATTAACGTTGCAATGTATCATCACAACGGGCTATTGTGACGATCCGGAATTAATAATTTAGATCTGAGTACAACGCCTCAGTTTTAGCCACGGTCAGATGACGATATAGTATAATCTTAAGAATCGCATTCGTGACGCACAGCAGAACATGAACATGTCAATCTGTAAATCACCGAAAACTTACCGTCCTCTTTTTTGTCTTACAGGTCCTCTAATCTCGAGAGCACGTTTTGGGAAGATGCCGTCGGGACTTGCTGAAAGTTTGCATCAGTCCCCTGAGCTGCCATGGACGTTTATTTTGCACATACTCATCGGATTACTCGACGCGGTCCTTGTTGATCAAGACGCAACACCACGATTGCAACTTTTGTACATATTAGTTTGTAAATAAATGCTTCACTTTTATTTTTTAAGAACAGCCTTCCTTTTCTTGACATTCAACTGAACTAATTGCTACTGTGGTATGACGAATCCACTATACGTTCGTCTTTATAAAACACATACCACTATACCAGTTATATCTACGGATTTCTACATTAGTAGTTACTAATCATCGTCCTTCTAATGAAACAGACGGAGCATATATGCGCGCAGATTAATGGTGTGTTTCTGGTGATCGTTTGGTTTGAAAATCTGAGGGGGTTGTGAGAAAAAGCTTGAATCTTAATTCGGTACAAATTATTCATTGGTTAAAGTGTCCAATCTAGCGTGAATGAAAACACTAGTCTGTACCTCGGTTGTCAATAGACCGAAGTCGATTCACAAACCCACGTGACTCACCTTTCTGAGATTATACGACAGCGACTACGTTCACATGCTCTTCCCTTCGTTTGGAAGATCGATGTTACCGATGCTGTTAGTGCACATGTTGAAATAAATTAAAAGGCACACATTAACTTTTAGACCACGGCCAGTCCATCAGTTGTATCTTGAAAATCATAAGAATTGCGTCAAGAAAGAATTTAGACATCAGTTGTACCTTGAAAGTCATAAGAATCGCGCCAAGAAAGAATTTATACAACGGCCAATCCATCAGCTGTTCCTTAAAATCATAAGAATCGCCTCAAGAAAGAATATATACAACGGTCAGTCCATCAATTGTACCTTGAAAGTCATAAAAATCGCGTCCAGAAAGAATTCATACAACGGCCAGTACATCAGTTGTTCCTTAAAGTCATAAGAGTCGCGTCAAGAAAGAATTCATACAACGGCCAGTCCATCAGTTGTTCCTTAAAGTCATAAGAGTCGCGTCAAGAAAGAATTTATACAACGGCCAATCCATCAGTTGTTCTTTAAAATCATAAGAATCGTCAAGAAAGAATATATACAACGGTCAGTCCATCAATTGTACCTTGAAAGTCATAAAAATCGCGCCAAGAAAGAATTTAAACTACCGCCGTTACAGCAGTTGTTACCTGAAAGTTATAAGACTTAATACAGCTTAACTGTAACAGAGATTTGTATTGTAAAAGTAAAAAACAACTACCGGAAAAATTGCCACTCTTCTGTTAAGAACTAATTTTATTTATTATCGCCATTTTGGTGATGCTTGACGCTAAAAATCATATTCAAATAACATTCCGAGTTATGCCTTCTGTATATAGCTTTTGAAAAACCCTCATAATCGAATTATCGCAATGGATTATCTAATTGAATTATAGCAATCGATTATTGGGCTGAGATCGGAATTACTATTTAAATTCACATCTGTAAAGTGAGAGGAGAAAAACTTTGTAGTAGATGTCCTCTGACTCTTCTGAGACAATTTGGATCTGTTCTGAATCGTTGTTCAATCTTTAACACACTTTCCATTTCCCCCTTAATAACACTTAAAAGAGATTAGCATATTTTATCGCGTTCGCTAGTTACTTTTTCTCGCTAATATATGCCACTTTGACCTGGATATGGTTATCGTAACTATTACAGGTGTTATCAAGAAATCCCTTTCACCTTATTTGAGCTTAATTTCAATCAGTCACACAGGTCCTCTAAGAGTAGAGGAAATAGACTGAACTTAAAATAGAGTATTCCCTCACAGGGTCATAATTGCAACTGCATTTCCTGTAAACATAGGGCATCCTTTGTTATAAATATTGCTGTTTACGTGTTCTCTTAAAATAGCTTAAATTGGGAGTTAACAGATTAAACGTTCTTCAGTAATATTTTACCATTCTCTTATATTCGTCAGTTATTCTTACAGCGTGTATTGTAAGTCTTTACCAAACACTGAAACTGTTCGTGTGTGTGTGGCTTGGTTTCATAAGTTTAAAAGAAAGTTATTATCATTATATTATATACTTTTTTTAAAATTTAATGTATCAAGAAGCCTTTTATTCAGGGTTTACGTAATTTTTTGTAAACTAACATTATAAATGCTTTTTCAATTTTTTATATAAGTGATCGAATTAAATATAACTATCCTTGACGTGACACACCGTTATATTCCTGAAAATATCTTTGAGGCAACCTATGCTTTTACACCCAAACAGAATTTTAAGAGTGTAATAAAATTGAGGTATACTGGTTTTACATAATTTACATGAATTTCGGTCATGCTCAGTTTGATAGAATCTATCTTGAAGAGTAAACAATGAGAAAATTCTAATGATACCGCATTTGAAAATTAATTTGCCTCGTAATGAATAATAAATCGCAAATGTATTAATTAGATCAAACAATGGATAAGTTTATCCACAAGAAATAAATAATAAGTGTGTTCAAAACTTTTGAAAAAAACTTTGACTTTTCAAAGGTCAAAACTCATTCCGAAATCAACCAAAAATATTCAATACTTTATACATAAAAAAACACATATGTGTGCAAGTTTATTAAGGTAGAATTTTGAATTTCAAAAGCTCACAATCCATCTTTTCTTTCAAATTCGATTTCAATATTTAATGTTCTCCCATGTGTTGCAGATTTGCTTCTCCTACTGGGTTTTGCATTGCAAAAACGATTGCTCGGAATGATATGTACTTCCGTCGTCCGACGATTGTTACCTGCACACAAATCATCGATTTCATTCATTGCAATTCGTGGTGCTGCCATCTCGTGGGAATGTATTACGCTATTTTCTTTCATGAATACACCAGATGTTGACGTGGCATGAATGACAGGCTGGAATTGATAATTTATATGGTATTAATTATGCATTGTAATCAATCATGGGATGTGAAAAATCAATAGTGATAGGTCGCTACATTTTCAAACCATTATTAAAATTTAATAAACTCGTATTTTTAAAAAATATCGATGGTAGCATGACGCCATTGATATCTGTCAATTAGGGATGCTTAATTCAATGAATAATCCACAAAGAAAATAAAACTAAGACTATAAACAATTGTTTAAAATATTTATTTCATATTGAGATATTTATTGAGTAGGATATAATACAATTTTTGAGTGGATGCCCTTCATGAAAAACAAGTAATTATTACTCATATTTAAAGGAAAATTAATAAAATAAAGAATTATGGAAAAATGGGCAATGTTCTATATCATTATATTTTACCTTGTTTAGCACAGCTTCTTCCCCTCCCCCTATACTTAGAAAATGTCGTGTAATTTTTGAGTCTATTCACTAAGATGGTTCTTGCAGTTGTGCATAATCTATTTGCGTTCAACATTTTTGGCAATAGGTGTCCTTTGTGTTCTTAAAATATCGCAGTTTTCATTTCAAGAAATCCGTTTCCTTTGTTTACAGTGTTGCACCATAGTAAAATAGAGTTGCAGGAAGATTAATTTGAAACTAAACTACTTAATACTAATTATTTCTTCTTTAAATAGCATGCTTTTCATGTGCTTGCTGTTAAATGCTATAAGTCACCGGTATTGGTAATTTCACTATCCTGTGAACTCTTCTGCTCTTGATTCTAGAGCAGATGAGTATTTTAGTGTCTTAAATACTTCTATAGTCTTCTATATAGAATAGTTTTGAATGCTTAATTCAGAGTTCATCCTATTTACTGCTCGTCTACAAGGTGACAGTGGACACACTGTCCAAATTTCAAGCTATTACTACATTCTATTGTTCGTTAATGAGCAGGCAGCTTAACGAATTGTATTTTATCAACTTCGATGTAGAGAGTGGTAAAGGAAAGGAATAGACGAAGAAGACAGTGAAGTTGTTTTTAGTGGAAAGTGGGGGTCGTGATGAACAGCTGATGTTATAAAATTAATCGCATCAGCTATCAAAACTGTTTTTATCTGTTCCCTTTTATGATACCATTAAAGTACACAGAGATCGAAAAAGACCTTGGCCTACTTCCTCTCTTAATCTCCCCCCTATAAATTTGAAAATGAAAAAAATGACTACTGACACTATTTCTCTTGACGCAGAATGGCGGGATTTCTATAAACAATTGGTTCAGTGGTATTTTTTAAAACATAAAAATGACGATTGGAGAGATTTTTCAATTAAATTAAAGTTTTATTACTATATTACACTATTTACAGATATAGAGAAAAATTACATATTAATGCAAATCGAATCAATCAAATATATTAAATTAAGAACGCTAGGTTCTTGTTGAATTCAAATCAAGAGTCCAACTGACAAAAAGCTGCAGGTGTTGGAGGAGGGAAGGCGTATGACGTCAGCCATGCCAGCGCCATCTAAGATTCAAATAATTTCCACACCTTGATACCCTTGGTTTTCTTGACGTGGCATCTTTTGAGGCATTAGCAAAACTGACCAGATTGTGATGCACAATATACACTCCATAACAAAAAAATCGACGCACCAAGAAGGAGTTGTCCGATGGAGACAAAAATTGGTGGATAGGAAAATTATGTACAGAATAGAAAATGATTAAAATTTCAGAACAATTGAATGATTTATTTCAGAGTTACAGTAACGAGCTCAATAAGATGTTGACCCGCCTCTAGCCTGGATGCAAGCTGCCACACGGCGTGGCATAGACCGATAAAGCTCCCGGATGGTCTCCTGCGGTATTTCTTAACAAATTTGCTCCAATTGTAAGACTACGTCATAAACATTCCCTACCGGATGCAGTCGCCTTCCCATCATATCCCAGACATGCTCGATGGTAGTGAGATCTGGTGATCTGGCTGGCCAAGGAAGTGTTTGACAAGCTTGAATACAGTTCATAGCAAAGACGTGCCGTATGAGGTCTGGCATTGACTTGCTGAAAAATAAGCCCAGGGTACTGCGAAAGGAACGGTAGCAAAACAGGTCTCAGAATGTCGTCAACGTACCGCTGTTCAGTAAGTGTACCTCTAATGACGACCAAAGGGGTCCGGTTATCAAGGGAAATGGCACCCCAGACAATAACTCCTTGTTGAGGGCCCGTGTGGCGTGCAATAGTGAAAGCAGGATCGGCACGTTGCCCTGGGCGTCTCCAGACGCGTCTTCGATGATCGTCAGGACACAGTTGGAAGCGGGATTCGTCGCTAAAGACTATACGTCCCCAGTCAGCAACATTCCGGCCTGATCGAGCCAAGCACCACTGTAATCTAGCTCGGCAGTGTGCAGGCGTGAGTGGCAGGTGGCGTAACGGTCGGTACGAGCGTAGATTTAGCTCTCTCAGCCGTCTGTGAATGGTCATGGTGGAAACTCGTGTGTGGGGGTCGCATGACTGATGGTTGATAGCGATGAATCAGGCGCTGTGATAGCTGATGTGACAATCACTCTGTCCTCGCGATCTGTTGTGGCCCTACGTCGACCGCTACCATCATGACGCTGAAATCGGCCATTGTCCACCAACTCTTGCCAGCATCTTCTAATCGCCGCATCGCTTCGTCTCACATGACGAGCGATTCTCCGATTTGTCCAACCTTTCCTCTTTCAATACAATGATACGACTTCTTTCAAACTCTGAAAGTTGCTCGTAATGAGCTCGAATCCTGTGGCGAGGCATTTTTTCAGTCGTTAAAAGGTATCCTAAATCGCAATGCAGCAGAAAATTTTAACAACAGTTCAAGAACAACTTCTTATATACATCTGCTATATGCGCAGTTACGATGCGCTTGAGATCGCACTATTCATTCATTGGACACCAAATTTTAATTATTTGCATATTTGGTCGAAACATTTTTGCATACGAAATTTCAAAGCAATAGGATGATTCCTTCTTGGTGCGTCGATTTTTTTTGTTATTGAGTGTATCTCGTCATTGGAGGAAAACTGACCAGATCTTCATCTAGTCGTCACTAAAAATTATTGCTAATATCTTTATAACGAACTACCTTATAATTAGCAAAATTAGTAACATTTTTACTGAACACTTGGAGTATTACGAACAACCTTGTCATTGGCAAAATAGGTCATTAACAAATGTAAGAATGCCCCCCCCCCACGCCCTAGATTTTGAGGTTAGAACAAATGGTCGTTCTGTATTCCCTCCCATTAACAAAGGGTGCTAGTGCGCATTAAATCCGTAGTGGCCTCAAATGTCCTCATGTTGAAGTGGAGTGAAAAAACCGGAGAATGGATGTTACCTCGTCATCTGACCGTGGTTCCAAATTAAGTGGTGTTTTACTCGGATCTTCCTTTAGGGGATTGGTCTCGGACCTTCCTCAAAATCCCGTTGTGTTGCTCCAGAATGACGTTTACTACCATCCATTATCCCTATTCCACAGACTCCATCACTTCACAACGGTGTCCACATAAATCCTCGCCACTACTTAATACAATGAGATTAGTTCAAAGTACGCACCGTTAAATATTGTTGTTGCGCACAGCTATTCCTTTGATCACTGGACAGACTTTCAGAATCAGATTGAGTACAATAACCAATCCTATCCATCAAGTCAACTTTTCCGGACGAATACGGCTCACTTCGCCTCTTTATGGCTTGTAAGGTCGTCCACAGACTGTCCGTGATCTCTTTCAAGTTCTCGTCGGAGAAGTTACCATCACCAGTACATTTTGTAACCAGCACGCCATCTAATATGTGCTTTGCCCATTTAAGTAAGTATGGTGAAGACAGGCATTTGGATGCACATGATGCCCAAGAGTGAGACACCGAGGAGGGCTGTGGTAGAGTCGACAGAAGAGTCTGAAGTTGGCGCAGTTTCAGGAGCACGTTTTCATCTTGCGAGCCATGGAGTTCTGTGGATGGGTCCTTGATCTGGAAAATGCAAACAAGTAGGGTTACCATACGTCTCGATTTGAACGGACACACGGATTCCCTTGAATCGCCACTTGAATCATATTTGTCAAGAGAAAAATGAAGTTGATACCGAAAATTTGTAGTAAAACTTTGAACTGTTCCAATAGGAGATTAATTAATAGTTCCTATGGGATAGAGGGAAAACCAATGCACTATTTCCTAGAAGGTCCCCTGAAAAGATCTCACCACCTGTGTTTTCCCCTTTCAACACCCAAATCAGAATGGCTGAACCTAGAACTGAAATACAATCACCAGAAGTGCCCACTAATCTCAACCTCTCTAAAGGCTTCATGGGTACTAGTAGGCACTTAATTTAACCCTCCAAGTAGTTTAGAGACGAGATCTTGTTTATTTTTCGAATGACGAGATACCTCGTCCAATATCTTGTTGTTTATGCGAATGACGAGATACCTCGTCGAGACAAAACTGACCGATTGCTCCAAGGGAAATGAAGATCCAAAAAAGGTAAAACAAATCATATCTTGCCTAGAACTGGTGGCAGTTTGGAACAGGTTTTTTGCACCATAAGCTAACCACTACAGGGTGGTTTTCCAGGCGAAGGTAGACCAGCAGGGAGGTCAAAATGTAAACAAAATATATTCTAAATGGGTTTCTGAAGAAAATTACCATTGACGTATTATAACACCTTTCGCAGAGGAGAATACCCACTAAACTAATTTCCTGTAGTACAATTTGAAAATGCAGAGAATATACAAAACTAGAGGCCACGCCCCCTGCTCGCTAATGTTCGCCAACAACCAGGGGCTTGCTTTGCAATCCTCATTGGTTCGCTGCGCGTACCTTGCTCGCTTCTCTCGCATCAATGAAGACATATGACTTAGCAGAAAGAATTGTTTATAAAGTATCATATTTCAACAAAAATATTTTTCAAATATAAATTTGTTGTGTTACAGGAAAGTTATACAGTTCCTCTGGAATCAGAACTTGAACAATTTGGAATTCAAATCAAAATTGAGTCAATTTTGAATGAAATGTGTGTTTTGCTTTGTAAATCGAATACCCAGCCTGTTGTTTATGTGTACATTTCTCCAGCTATCGAGCCACCCATACAAATTTTCATTGAGTTTGCTGTTGAAAGTTGTAGTGCAAGCGTCTTGTTGAACTATAATTGTTGGCCCTGAAAGTGGCCCCGATAACGCTATAATTCAATTGTGGCGCGAGGTTTCGTGGTCAACAAACAATCGTACAATGTTGCCAAAACGCGATAACAAATAACGTCTTTTTTGTGTGCCACGTAATAGAATTATATATATAGATTATCGACCATAGCTTCATGTGGAATGAACTTTATAGCAGCCACATAATCAGTTCCGTCATAACAATCATAGGTCCAACATTAAAAGCCAACATCGATTCTATGCGTGTAAGAAACTATTCAACTCCTAAGGGAGACAACTAAGCTGGAAAATTCTCAAAAAGGTAGGCACAGGGTCTGCCAAGGTAGAATATTTGCTTAAGCGGTGGAATCAAGGTAGTTTGATCTTCAATTATTGGTTAGTGGGAAAACTGAAAGCAACTTTCGATGTTAAATTAGGTCAATTACTTAATCATTTCAGGTTTGTTTTTTATTTGAGTAAACGTCGCACTGGAGCAATAAATATAACTGGCTATAGGCGACGGTCCGAGATACATCTCGAAGGAAAATTTGAGGACAACACCTCGACATTTTGAACCACGGTCAGGGGATGAAGTCATCGAGCTGGCATCTCACGCTCCAAAACCTTCCAGACCACGCCAAGAATGGGCCATGTGAGGGCACGACAGATTTAACGTGTATCAGGCTTCACGTACGCGATGGTTATTGTTTGGATCGGGTTTCGAACTCGCAGCCGTCTGTTTGTTAATGTGTAACTTTTCCAACAGGGCTACTGTGACTCCTCATCATTTCAGGAAGCCGAACATTTGAGCATCGAACTTGGGTACGGTTACAGAGTACCTTTTCTGTCTACACTTCAGTGGTTCTTGTTCAAAATATGTACTTAGTAATAGACAATGTTTGGTCTATGGTCCTAAATCAATTGACAGATTGAGAGTTTTTTTATGTTTGTAATATTTCGATTAAGAGAGGTTTATATTTTGCAAAGAAAAGAGTGACATTGTCGTGATTTGTAAGGTAGAAGAATAAAGTATAAAAAGTATTTTGAACAACAGTTGAGCCTGTTAATGATTTCAATCAAATAATTACAGTAAAATTGTACATCAATCTCCTTGTACAGTATATGATGATAGAATGCTTCCCACATGCTTCTATTTTCCTATATTGTATTTATTTCTAGACGTTAGATAGCTAATCTAGGCGATAGACGTTACTTAAAAGAGTGACACAGAAAAAGTATTTCTCATATCTGGTTAACTTCCCTGACTGTGAACTTAGGTCGTTGAATCCATCATTGACACAAGCACACCGGTTTTAAAGTAAAATGATATAGAAAACCTATAAATAGGGCATATCAACATTTAAATCTTAGTGAGTAAAAAAAGCATCTGTGCATATTTTATGCAGATTTTCCTACTAAACAATCGATCCTTTCAAAAGCGTGCACGGAATTCGCCAACATTTGCCAACCCTTTCAAAATATTGTTTCAATTTAATTAGAGTTCATTTTTCTGGACTAAATTAATTTCGGTTCATATAAATTAAAATAGTTAATGAGTTAAGTTTTAGAAATCACCCGAGACTTCATTAATCAAGAAGTTATTTCGACGGGGTATTACGTCCATCAAGATTGTACCAATCTTTTAAATTACTAGATATCTCGTTACATATAAAATATGCCGATTGAATACCGAATGATAGATAGATTGTATATCTTTTCGATGACGAGATACCTCGTGATACCTAAAAGATGCCGATTGAATTCCGAATGATAGATATATCGCATACCTATTTTTATGATAAGATATATCATCATATATAAAAAATGCCGATTGAATTCCGAATGATAGAGATATTGCATATTTATTTTTATGACGATATATCTCGTCATACATAAAATATGCCGATTGAATTCCGAATGATAGAGATATTGCATACCTATTTTTATGATAAGATATATCATCATATATAAAAAATGCCGATTGAATTCCGAATGATAGAGATATTGCATATCTATTTTTATGATGATATATCTCGTCATACATAAAAAATACCGATTGAATTCCGAATGATAAAGATATTGCATATCTTCGTGATGACGATATATCTCGTCATACATAAAATATGCCGATTGAATTCCGAATGATAGAGATATTGCATACCTATTTTTATGATAAGATATATCATCATATATAAAAAATGCCGATTGAATTCCGAATGATAGAGATATTGCATATCTATTTTTATGACGATATATCTCGTCATACATAAAAAATACCGATTGCATTCCGAATGATAGATATATTGCGTATCTTTGTGATGACAAGATCAAGATCAATTGACCTTTTCTAATGACGAGATATCTGCTCCATCAAGATCTGGTCCGTTTTGCTAATGATAAGACATCTCGTCCAGAAAACAACCGCCAGGATGTTTGAGTTGACACGCTCTGTGACTAGAACTGAAACTCAACACTAGCCCACGTTAAATTTTACGACGATGAAACGATTTCAATATTTTTAATTTTTTCATTTGAATTTGAAACAATCCAATATTTAAATATAAATTTAATTAAAAAAAAATTTAGTTATAATTATAAGACTAAGGGTAGGGTATAGATGAATTTAGTTCGCACTTGAGCTACTCAACGGACAGTCCGGGATCAATCCCAAAAGGAAAGATTCGAGGATACCTATTAATTTTGGACTACGATCAGATGACTACATCATAGTGAATGATGTATAATTATTATATTACATTATAGAAATCAGAATTTAATATTTTTAATTGGTAGTATAATTAGAAGTTCTTTGAATTAAAAATTTCCTCAAATACAATGAACACAAGAAATATTTTTATTGAAAAAGATAAGGAACACGATCGAACATTAAAAAATAATTCTTCTGCCGATTTCCTTTTTCTAAAAAATAGGATTTACTATAAATCCTCACTTATGAACTATAACTTAATCCCATCACAGTTAAAACATTTCACTTTTACATTTACATTACTTAATAGGGATAATTTATACAATGCGGTGAATCCATATATGGGAGAGTAGTGAGTTAATTAATCCAAAATCTAATTAAAATATTGCATAAAATTTGCCAAATATTAAATTGGTATTACAGAATTGAAAGAAAACAAATTTTCTTTATCCATTTAAACTCTTAAAATTACAATTTTATTTTTCCAAATATTTATAATAAATTGAAAATTATTTAAAGACACTGAACCGCGTTTAAGTTTCACCAAAAATTTATATTGTGGTGCTGCCATCTAAAGGGTAGAAGTAGAAGTATTTATTTACCTCAAAACCAAATGTAGTATTCGCATTGTATCATGGTTTCAAATGCACTTTGAAAAAATGCATTCAATAATTGTCGAAATACAAATGTACTCTAAAAGTATTGCAAATGTACCCGACTTTTTTGCTTTTGCAAAAAAATATAGTTTTTTTATTTCTCAAATAAATTATAAAAAGTACAGGTAGATTTTCTTCCTTTTCCGACCGTTCACTTTCTTTTATTAAAAAAAAATATTTTAACTAAATACTGCAGACAATTAAAAAAATTCGAAACATGAATGTTTAAATTATTACATGTTTTCATGTACTGCACAATCAATATAGTTTTTTGTATAATTTATTTATCGTTACAGGAGTTACCAGTACAACATAGTATTAGTTAATGTTTTAATTGCTAAAATATTTCAAGTTATAACAAGTATTGCAACATATTACGAATACCAGCCAAATAATAATACTATTTGTATTCTTTCCCAAACGAAATGAAATTTAAAGTCAAATAATGAAACAAATAATGTATACAGGTACAATTTTTTTTTTCCATTTCATTTTAAATTTATAAAGCTAGAAACTATAATTTAATTATTGGGCCTTTGCAATGAAACCCTTCTTAAGGAAGAAGTGATCTAGGTATTAGAAATTATAAAATAATCTATAACAAAATGTATTAAGACATTGCATATTATTTCCTTCAAATGTGAATCATACAGATATTTTTAACATTCCATTTAAATCACTGTCTAACTGTTGTTGAATGAGTGAGAAAATTAAAGAAACGTATTTCAATTGCCATGTAATTTTAAGCGATAAACAAAAACGAGTCTTGAATATTTTTACTCTTTCACACGTCATAGTGTTAACTTATACACATATTTAAATCTGAACTCACATGATTCTTCTGAGAAAAATTCTGAAACTTTATACGATAAATGATCCACCTCCATGAGACACAGACTAAAATATAAAAGAAATATAACATGCATGATAACATATCTAGTAAAAGTGAATACATTTTTTCAAGATACATTCGGAACAATGAATTAAAAAAAAAAAAAAAAGTTCCAACAAAAGTATATACTGTCATCTAGAGGATACAAGTCAAAGTATTTATCGGTACCTCATAACCAATTCGAATTCCAATTGGGTAATTTTTAATTAACGTTTTCGAGCAACATAACGACCTATTAACTAGGGTCGGAGTTAAATAAAACCAGGGAAAGATACAGGGACAACATCGCGTAATTTTGAACCAGTGTCAGATGACAAGATAACACCTGAGCTGGCACTCCACTCTCCAAGATATAGTGGTCACACCAATTGGATCTCTTCGCAATTCCAATTTGACCGTATTTCACAATGTCGAGGCGGCGTTGTCCGTGGTGTTGGTTTGCGAAGCAAACCAATTGGGAATGCGTAGCAAACACCGGTGGTTGACAAACGTTCACAATGAACACACCTAACCCCACAAAGTACAGCCCGGAAAACGCCGTGCTAGCCACTCAGTGGCTAGTATATATATATATATTGAGCCATGCCGACTCCAGTGCCGTGGCCAGCTGCGCTAGATCACGCGATTGAGGATCCATGGCGCGAACAACCCGATCGAGGTGGTCCCACAGATTCTCGATTGGGTTTAAATCCGGTGAGTTTGCTGGCCAGGGGAGTACGGTAGACTCATCATGGTGCTCTTCGAACCACGCACATACACTGCGAGCTGTATGACACCTCGCATTTTCCTGCTGGTAGATGCCATCATTCTGAGGGAAAATAATTCGCATGTAGGGGTGGACATGGTCCGCAAGGACAGATGCGTACTTGTGCTGATCCATCGTGCCTTCCACAGTGATGAGTGCACCCAGTGAATGCCAGGAAAACATTTCCCAAAACATAATGCTCCCTCCTCCAGCCTGGATCCTTCCGAAAATTGTTGCAGGGTGTTTGCTTTCAGACGTTTCACGCCGTGTATGCCAACGTCCATCTGTCCGATGGAGCATAAAATGTGATTCATCGGAAAAAGCCACCTGTCGCCACTCTGTGGACGTCCAGTTGTGGTACTGGCGTGCAAATTCCAGCCTTCGTCGACGATGAACAGCAGTCAGCATAGGTGCATTAACCAGGCGTCTGCTGCGGAGACCCATGCGTAGCAATGTTCGCTGAACCGTTGTTGCGGATACACTCTTGGTAGGCCCTTGGTTCCATAGAGGTGATATAATAGTAGAGTGAGCTATGGCAACCTTTTTATGTCCGCATGATCATATGACCAAAATCAGCAGTCACGTGACTCCTTCTCTCTTCGCGCATATTGTTTGCGCATTCCTTCTTCCCTAGCAAGTAGCAAATGCATTGAATACTCAAGTTAAAATGGATCTACAGTTCTGCGTATATGAATATAACTCCAAATTATTACAGGTGGAAACATTACATTTCACAGGTGAGCGAAAAACATTTATTTCAGATTTGTATTTTTCAATACTTTCTACAGGTTGACCAAAAACTACCCGTGCTTCAACTTTAAAAAAAAAATTATTGCCCGTATTTTTTTTTTAATTATTGAATTTTATCGTCTGCTTATGTTTTTATCGACGCTTTAATTTTTGTCGTTTGATTTTCTTCGCACTCAAGTTGTGCGATAATAAAGTTCCAAGTCATTTTGTTCTTCATTGCAAAATGAATTTATCACGCATTCAGAGAATTTCGCTGTTTGAGGCTTATTCATCAACGCCATCTTAAATTTGGCGATTTTGTTTGAAAAGTCGCCAAGGGGGACAGTACAGTCAACGATAACCAAATGTAAGTTCATATTTTTTTCCTTAGTTATGTTAAAAGTGCTTTTCACCATTAGCATAAAAATAATTGTTTTAAAGTCTTTTGATTTTGTATAATAAATTCACGAATCGTCAGTACAGGAACTTTTAGGACATCCTGTAGTATGATAAAAATGTATATTCTAACTTAGAAATTAATAAATACAATCTGCGGACATTTTCCGTTCTATGAAAAGATTTCATACATTTGCAATCAGTAGTTTAAATTGTATAATAATGTTTGAACAAACTAACGAGTGGAGTGTGTTTCTAATTGTAAATTGAAATTTATACTGTCTTAAAATATTAAAAATAGTTAACCGAAATGTAAAAACTTGTGCGAAATCGTTTTCTGTCTTGGCGATTATGTTTTGGCACAACTAAGAGTACTATATTATTTCGTGTCTCACGATAAAAATGTTATGAATTTGGTAACCTCAATTTAAGTACATCACATAAATTATTTTTCTTGCTGAGAAAAATTGTTTTGAATCCACCCATTTGTGCAAACTGTAATTACATAAGAATAATATTTAAAATAAAAGATAACGTTTGAAACTTCTAATTATATATTAAATAAAATCAATTTGTTAGAAATAGGATTAAAGCATTTTCTAAGCCGTATTATAATTGTGAATTTGTATTTATGATTTTTTTAGAACTATAAGTAAAACAATTTATATTTACTTGTAATAAGAACTTATAAAGATGTGCACCTGCTGAAAATTCATTTATTCAGTTCTTATGTATTTAAAATTTTTATTTATTTCCATTTATTTATTTGTTCCATATTAGTTTCCCCAAAGATGAAGAAAGAAGAAAATCGTTTAAATTAATTAATCGAAGAATTTTGTTTCTGTCTTTTAGTTCATTTAAAATGTGATGAGTGTGTCAATAAATTTCATTCGTTTACTGTTTCTTATTTATCTTTCGTATTTATTAAATATTGATTTCACACACAATAAATAATAAAAATTCAATATAAAAATCTTTACCAAACTTTCGTACATGCTTAAAAGCATAACAATCGTCAAGAGTTATTTACATCATCACTTTGATGAATTCAAAATTCATATATGGACACAAAGTTGCAACTTAGTTAGTTTTTGAACCAGAAATCTAAAATTGCAAAATAGCTAACATCAAGGGTATGGTTTAAAATAGTTTCTTTCAATCTTAAAGACTATATGTATAACTTTTCTTGTTAATATTTTTATGTGAAACTCTTTGAATAAATTTGTGTTTATGGAAGCGTAAGCAATTAAGAATCCATAATATCAATGAAAGCTTTAGTGGTTAACCAAACATCATTTGAACAGGAAATCTTATAATCTGTTTTCAGTATTTTTATTTTATGCATCGGTAAAATATTTATTCATGCAGTCATATCGAAACATGGGCATTTATTTTTCAATTTATTCCAAATCATGCTAACCTTATTACATTAAAAGAAGTTTAAATTATTTTCTGAAATGAAATCTTTGAGATAATTTCTTCACACCTGATACAGTTTTTGAAGAAATATATATAAAATATTGTATTAATTAAAGAATGTCGGGTTTAGAACAACTATCTTATACCAAATTTTAATCTGAACTCCTGACCTGAGCGCAATCTATTGACTACAATTTATCTATCTCAAGCGTACTGTTTTGTTCGTATATGTGTTGGTTAACCTTAATCCGAATGAAAAATTCAATTTATAAAAAAACTCAAATAACTAAAAACATTAAAAATTAATATTAATTCAAAACATATTCAGCAGTGTAATAGTAAATATTCATTTGCATTGCCCAACAATAGTAAAATGTAACTCAAATTCAAGGAGCACTCAGTATTATGCATATTCAATATCATGCACATTAATTGAAGTTATTTCCAAACATGGGTATTTATTTTTCAATTAATTCTAACTCATGCTGACCTCAATAATTTTTTCCAAAAGTTGAAGAACTATATATAAAACATGGAATTAAACTATTGACGGCAATTTATTTATCTTAAGTGTACTGGTTAACCTCCCAATGAGAACTTAATTCTATAATAAAACTAAAAACATTAAAAACGAATTACGAATTCAAATATATTCAGAAGTGAAAAAGTAAAAATTCATTTGCATTGCCCAAAAATGTTAAAATGTAACTCAAATTCCAGAAATAATCAGTATTACCCACATCGAATCGTTAACTTTTTATAAGAAAATGTCGCCAAGAGAGGCGATAAAAGGCAAAATCAAGCAACCAAGCTGAATTTTCGTGGATCAGTCACGTGACTACTGACAACATGTTGCGGACGCTTTGCGAAGCTCTTCTCAATAGCGATGCTCAGTCTACTTATATTAGAAGTCTATGCTTGGTTCATCTGGGCGGTCAGTTGCTCAACAGTTGCAACAATTGCTATTCGTCCGAACGCATCTCCGTAGCCTTCGTTCGCCTCTGTCATCTATAGCCTATAGTGCACCACATGTGCCACGCCGCTGATTTTGGATAGTGCCATTTTGCCATGCACGGTATACTTCTACCACGGCGGCACGCGAACAGTTCACAAAATTAGCCGTTTCCGAAATGCTTTCACCCTTTGCCCGAAAGCCAATAATCATGCCTTTTTGGACGTCGGATAAATCGCTACGTTTCTGCATTACGCCAACGATTGAAATGCTTTCCGATGCCCTAGGACATCCTTTATATACACTCCACTGCAATGTGCTGCCACCTGCTTTTTGTGATTGGTTATTTCACGTTGACGTCGAAAGTAGATGGTGGTCACATTAATGTTGTAATTTGACAAATTCGTTCTTCGCAAACAACTCAGCACAGTTTCACGTCTCTTGTCCATACTACGGAAAACACCCCGAAAACAAGCTGTCGGATTTTATGCAAATCCGTAGGCGTCCGGTCCATTATTGTAGGGTAGTGCATATCGCCCAAACCACTTGGAGGGTTGAGGACATCCAGGGTGCACCACCACATGAAAAAGGGTAGTTTTTAATCAAATAATACAAGAAAAAGAAAGTGTTACCGGTTACAAGACACAAAAGCGATATGAACGCAACGATGCTCCGAGGAACTAAATCATCCATATTTTCACAAATTTCTGTGTCTGCTGAACTTCTCTTCTGGATGAGGGGGTTATAATCTTTGTTGACCTGACTCAACGCTTGCAAAGAAACGAAGAATCCTTGCTGGATGGCTACAGAAAAGGTTGAAACAAAATTGAATTCAAAATCACAATTTAGCTGCTTTCAGCTAGAAAGTGAACTCATTCGACGTATGATTATCTATATATATAATTCTCTTACGTGGCTCACGAAAAAGACGTTATTTGTAATCGCGTTTTGGCAACACTGTACGATTGTTTGTTTATCGCGGAGTCTCGCGCATCGATTGAATTTATAGCGTTATCGGATGAAATTTTATTGAAAAAAAAAAGGAAATTTTAATGAGCTGTTGCAGTTAGTTTATAATAGAAATCAAAGAAAGCGGAGGATCTTTTCAGGGCCAGTTAAAAAACGGTCCTTTTCAGGGCCAACAATTATAGTTCAACAAGACGCTTGCACTACAACTTTCGGCAACAAACTCAATGAAAAAGTGTGGGTCGTTTGAGTGTTGGGAAAATGTACACACAAACAACATGCTTGGTATTCAATTTCCAAAGAAACGCTCACATTTCGAGTCAAAATTTGCACAAAGTTTTCATTTGAATTCTGATTTTAGAGATACTGTATATATTTTTTCTGTAATACAGCAAATTTAGATTTGAAAAACATTTTTTTTTGGTAACATATTTTGTAAACAATCCCTTCTGTTAGGACACATGTCTTCATTGAGGCGAGCGAAGCGAGCATAGGTTCGCGCAGCGAACCAATGAAGATTGCGAAGCAATCCTACGGGGGTTGGCGAGCGTTAGCGAGCAGGGGGTAGGCCCCCTAGTAATATTATATTTTATTAACATAAAATGATCAAATCGGATGATAAAAAATGAAAAAATAAATAATGCTTAAATAGATATACTTACTGTTTCTTATGCTAGTCATTCGAATCATCAATCGTACTTCTAGTGCAAGTGAAAGTCAATTTCTTAATGGAGATATATACAGCTAAAATTAGAAATGAAAATTAATTTCCAGCTGTACAAAATATAGAACTACCTTATAAATTTAAATTAGAGAAATTTCTGTAGTACGGTTTTTATTGAAATAAAGGCTATAAGCCTTTTTCAATGTATTTAAAAAATCAATTTTTGTTTGATGGAAGAAAGAAGTTAGGTAGGCTAATGCGTTAATGTCGAACTGGGGCGACACAACAGTCTACTGTCGACGATCTAGAATCCAATCCACAGAGAAATAACCCAGGATACCCCGTATTTTTCAACTATGGTCAGATGACGAGGAGAACACCTAAGATGTCACCCCACTCTCCAAACTTCCACACCAAGCCAAAGCCAATACATTTGAAGCGCGAGAGATTTAACGTACACGAGCCCACACATGCACGACGATATTTGAATGAATCGAGCATAGAACTGGTAACCCTCTCGTCGCTAACCCGCTGCTTACCCAACCAGATTACCGCGGCACCATTTATGGAAGGAGGATATTTGTGTACACTGTAAACAGTAGTATTTAAAATCTTTTTATGTGCTACACTGCGTGATGGCCGCATTGAGAAAACGTCGTAAACTATCCATACTTAAAGACTGCCATACTTACCATACTTACTGACGTCTGAGCAAACCAAAGTTTTGACTCATTGAAACTATTTTAACCGGTACATTTCTAGTCGCTGAGTTCACTACGCAATATGTAATATTTTAGCATATATGTCAGCATTTTTTGTGGTGTCGTAGCCCTTAAACAGTAGCGTGAAGACGTTACGAATCTTACTCAAGAAGAAGACATTCAACAGTTCATATATTTAAGTTCTTATTCCAAGATCGTTAAAAAAAATAATACAGTATTTACATCATCACATTAACATCATTACACCAATACATAAAAGTACGTATCATCACAGTCCAGACGGTAACCAACCGTCACCCTCTGCCTCTGGCTTTCTAATCTGCTCTTCCCGCAGTCCAAAAAGAACGCCAACGGTAAAAGCCAAAGAGCAATCAGAGATCATCCGGACGAACACCGCTTGCAGAGGAGGTCCTATTTCATCTGTTCTTCTCAAGTCGCTGTATTGCGCACGATGAAAGAACAACAGCTGGCACCAAACGATAACTAATCTGAATATATTCGGCATTCCGAAAATCCACGCGAATTGTTTTCCCTCTTTTACCGGTGATTTAATTTACATGCAGACCGAATTACCGAGTGACCCTAAAGATCACACTAGTCGAGAACACACTGAAGTTTCCCACGATGTCACAGCATCAAATCTTCAAAAATTCATTACCTTAAAAGGATGGATTTGCATAAAATCCGACAACTTGTTTGGGGGTGTTTTTCGTGGTATGGCCAGGGAACTTTACATGTTGTTCCTGGTCAACTAAACGCCGACGCCTACATGAACATTTTGGACATTCAGGTACTTCTTACGCTCTGGCAATTTTTTGGAATGGACCAATGTTACTTCCGGGTCGACAAAGTTCCATGTCATGTTGGAGCCTCTGTCAAGCAGTGGTATCAAAATATGGATGTAAAACGTCATCTCTGGCTTGTTCGGAGTCCCGACCTAAATCCCATAGAACATTTGTGGGACGAGTCAGAGCGACGCTTACAGACCAGGGAACCAATTCTGATATCTACAGCTGAGCTGGCGACATTCTTCCAGCAGGAATGGACTCAAATACCCATAGCTGTGTATCCAAACATTGTTGAAAGTATGACCTGATGGGTTGCTAGTGTAATTGCAGCACGTGGGGGACCATACCCCTATTAAAGTATGTATTATTTCCCTTATACCATTACAACTTGCTGTCCGGTTCATTATTGCAGGGTAGTGTATGTAGTTAACAGCGAACGTCTGGTTTCCTTAAAGGCTTTATCATAACCTCTAAAAAGAGCTAAGTACTTATGGGAATACTTGATATCTGTTAGTCTTAGAGATTAGATCCCGGTATCAATTATCCCTGAACAATTTGGTTATTTAGATATTTAGTTTAACATTGTTTGCAGAGATTGTGTGGATGCGTTAGACGTGTATTTGAAACTTAAACTTATTAAATACTAAGCAATACTAATTTCTGTTCTGCGTAAAATATATTTATGTAAATGATGAGCTATTATTCATACATTTTTTTAAAACTTCGCCAAAGATAAACGAACTTCAAAGGATAAATGAAATTTTCAGTCAGGAAAACCATAATTGGTATTATTATTGTCATCATTACCTTTACTTCAACATCCCGTCCATTATAAAGTTTCGAGGTACAGCTACAGTCTACGTTTATAGAGGTCGCAATAGCCTTGGCGATTTTTTTGGCGCCCTTCTAAAGTCGCCAAGGAAATAATTAGTTCAAAAATATTTTTCCGCCATAAATATTTTTCTTTTTACAACGGAAAATGAAAGCATGAAAACACATTTGAGAACGTTTTGAAAGTTTATTTCTGAAAAACTTTCCCATAAACTAAGCACATTTGTGAACCAGCAGAAAAACTTAAGTTGCGAATATTGGGTAAGCATATATATATTTTTTCCTGAAACCTATCGATTAGACCCAATACAGTGGGCATGTTGAAAAATAAAAATATTTTTAAAAGAAAAAAAAGCAAGAAATAATATAACCTGATACGTCAAAACTGTTCTGGAAACAAAAATTAAAAAAAAAAAAAATTCACAACTGGAGAAAAACTATTGAACGAACCAATTAAATCAAAAAGATAAAATTTTAAAGGACCAAGGAAAGATATTTTAAAATTAAAATAACAAATGGAATCGAAGAAAAAATTTCAAACGAAGCAATGAAATCAAACGATTTTAACTGATTTTTAAAGAACTCTTTCTGGAATAATCAAAATGAAAATTTAAAGTTTCCGTTTGCCGAGGTTGCCATGAAAAACACAATAACCGTAAATATAGATGGGTTGCCTTAACCTACCGTAACTCGCTACTAGAAGTGTGCCAAAAAAAAAGTAGCCAGGGTCGTTTCCACCGCTATAAACGTAAACTGTAGCTGTACCAGTTTCGAAATTTCGTGACATAAACAAACGGAAACACTTGGCTGTTTCTTTCCGTCATGACTATGAAACATAATACCACTTTCAAGGCCGTACCGTCTACTAGAGATGAGGCGAGATTTCTATCACCACCTTTGAGTGGGATTTGAAAGTGTCATTTCACTTTCTATCATTTCATAAGGCTGAGCACTGTTGTGCAACAGATGTCGCCAAAGCGATTGGCGACAATTTTCCGAATATGAAAGTATTCCATTCATGCCATGAAGAAGCTAAAAGTTTTTTAATGTTCAAAGGAAAAAGAAAATGTTTTTAGGTTAAAAATAAAATAAAACTTTTCTCAGAATATAATTTCCGGCAATTTGTATTAGAAACACATGAAATGAAACGTAAAAATGTAATTTTAACTCCAAAATTGATATTTGTAGCTCATTGTGAGTACCTCCAAGAAATGAATAGAAAGTAATAAAATTAAGACCCAGTGAATTACTTTCAAGACTTTGCGACAAAATGGGAAACTGTTACCGTAATTCATTACTTAAATTATACATAAAAATAGAAAAATTAAATATAGAAATCCAATACTCAATCGTTATAAGATTCTCGTACTGTTTTACTCTTTCATAGATTTTAAAATAATTAATAACAATTTATGCATACTATTTTGCGATGTGATGCGTACAAATTCTTGGTACTTATGGTACAGAATAATTGTATCCCAAATTACTATTAAAAACTTAATTAAAATTTAAAAATAAGGTTTTAAATGAACTTAAAAGCAAATATTAACTTATTTGTTTACTTTTCTACTTCTGAAGGTTTATTGCTCTCCCTGTAGTGCAACATCGTTCTCTGCCTTATCCCTTAAAAATGTATTTTTCATTTATAAAAACGAAAGGAAGAAGAGGAAAAAATAAATAGTTAAATTTAATAATTCACCGTGGATTATATATTACAAAACGTAAATTTTGCATACTCTGCTCTGAATTTTGTCTTGAGACTATGAGAGGATATTTCAATAGAACTCATAAAAAATTTTGAAGTGAAAAATAATTGGTCAAGAGGTAATTTATTTGAATTTTGCCTTTTTGGTGATGTTTAATAGTTATTTTTGACACAATCGACATACTGAAACTGAGTACAAGAAAAATGCAATGTTTTGCCACAAGTTACGAAAGAGTTTACCAAAAGACTACAGGCATTTGTGCTTAGCTTGACAGAAAACCCCTCTCATCATTATTACCTGTGAATAATTACTAAAATGATCAATTAAGAATTTTTAAAAAAAGTTAACCGTGTTAGCTCCAGAAATTTTTACAAAAACTGGTGCTGCCATCTATCGCAATATATAAAAACTATATCTTGAATAAATTGAATTTTTTTTACTTGTTCGGCAAAACGAAACTACGAAATTGGATCTTCAAAGCAAAAATAGTTCTCCCACGAATCGTTACTTTTAACATAACTATCCAAATTGAGGGGGAAAATTTCAATGACCGTTTTCTTTCATTTCGAATGATATGTATTACGTTATCCAGTTATGGGTTTTATTAGAAGTTTAATGTGTGACATGAGAATATTAATTATGTATTTCTCTATACACTGTTGATTAATTTCATTTATCTATAAAATAATATTTATATGAAGGTTAAAATAAATTGTTTTTCTTATTAGCTTGTATCTATCATGTTGATAGTTTTTTTTTTAATCCCTTCCGTGTATTCAATATAAAGAAATTACACTTAAAATGAATTTGATATTAGATTCAAATAAAATTTTTTTAGGTACAGTTATTTCCTTAGTAGTTAGTCACTTAAACGTAAGCAACTGCATTAAAACTAAAAATACACTCGTATGCAAACGTATTCGTCAATGAAATGATAACGTAATAATATTACTGACTCAAATAATTTAATTCATTTTGGATACTAATAGTATGGAATAAATTATTTCATTGTATCTCATAATTTTAGAATCAATTATTTCATTGTATCTCATAATTTTAGAATTAATTATTTCATTGTATCTCATAATTTTAGAATCAATTAAATTTTGTGATAAATTGTCATCCCAAATTCCTTGACATTGTTTTGATAAATATTGTTATAAAGTAATAATTAAATAATAAATATCATTCTTTAACGATACTTAAAAGTATACTGATGATTTTCTTCTTATTGTTGGTGACAAAGTACATTTACAAGTTTGTGATAGCTCCAAATACTCTAATTTTAATATTTAACGTTTGTAGTATCGTTCGATTTCCCCCTTGAATATTTAATGTTACAAATGGGGTGCTTCAATAAATAAGACGTAAGAAAAATCCCTTAGTGGATATGTATGAATTGAAAAAATACTTAAAAAGTAAAATGGGTTTTATGTAGTCATAAAAGAGAATTATTGTAACGGTTCTTTGACTTTTGTGGTAAGATAACACTTTTTCGAAGCGTAGATAGTTTCTTGTATTGACTTATAGATGGCAGCACCAAATTTTAAATAGGACCTCTCGATCAATTTTGTACAGGGTTTCAGAAAGGACTCCTTAACTATAAAATGATATAGCTACGAAATCGTGAGATATAAATATGAAACTGGTTGTACATTTAGTGGGAAGCTCTGGAATTTTAAATAAACCGGTTTAAAAGTTAGTTACAACTTTGCAATCTACAGTAAAGGGATCATGGGACGTTTTTTATGAGAAACTAGGACCTCATTCAAGTGCATTGCGATTTTGCAAGTTTGTCGTCATACTTCAAGGATTAGAAGATGCATCAGACACTTTGTCGTTTGTGCAAGATGCTGCCCGACCGCAACGTACTTCTGTAGTGTCCCACCTTACTATACTTCAGTACTTTAGTCGTAGCAGAGACCGGCATCGGAATAGATTGGCCTCCATACTCACCTGATCTAAATCCATGCGTGTTCTTAGAGGCTATTTGAAAGACATTGTTTCCAGTACGAATCCTCAAATGCTTGAGCAGTTCATCTGTGAAGCATATGTATCTATTACAATGCACACATTGGGGCAGGTGGCTTCAAACTTCTTCTTTCGCTTGCATCAAGTGAAGTTAAAGGTAGCCATTTAGAATCCATTGTAATGTGATTTGAGGCCTGTTTACGAATGACAGATACACTTTCTTATGTATTCTAATTAGATTATTTCAACTATAGTAAGTTCGATCAGGATGGTAGTATCGATAAGAGATCTTGATGAAAAGCGGATGAAGATGATTCGTTGGTTTCAAAATAAACTGATTTGAAGTTAGTATGTCCATACACAAATAAACAATTTTCCACCTGCTGAGAGGTTCATATATAGCCCGCCATACCAATAGTAATAAAATAATCAATAAACAATTTTAGCACAAATAATTTCATCCATAGTAACACTTTATAGAATCAAAATGAATATATATAAGAAAGATTTTAAATATTTGGAGGATTTACATGTATATATCCGATCTGCAGTCTTCCCTGTAAGACTTTCAACAAGTTTCGACCTCCTTGACCAATAGAATCTCTCTTAGGATTCTATCAACGAATAGATGTGGTTATTCAGTCACTGCGTGGAATAAAAGCAACACTACATTACTCGTGAAGTTTAGTGGGGGGAGGTAAATCAAAGAAAAACCTAACACATTCCGGCAAATCAAATTGATTGTTTGAATTAGACTGAGCCCCTTTCCTTGGAAAAACTGAATATTATAAGGCCTGTAGGAGGCTTTCAGGTGATTTGGAGATTCTGTTCGACAAACGTTCTGAAACACCCTAACAATAATTCCTAGAAACACTTTCATACTCTGGAACGAATTGATTAATTATTGATTGAATTTCCAAAAATATTTCTCTAGTTTCGCATAGCGACAAGGGTTAAGCGCTCAAGTTCCTGTCCGTCCAAAGCTCACCCAGTTTAAAACTGCATACTTTGAACGGAACAAAGATCTTGATAGTCAAAAGCGTAGGCTTCTGATAGTGCTGCATCCATGAAGAGTCTGAATTTTTGACAGAAGCAAGCTCTTTCTGTCAGTCAAAAAAAGTATCTTTGTCGATGGTTCAGCATTTTATAGTCATGGACAATGTAAACTTCAGAATAACCAATATCTTCATATAATTGAGAACTTCAGAGACATCTTTAAGCATTCACAAAATGAACTCAACAAGCTGCCATTCATCTCCACCAAATAAAGGAAGTTATAGGGTAGTGTGTCAAGTATCTTTATACCATATCATTCTTGCTAATAATCTTTTTCGTGTCTTAGAGACATACAGGGTGCGTTCCATAAGTAATGTGACCAATTTTTTCAAGACGCGACTATACACTGCAGAGCCCTCTAATCTACTGGACTAGATGGAGGGGGTGTTAGCTTAATAACGCACCCATTCTCATTCGCCTCCGAGCTGCCGGAGATTCAGGACGTTCGTTCCCGTGAACTCCGTTTTGAGCTAATGTAACACTACACGATGGATCGTTCTAATAAGCAGCGTTACGTTATGAAATTCTGCGTTAAACTTGGGAAGTCCGCCACCTAAATGTTTCTATTAATTCAGCTGGCCTTTGGGAGTGATAGCTTGTCCAAATCACAAGTTCTCCGATGGAACAAGAATCAAAACCATGCTCATTGTCTTCTTTGACGGCAGAAGCATTGTCCACCACGAATTCGTACCTACCGGGACCACTGTGAACGCAGCTTTTTACTTGGAAGTGCTGAAAAGGCTGAAAAGGAGCGTCGCGTGATGCCGAAGTGACATCAAGGACGCATTTAAACTTCATCACGACAACGCGCCAAGCCACAGGGCCTTTGTTGTCAACGATTTCTGCCAGAAAATCACACAATATTGGTTTCCCAGCTTCCGTACAGTCCTGACCTAGCTCCTCCAGACTTCTTTTTGTTTCCTCGCTTGAAAAGGAAACTTTTGGTCACGATTGAAAATATCTAGGTTCATGTTACATCGGCTCTAAGGGATATCCCGGAGAAAGCCTTACAGGCCTGGAAACACCGCCTCCAGAAATGTATCAACGCAGGAGGGTGCTATTTTGAAGATTTTTAACTAATTGTACAAATAGGTTCAATAAATGATTTTGTATCAATTTGGTCGCATTAATTATAGAAACGCACCTTGTAAGACATGGAAAAGCTTGAAATACAGTGAGAACTGTGTCGTGGGTTAAACATTGAACCGCAAAGTCCTCTCGAAACAACAGGCAGTTCGTCATATGAGGGATGTCATGGCCAGAAAGAACATATTTTGAACACATGTTTACAAACTGACGCTGTAATCGAAGACAGACTGGGAAAGTATTCGTGCTGCTTTTAAAAGAAGAAAGAACTCATTTTCGAAGGGGATGGGTATGTTCTCATCTCCCATTCTTCTGGTCCGTAATGCTACATAAACGCAGCACGACGAAATGGCGAACCGCATTTAGAACCATTTCACTCGATAACAAACAAACACATTGCATCATCCTCCACAGAGATATGACGGTGAAAAAAAGAGACTCCAACTCCTAACAAGCCATCAGGACATTCGGGTTGAGATGTTCTCACCGCTGCAAGAAACATTTCAATGATCGTTTTCTCCTGAAGATCCCGAAGCGCGCCCATTTGCGATGCATTTTACGATCCCTCCCGCCGTTGAGCAACGCTGGGGGGTCACGATTCTCCCTTCATTTGGGTCACACGGAATGGCAACGGAGTCGTCGTGAGCCGTTCGACGGCTCGGTGGGAACCGAACGGGTCTCCGCGGATCCGCAGGATCGCGGGAGAGGAGTTGTCATTAGGGATCCGTTTGTTTGCTCGACTGGGCCCGGTAATCGTGAAAGCGGTTTCGTTTGTTTGAGGAGCGCAGGCTAGAATTATCGGACGGACCGAAATTGGACGCTTTTTTTCCCCTTCTCCACCAGATCCTCTGCCCACATTTAACGGACCTTGAAAAGTGATTCGGCGAAATGAGTTTTCTTTTTCCCTTCGCTAAATGACTTCGGAATTTCTCTAATGCTGTGCTGGAATTACAATAGCCGTTCGCTGGTCTCATATGGGTTAACGAGGGGTTTCGACCCAGACAATCTTGCTCCAGAGGGTTAAGTAGGACTAATGACAGGTCCATGCATCCTGTACCGGCTTGTGGAGAGAGCAGGTAGGGATGGCCAGGGGGTCTGCGCGGACCTCCACAGTAGCGAGAAACAACAAAGGAAACTCAATTCAAAGCCGGTTCTGATTCCACTGAGTGTCTCAACCGGACCTTCCGTGAATTCCCAGATACTCACATGCTCATAGCTTGGTGGGAAGAGAAGTCGACTATCAACCGGTGGGTCGCGAGTTCGAATCCATCCAACCAAAGACCGTAGTACACAAAAGCGACTGGTGCACGTTAAATCTATCATGTTATCATATGCCCTCACGTTGGCGTGTGGTGTGGAAGTTTGGAGAGTGGGGACGCCAGCTCAGGTGTGGTCTCGCCATTCTCTCTGTGGTTCGGAATTACGTGGTGTGGTCCTTGGAGATCTCCCTTTGGGATTGATCCCGGTCCGTCTTAAATAGCAAGTTGTATTGCTTCAGTGTGAGGTTAATTAAATTACCTACATGTGGGACGGTGTCGCTCGTTTGGAAGGGAAGTGGATTAGCAAATATGTGGGGGCTGGTGCACGTTCTGTTAGGGCCTCTTAAGTCCTACAGATTTTGAAGTATATTTCAGGTAGAGACTGGGGAGCTGATGCTTCCACTCTCAGACTTACTTTTTGTTCCCTCGTGCGTCCCATTCTTGAATATGGTTACCAGGTATTTCAAACGGCTTCTGCTTCTAACTTAAAGATCTTGGACAGAGTACAATTGAGTGCAGCAAGAATAATCACTGGTTTAAGGAATAGCTGCCCTAGTGAAGTGGTCCTATACGAAGCTGACATTTTACCTCTGACTACGAGATATAGGATTGGTTCTTTTAAATATTTTAATAAATTGTCAAGTCTTGGTGATTTTAACAGGACTGCTGAATTCACTTTGAAGTGGAGGAGTAATCAGCGTTTAAAGAGAGACACCCCGATGGAATTTGTGAGGAAGGAGGGTTTTATTGATTTTGAGGTTATTCCTTCGACCACTTTTAACTGCTTGCCTCCGACGGTGTCCCTTGAGAATGTCAGTTTTAATGATGAACTGGAGACTCATGCCAATAAACAGACGGATCACCCAGACCTTTTGAAACAGTTGGCCCTGGAGGTTGTCAATAGCATCCCTTCTGATGCATTGGTCATCTATACGGACGGTAGCAAACTTGAAGACGGTAGAACCGGGAGTGGTGTTTTCATCAACAGCGCTGAGGACAAGGTCAAATGCAGCATCCGAAACCCTGACCATTGTTCAGTCTTTAGATCGGAGATCATAGCAATTGGTGCAGCCCTTAATTATGCACAGTCCACTAATAAAAATTGTATTTGGATTTTGACTGATAGTAGGAGTGCTATACAGTATTTCAAAAATTGGCCACAAATTTTTGACATCCCAGACCAGGATATTCTGAAGCTTCTCTGCGAGATAGGCCTGAAAACACCAATAAGCCTCCAATGGATTCCATCGCATATCGGGGTGTATGGAAATGAGACAGCCGATGTACTCGCCAAGAATGGCTGTGATCTCCCTATGGACTGTTTGAATCGCCTCACACCCACTGAGGTCCACTCCCTGGGAAAACAACGTTTGCTTTCCTTGTGGCGCCGTACGCCATCCCACCATTGGTATGCTGGCAATCACCCTGGACTCTCAATCACATGCTGTGGCCCTCGGCCTTTTCAATCGGCCATGGCCAGATTTCGAAGTGGCCATCTTAAAAGTATCAAATTTCAGAACGGGGAGAGAATTTTCCCTCCTTGTTCCTGTTCCCTACCTGCCAGTCCTGATCACCTTCTTCTCTGTCTTGGCGCTTCGTATAAGCAGCTGTTGGTTGATCAGGACTTTTTGCAGGTATATGGGGATCTGGCACGACGGGGCCTTCTGGACCTGGTGTAGGCTTTCCTACACCAGGGGGATGTGCAACAACAACAACAATGCGCATGTGAACCCCCTGTGAGATTTCTAACCAATTTTAACCTCCCTCACCCATAACATCAGTCCCAGGATTCTTTCAACCATTTATAGATGAGGTTTTTCGACCAACTCGCCTGGTGGTTTCCTCGACGAAGTATCTCGCCATTAGACTTGAAGACGAGATATATCGTCACTAGCTAAATTGTTCAGATCCGCACTGGAGCAACACAACGGGGTATAGGCGAAGGTCAGGGATCAATCCCAAAGTAAAAGATCCGTGGACAACGCCTCGTAGTTTAAACCGCGTTCAGATGATGATGCAACACCTGAGCTGGCATACCACTCTTCAAACTCTCACACCACGCCAACGAGAGGACATTTGAGGCTACGACAGATTTAACATGCACAGCCCTTTTGTGTGCGTAACTAGCAAGCCTGCTGTTGCAAATCCGTTACTCAACAACCGGGCTACCACGGATCAGACCTTGGTGGACTAGATATCTCGTCAAAAATACGCAAGCGCAGAATTATATACAGTGTTCTGCAAACAATTGCAATTGTTCTGCAGGGATTTTGTCCGAATTTTGAAATCTGCAGTCAAATCAGAAACAGACGTAAAACACATTTATCGGCTAAATATGTATTACATATTTATAGTAAAACATCAAAATAAATTAACTTACTTTATATAAAACCAAAGCATACTTTCAGAATTTGCAATTCTGTCGATAACTTTTGAAGTTTAGTATTTTGTCATTGACACAGAAGATGTGTTATTTATAAACTGATTGCGGTAATTTGGGGCGTTGTAGGGTGGTTGTTTCGTAGCTAGAGAAGAAAAAAGGTGTGGCAATGAGTGCGCTTTGCACTGCAGAACATCAAAACTTATGACTGAAAAAAATTGTCCAAAATTTTGATAAAATGAACGAAAAATTGTTCTGCAGACTTTGTTCTGCGGCGTACATCGGAGTTTTAAGCATTTTCTGCTCCCGGGGCCAAAACCACATAGTGCGTTAAATGTGAATTTGCTGGATAAAAGTAATACTAACTTTATTCGAAATTTCGGGACGCTTTGAGGGTGTAGCTTATTTTGAAAAATGGTTTATGAAAAACGTTTAATGAGAAATCTTTAGTAAAAATTAATGTCTGATCACTAGGGCAACATTTTTGTTGCAGTAAAAAATGGGAAAAGTTGCATTTATCATTCCCTAAAGTTGTATTTATGGAAATAAAGTTGCATTTATTTTTGATACAATAAAAACTAAAATAAATTATTCATAAAAAATGAAAATATTCAAAATATATTGACAATTTTAGTCGTGTATAGCAGTATTAGAATACATTCTTAAATACAGAAGAACGTTGAATGGCCGATCCTTGGCCAGTAATTTATGTAACATTGAAAAACTGCGCCAGCCGCATTCATATAATATGTTGTATTCGATAGCAGAATCGCCAAATCCTTTCGCTCAATACTAATAGATTTTAAAACGTCATCTACAAGGCGAACATATTGATGATCGACACTCACCTCACAAACTCTGCATTCGATTACGCAAGTTTCCTCTGGATTATCAAGAGTGCCAACCAATGTGTTAAAAGTACTTCTTGCCATTTCACTTTCGTCTGTTAGGTCGAACAGCTTCTTTCCACGAACTTCTTGTTTGATCCGCAATACTTTGGCGTTCTCAAGATCAGACACACGAGATTGAGGGGGTTGGGGTTCAGAGGGCAAAAAATGAAATAATAATTTTATATTAATTAATTTTAAGCTAAATTTCAAAAAGTTGCAGGTAGTTGCATTTATGTAAAAAGTTGCATTTATGCAAAAAGTTGCATTTATGCAGAAAGTTGCATTTATGTTGCGGTTATAACTCACTTACAATACACCCCATGTAGGAAGAATTTTGGTTTGAGTACATGCAGCGTAGAACGTGTGAAAAAAAGTTGCATTTGTTGCAAAAAGTTGCCCTACTGATCACATTTTGTATCTGATATCACATTTTGTATAATACTTCAATCGCAGGGTAGCAGGATTATAATCGTCTCCAAGTTGTCTGATAAATTACCTTCGTCCAGTGTTGTCAACGATCACCTTTCAAACATAAGCCAAGTAGGTGGGATACCAGGCCATGTGCAAATGCAATAAATGTATTGCACATGCAGTGACCTTGCAGTTACCCTTGATATAAATGCCGTAATTCAGGAGTGAAGATAATAAACTATGTGTAAAATTACGGGTATTGAAGCCCTTATTGTTTGAAGAGATCTCATTCAAATTTGATCAAACCAAGCCATCTTTCGTAGGATTTTTAACCCACCTATTGATTCCAATTTCCTTACACAGATTTCCCTTATAGATAGAATGAATTGCAAATGTTCTAATTTTAAATTACATTTCTTCCTTGAAAACTAGTTTCTAAATTCCTGAATGATGAACAGATATAGTTAAGTAATACAATGTCGTACAATAAATTATGGAGTAAGCATTAACTCTCCTACCATCTAATTTAAGTCTCCCTAATTATTAAAAACGAAGTTTTTACAATTGTTACAATATCATGCCGTTATATTTTTGCATATTTTTACTAATAGGTGTATGAGGAAAGATATACGACATTTTTGTAACATTACATTTCCTTATGTGACGAATTTTGAATAGTTTTGAGCCGATTATTTTATAAATGAAAAATCATATGTTCTCCACTTGAATCCTGATTTACGTCAGTTTTATGAATTACAATTTACGAAATATCATATTATCATCATGGAAAAAAAGCTATCATTATGGGATTTACCAGGTTCACAATCTGGACGAATCTTTGTCTATAGAATGGAGATTCCTAAGTGAATACATGCACGTGGAATTTCCTTTCCGATATTTTTTCTATCACATCTTAACTCTTTTCTTTCATCTTTCTGCATAATTTCTTGGCACGTTTCCTCGATGATTTATCACTCTTTATGCGTTGCAGAGGTCATATTCCTATAAAACAAGGGTCACCTTCTTTGCTGCGGTGATTTGTCTCATTAATTCTCGAAAATTCCTTTTTTTTATGTATTTCGTAACGTTGAGAAATTAAGGTTTTGAAGCGTGAATGGAGAACGAAAGTAATTATTCTTTTATATTAGTATTGCTTAAAAACGTGAATATGCATACCGGGAAAGCTCGGTCCAGCCAAAGATATGTGGTACAAAGGGTGCATGTTAAATCTGTAGTGGTCTCAAGTGTCCTCACGTGGGCGTGGCGTGGAATTTTGGAGAGAAGTGCCAGCTCAGGCGTTGTCCTCGTCATCTGACCGTGCTTCAAAATTACGCGGTATTGTCCTTATATATTTTCCTTCGAGATTGACCGTCGGAAATAGCCTGTTCTGTTGCAACAGTGCGACGTTAATTAACTACTTCCAGGGCCAACTACAATTAACCATAGTTCAATACATTATACTGCATAGAGTCGTTATTGGTAATATTTACAAATCAAAATCTTATGTTCGTTTAGTTTCTTATTACTATGAAAAGGTATAAAATAATTACGTTACTTTCAACCCTCCAAACGTTTCGATGATATACCTCGTACAAAATGTATCTAAGGCTAATGTTGCTTCTGACAAGATATCTCATCGTAATGTTGCTTCTGACAAGATATCTCGTCGTAATGTTGCTTCTTATGTTGTCATAATATTGCTTCTTATGTTGTCATAATGTTGCTTCTTATGTTGTCATAATGGTGCTTCTTATGTTGTCATAATGGTGCTTCTTATGTTGTCATAATGGTGCTTCTTATGTTGTCATAGTGTTGCTTCTTATGTTGTCATAATGTTGCTTCATATGTTGTCATAATGGTGCTTCTTATGTTGTCATAATGTTGCTTATGACAAGGTATCTCGTCATAACATTACGTATCAATAGAACTCTCGTCGTAATATTGCATATGACAAGGTATTTCGTCGTAATTTTGCGTATCTCGTCTTGCCAAAACTGTGCCGTTACCCCATGGTGAATGAAGATCTAAGGCCCGGTGCACACATCCGGTTTATTAACGTGCGGTGCCGCTGCGGCACCGAAGACCAACTGTGCACACATAACCGTGAAATGCTGCAAGTACTCATTTCGCGCCATTTGCGAAAATATTCTATCAAACGTGTTCATTTCGCTTACTTGGTGTAAAAAAAAGTATATTTTGAAACAAAATAGACGTACCTGGATACAACCATTTATTAATTATTATTTATATTCCATCAATTTAGGAAAACAAGGTACTTCCGACGGGAGAAGCGTGGACGGCGAACTGCGGCGCCGTGGGTAACTGCGGTATAAATTGAACGCAAGTTGGACGTGTGTCGCCACAGCGGTACCGGAGGCATGTGTGCACTACTCCATTGGATCTAATGTATCTCAGACCGCATTTGCGTTGCGGCAGCGGCGCCGCACGTTAAAAACCGGATGTGTGCACCGGGCCTTAGTAGCAGAAACAAATTGTCCCAGAACTGGTGACCGTTTGGAAGAGGTTTTAGCTCCAAAAGTTGGCGGCATCAGGTCAGTATTCGACGCTAAAGTAAACCACCAGGAGGGTCAATGAGTGTTTTAGTATCTAATTAATTCTAAATTTAAATCTATGAACAAATCAGGAATGGTCAAAATCACTCACATGTTGAAGAACACGAGGATTTGTCCCATGATGTTGTTTATGCCAATCATGGAGAAGTTTGGTTGTATTAGTGCACCAAGGAACCGCCGATGTCTCTATTGCTTGTCCACTTTGTCCTCCTACTCTCGTACTCTTCTGAGGGTCTGTAGTACGCTAGCAGGATGAGAGCCGAGAAGATACAGAAGACGTGCACTATCAACTTACACGTGTTGAATCTGAAATATAGGTAGGTATTTAACTAACGAAACACTGAAGCGACGGTCTGAGATCAAGAGGAAAGATCCGAGGACGACAGCACGTCAGTAAGAACCACTGTCAGTAAGAACCACACAGTAAGAACTACGGTGTCAGATGACGAGGCAACACCTGAGCCGACTCGCCACTCTCCAAACCTCCACACCACGCCAACGTGAGGACATTTGAGGCCATGACAGATTTAACGTGCCACAGCCCTCTTTGTACACGAATGTCTTTTGCTGGATTCGAACTCCCAACCATCCGTTTGCCAGTCCGTTTCCCTTCCAATCTGGCTAACGTGACCCCTCTATTCTACACGTGTGTAAACGAAAAAGAAGGGAACACATTTCTCATAGTTACGCAACTAAAACATCGAGTCGTTATACATGCTTATATTTAACGAGTGCCTATCATCGCAATCGAAAATAGAGCCCTCAGTACAGACGTAG
The DNA here is from genome assembly GCA_947359465.1 of Metellina segmentata. Taxonomy (NCBI): domain Eukaryota; kingdom Metazoa; phylum Arthropoda; class Arachnida; order Araneae; family Tetragnathidae; genus Metellina; species Metellina segmentata. The sequence goes on along the minus strand of OX375876.1, from coordinate 33,388,803 downwards.
GTCCCTAACGTGTCAACTCATGTACACGATACATGAAATACAAAATGTTGCCAAGTACTGCTGTGACGAGTGATTAAAACCGACAAGAAACGGAAAGTACGTGTTGAATCTTAAATGTATTCCGGAAACTTGTTTTGCATTTCATTGGAATGTAATTACTCCTTCCCCTCCCTTACCTGTCCTCCAAACCTTCGCCGTTGGAATTATAATACTTCAATCAGGAGGACATAACTTCTCAACGCAGATACATGATGGTGGATAGCTCGGATGCTTGGCCAGGGAAAATGTCGCCATTTTCTCACCTCAGACATCTTGACGTAAGGTAATTTCATAAACGTCGTACTAGAGCAACACAACGGACTATACACAACGGTCCGGGATCAATCCCATAAAGAAAAGATCCTAGGATAACACCACGTCATTTTGAAACATGGTCAGATGACGAGGAAACACCTGAACTGGCATCCCACTCACCCAACTTCCACACCTACCCAACGTTCGGATGTTCGGTGTACAGATTTAAGGTGCAAAGGCCACCTATACACCATACACTTACAAAAGTCCATGCACTGACTCGGATTTGACCCAGAAACATTCCGATCTAGTCAGACACCTTGAATTGCTAACAGTAAATTACGTACTTTGAAAATATTTTACGCTCCAGAGCCAACTAACCTGTTTGTGGTTAACGTGTAGCCTCTAGATCGGAAGGTACCTGGTTTGAATCCGTGTCAGAGCATGGGTGTTTGTAAGCGTATGGTGTAGAGGCGGCTGGTGCACCTTAAATCTGTCGTGGCCGAAAGTCCTCACATTGGGTTACTGTGGAAGTTTGGAGAGTGGAGTGCCAGCTCAGGTGTCGCCTTGTCATCTGACCGTGGTTCAAAATTACAGGGTGGTGTTCTCTTTACTTTCCCTAAGAGGACTGATTCCGGACAGTCGACAATAGCCTGTTGTATTGCTCTAGTACGATGGGAAGTAAAAATTACCATTACAATAATGTCAGCAAACGCATTACGAAATTGAGCATGTCGGGTTGGTAGGTATTGTAATTAACTTCACTCTGGTAACAACACAACATGCTGTTGGTGACTTTCCGGGCAATTGGTAACATGGTAATTTTTAAATTAAGTCGTACTAGAGCAGCAAAATGGACTAGGTGACGGTCCGGGATGAAATCCGAAGGGTAGAATAGGAGGACCTTGATTGGAGCCCCCTTAATTTTCTATCTAAAGTTCTACCACCTCCCTAGAAGGACGTGGTCATCGCGGCTCAATGGGTATAAAAATACCAAAATCCCTAGAGTCGGTAACCCAGGTAAGGTAATTTTAATTAACGTCGTACTACAGCAACACAACGGGCTATTGCTCCTCGGCTCACAGTTCTGTTTTGTCCGGATTTTCCGGAGGTTTTGTGTACTTGTTAGTTTTAAGGCCGCTTAATGCGTGCATGATGTAACTCCAAATCGGGGAATGTAACCTGCCGCCCCATAACATTTCTCTTTGAATCAATAAGTGATCGATCGGCCGGCGTGGGTCCCTATGGACCTCCTTGTGCTGCGATGGAAGTCGCCCCCCTTTCCCCCCGGATCTTATTACACTCTAAACCTAACGGTGAATGGATTCGGGGAGGGTCATAAAAAAAAACCGGGCTATTGCCGACGGTCCGGGAAAGATCCGAGAACAACACCTCGTAATTTTGAACCACGGTCAGATGACGAAGCAACACCTGAATTGGCACCCCACTCTCCAAACCTCCACACCAACTTAACGTGAGGACATTCAGCCACGACAGATTTAAAGTGCACCAGCCGTCTCTACACCATACGCTTACAAATATCCATGCACCCACCCGGGATTCCATTGATTCCGGATAGGAAGGTTCCGAAATGGAACCAGGAACCTTCCTATCCAGAGGCTAACACCTTTACCACCAGACCAATTGATTCCTGTCAGGACCATTCCTGGATGTATTTATTCTGTCAGTGAAACTGTCATTGTGTGTATGTCTATTACTTGATATTGTCTGTCTTGTGGTTGCGCCATAAACCCCTCAAGAAGAACCAGCCGATTTCCTGGTGGGCTCGTCTGCTTCCAAATGGATCTTTGCCCACCAAAAACTCACAAGAGGCGCGCCGAGTTCAACATCTACATATTCCAAGGTTGTTTACCTACGCTCTCTCTCTCTCTCACTCTAACTCTGCCTCAGTTTATTTACCTCTATATTCGCGAATTCCAACACTTCTTAAGGACAACAGAAGCGCACGAGCTACGCCTCTACCTCGTACTCTCCCGAGACTCTAATTAATCACTCGAGCCCCGGGAGGCGGGGTCGGATGGTGACGTCATCATTAAAGTCCTTTCCCGAGTGACCCGTCTCGGCCGGCCATGCGGTCACAGTGTAGGATTAGAATTACGCCAATTTCGGACGGGGAACGCTCTTCTTTTGGTGCTGTTTCGACTCGTTTCGGACAAGGGAAGCGAATGATTGCGATTTCGGTCTCCAAATTCGGATGTTGCCTTCTCATCGAAGGAAGGAAACTGAACTCAGCTTAGAAATTAATTGCCAACAGAGAATTCACACGAAATTTCTCTGGGGATGGTTGGTTTGATGTTTAATGGTGAAAGCACCATATTTGACCATAGTGCGCCAGGCACAACACAAACAATTTCGCAACTACAGTACAAAGTCCCAAATCCGGACGTCCGGAATTCGGAATTGTCCAAATCCGGACGTTTTATTAACCGGCGTTTTTTTTTTCTCACTTTTTATATCTTTCCGACATTTTTTAAAGAACAAGGAGTTGAACCTGGACCTAATTGATGAAACAACGCAAAATAACGGACATGTTCAGAATAAATACCACGCAGAAAAATTAGATTTGCAAGTAAAATTTGTTGCATTGTATTAAAAAGGTTTTTTTCATTTTTAAAAATATTCCTATTTACATATCTATTATTTTACTATTGGAAACGCAAAATTCGCGTGCGGGGAGGGGGGGGGGGGCTTAGATTAAGGCCTTTTGGACAAAAAATACAAATAATCCAAAATCCGGAATGGCCGAGGTCCGGATGATTCCGGATATGGGACTTTCTACTGTAATAGACGGACCGTCACGTACAAAAGGGGACTGATGTAAGTTAAATCTGTCGTGGTCTCAAATCACACTACCTTTCTGTAGTGTCGAAGTTTGGCGAATGGGGTGCCAGCTCAAGTGTGACCTCGTAACCGTGGTTCAGAATGACGATGTGTTGTGGTCGTATCATTCTCTTCGAGATAGAGCCAGGACCGTCGCAAATAACCCGATATTATTGCTCCAGTGCGACGTTACTTCGACTACCTACCAACCAAGCAATGGACAGTAGGAATTAAACTATCGTCTCACTGCGCAACATTTTTGGAATAGTTCTAGAACCATTATAAATTATTTTTATCCAGTTAAACTCTTAAACATTTTGATGGAATAAACTCTCTACTACTACTTACTTTTAAAGATTCCAAGATCAGAAGTTAGCAACAGACCGATTATTGACGACAATGAGTGATCAAACACGAAGGGAAGGATGTGAGGACAGCACCTCGTCATTTTGAACCACGGTCAGATGACGATGTCAGCACCTGAGCTTCTTAAAGATATAGAAAGCAATTTTGCAAGCATTTGATATTTCTGTAAAATTCGGTTGTCCTAGGCTAGAGTTCTGACTTTCGGTGCATATGAGGGTTGTCAGTTCGAAACTCGATCCAACCAAGTTTGTGCAGATTCTGGTGGGATGGTGTGAAAGTTTGGAGAGTGGAGTGCCGGCTCAGGTGTTGCCTCCTCATCTAACCGTGGTTCAAAATGACGTGGTGTTGACTTCGGTTCTTTCCCATATAGGATTGATCCCGGACCGTCGTCAATAGCCCGTTGTGTTGCTTTAGTACGACGTTAATTAAAAAGTACCAATTACAGTTTGTTGTCATTTGCCAATATACAAATAACGTCGATTACTGTGACGCGTACGTAAAATATATGCATGGAGTTTGGATATTAACTATTAGACCCATCAATAATAGTTCGATCTTTCCGCGAACTAGTATTAAAACAATTCTATGATAAAATTTTGTTAAACTAATAAACAATTCGTACTCTATTTTGTGGGTTCCCTCGATTTAAAACATCTAATTTCAACATCAATAAACATCTCGTTCCAACATTTATGGTATTCAAAGAATGTCAGCAAATGTAGTCTTAAAAATAAAACACAAGTTCATTCGCAAGACTTATAATTTAAAATATTGGAATGCATTCCATGTTGAAATTAAATAAAAAGTAATATAATTAAAGTTCTTCGTTTATCACAGCATGTTTTTCGAGTGAACATTATTCCTGGAAGATAATCTTGTGAGAAAAGCTCACTTCACGGAATAAATAATTGTTGCGTCTACCTTTCACTATCAAATACTACGAACAAAATAGGCGAACATAAACACACTCTAATTGCATTTACACAAGTAGAACGCACAAAAAGGCGCGTGTACTAATGCGTTTAGAGTGAAAACATGGCAGCCACTTTCATCCTACTATGTAGAAATACCTCCGAATTGCTTTAATTAAAACGAACAGATTTAACCCACACAATTTATTGAAAGAGCTGATTCTTTCCGAGAATCTGAGAACCACTAATGGTGTTGTAATTCTAAAGCGGCAAAGTATGTGTGTGTGTGATGCTTGGAGGAGTTAAACTGTTCCTACTGCTTGGACATTTTTGGAATAATTCTAGAACCATTATAAATTATTTTTATCCAGTTAAACTTTAAATATTTTAATGGAATAAACTATTTACTAGTACTTACTTTTAAAGATTCCAAGATCAGAAGTTAGACGAAAGGAATGAAGAAATATTCTATGAACAATTTAATGCATTTCGAAACAATGTTCCTTTTATTAAAACAATGGTAGGTAGGTATTTCAATTAACTTCATACTGAATTAACGTAACGGTCTATTGATGACGGTCCAGTATCAATCCCCCAAGGAAAATATCCGAAGACAACAACACATAATTTTCAACCATGGTCAAGGTGAAGAGGAATCACCTGAGCTTTGAGACAATGGAAAGCGTTTATTAGTGTAGTGAAGCGTTTGAGAAAATCGTTATTTTCTTATGAAATAATAATTATATATAAAATTAGTAATTCATTAATAATACAAGTATTATATTATAAATTTAATGTAATTTGTAATGCAATAATTAGCAATTACATTTTATATGCAGTTTTCATGACTATTATTCTTAAAACAAATATGAATTCCCAAATGGATAATCGCTGTAGTGGAATCTTAAAAATGTATCAATTGTTCATAGTCAATTTTAAATATGAAATAGTAATAAAACGTTTCGAGAATAAATTCATTTACGTTTAAACGTTATAGAAAACACGATAGGAAATTTTACTTTTACCCTAATGTTAATATTTTTAGATAAAATTTCTAAAGAACTTATATTTTCCTGTTACTTCTACCGGCCTCGGTAGCTCGGTTGGAAGAGTAGCGATTTGGAAATCGGAGAGTTGCTGGAGAATATTTTACATACTGCGTCATCACAAACCCGAATTTAAAATTTCTGAAGTTCTTGTCGTTTATGATTGTTTAAATCCAATACTTGGTCCCTAAAAGTTATTCAGAGATAGTCTTACCATACTGGCATTATTAGTTGACTTTATGAACAATGGTCTTTTGGTTTTTGATTTACTTGAAAGAAATATTCGTTAGATTTTTCATAAACCTTCGATCTCTTAAAATTTGACGAAAAGAAAAAGTTGCAAAAATACTTACGAATCACTAAAATGTTCGTATGGTATACTCAGAAAGTGCTTTTCTCGCAAAAGCAAATTTTAGGAATACAAATTATATATAATTTGTATCCAGTAATTATTATCGCAAAAAAACAAAACATTCTACATTTAAAAATTATTTGTTTTCAACACTCCAAGTGGCTAAGACGAGATATTTCATCCATCAAGATCCAACCAACTGTTTAAATGACAACACTTCTCGTCATCGAGATACCCGATTTTGTTTGTGAAGATTCGGTTAGTTTTCATCTAATGACGAGATATCACGTCGGTCAAGATCTGGTCAGTTTTGACAACAACGAGATACCCTTTTTATATCTTGTCACACCACCTCCTTTTGTTATCTGGCGATTGTGTGTGGTTCGTGTTTGTTGTCTACGGGACAGAGCCACACTTGTTCATCGACATATTTTTCATCTATTTATTGTATACTACTTGGTTATCAATATATGTTTTACAGAACTAGCCAAAGAACATTGCAAAAGAAGCAGACAGCCACTCATACGTCCTTTCCCTACTAGTAATTCATTAAAAAGCAACAAAGTAATCCGTCTCTTCACCCTGTTATCATTATTTTCGCTGAAGGATATTATCGTATTGACCTTTTATTTTTAGTTACAACACACAATATACTTTGATTAAATTAATGTCATCAGCGATAAGGTGACAAAGTATGAGTGTTTTTTGATTGTTGTCTTAGAAACAACTCTTAAACACCAAATGTTTTTTTTATATTTTGGACGTGAATACGGCTTTTTAATCGAAATAGTAGTGGGGGACATGTATGAAGAGTCGAGTGTTTCAACTCGTTTGACTTCAAATTTCGGAACTAGAACTTGTAGGTAGGTATTTTAATTATCGTCGAACTCGACCAACACAACGAGCTACGGACGAGGGTGCGGAATGTACCCCCGAAGCGAAACATCCGCTGGCAACACCATGTGGATTTGAACCACAGTCAGATATCGAGATCATACCTGAGTTGACACTCCACTCTCCGAACTTCAATGAGACGTTAATTAAAATACCTACCTACTAGTTGCTTATCTGTTGATCTTTTAACTAGTCCACCACAGACCACAACATCTAATAATAAATGCATGTGTTTAAAACACAAGACCAAATGCAATAAATAAGTCACAGTCAAACACTTGACACAAAATGGGATCAAAAGTATTCGCGCGACGGGATATAGACCAGTCTACATTCTTAGTCAGCTCGTAGACTACAGGCGACGAAAGAATTGCCCTACCCTGCATTTAAAGTATTATAAAATAGACGAATGACGTTACCTAGCATTAAAGGATCAATCCATTTCTTACAGAATATAGAATTATATGCATACGAATTGTTTACCAAAAGTAATCATATACAGTTTGATATGTATCATGTCTAAGGATCTTATCCAGATACAAATCCCTGATTTCGTTTGTATAACAACAGGATATATAAATACAGCCCTTTGATTGATGAATTGTTTGTGCATCTGTTATCCAGGCAGTTTGTCACAAGTCTCCACAACCAACCTCATCGTGGGGATTCTACATTCTAATGACATGTCCAAAGATCTTCCTACTTTCTGAAACATCAGTTCAGAGCTTTCATTACAACCCTGTATCACTCCATCGCACAACTGTGATCTGTATCGCGCCCCTTTTGTTTTTCTTTTCCGCAGTCGGCAATAACAATGGTTCTGGAACTACACTTAATTTTCATTTCGAACGCTACAGTAAATCACTCCGCAGACCACATTCACAGCACGTTTGACGCATAAATTTACATCGCTTTCACTGCGGTCCCTAGCCCCCCCTACCACCCAGATGCCCCTGACGATAAAGTCAGCATTATCGTCGAGTCCTCTTCGAATTTCTCCGCGGCGTTACGAATGCAGATCATATCGCCCGGCTCCGAAAAACAAATTCGAAAGGGTAATAATTTGCGAGAGCATTAAATGCACAATCCGCCGCTGCGAATGTAAAACAAAACAACCTCACACAGCTGAAGAGCCATCCCTCTTTTAAAGAGCTACTATCCATAAGAACCTGACATTCGAATTATATCGATATGGATCTACGACGCTATCGGAATCGTTTTGGCATATTAATTTTAAACACGCATCCAAGCTGTGTGGGGAGATTTTTGTTTTCTTTTCTGTTTTTGCTATGTAAATTTGCAGGTGTTGCGTAACATCCTGCTGGCTTCTCGGCGAAGAACGCAAAATAATAATAATACCCCTGAACTGTATTTAGGCCAATTTTCCGAGGTCGTAGGTTAAAGAACATCATGGCGGCGGTATTGTGGGAGTGATCGAATGGAGGCAGTTGAGTTATTGGGCTTTTGTTGAAGACGCTTTACGATGGAATAATGGTTAATTTTGGCACTTTTGTTATCTCACATTGTTGTTTCATTTTATAGATGTATGGTGAATTGTTCCAAGCATTTCCTTCTGTATACTTGCGTGGTGTGGAAGTTTGGACTGTGAGGTGCCAGCTCAGGTGTTGCATCGACATTTGACTGTCGGTCAAAATTACGAGGGAATCTGGACCGTCGCTAATAGCCCGTTGTGTTGCTCCTGTGCGACATTAAATAAAATACCTACCTTGATGGTGAGGTAACTCGTTATTTGCAAGATTGGTCAGATTTGGATGGACGAGATATCTCTTCGAAACCACTAAGAGAAGAAAAGTCATTAATGAATCTATGAATTGTGTGTGTGTGTGTCCATTACTTGGTATTGTCTGCCAAGAGTTTTTCGTAGCATGGCTATTTATTACGTGAAGTAAGAAATAGGTAGGTATTTTAATTTCCGTCCGAATAGAATGGGCTGTTTGTGAGGGTCTGAGATCAAATCCGCAGGAAAAGATCCGAGGAAAATACCACGTAATTGCGAACCACCGTGAAGTACGAGGGCTGTTCAATAAAGAATGCTCATAAATCAATAAAAAATAATTTTCTGTACTAATCCTCCAAATTTTTATGGTTTTTCTCAAAATACTCCCCATTACATTCAATGCACTTATCCCACCTCTTTTCCAGTCTTCAAACACATGCTGGAAGCCATTTTTTGACAGGTCCTTCAAAATCCCCAACGCAACTTTTACCACTGCATGTGATGATGAAAACCGCTTTTCCCGGAGGTGTTTCTTCAAAATCGGGAAAAGAAAAAAAAATCGCATTGAAATCAGGACAATATGGAGAATGGAGAGCGCACACAACTCTCCCCTTAATCTTCCTGTAGCATGAGATAGACTTCACCTGACGATTTTTTCAGGCGAAAACAAAATTTCAATGCAGTGTATTGCACTTTGCGCGTCACATCCATTTTTGTCGTAGGCGAAAGCAAACCTAGGCGTTCTTGGCCGGCTGCCTATGCCTCAGGAATGACATCACAACCGTGAAAATTGCGCTATCTGTTCTCCACATATCCCGCTACACATTCAATATGAATTTTTATTTTGCTTGATTTTTGAATCACCTTTAAAAAAATTACGGTCATTCTTTATTGAACAGCCTTTGTAAAAGAAGTAAATCAGCAGTACATAATCGTAGAATGAATCCATATTTGCTTCTTTCATTCCTAAAACCACAAACGACGTTTCAAGAACAAAGAACGGAAATTTGCATTCTTTTTCAATGAAAACTGTTAATTCCTCTTCCTGTAACTGTGACCGAGGCGGGCTCCCACTGACTCGAGCAGCATAATGAACCCGGCCTACATGAATTCCGAATGCATTCACACTGCGATTTTTACACTCCGACTTCGCTTTGATTCGATCTCTATTTTCAAAACCACCCGAAAAGGTATTTAAACTCTGTTAAAGAAAGGATTTGTGTTACGGTGACGTTTCTCCAGAGTTCAAGCGCATTTACTTAACCTGGCTCAACTCGGGAAGGATGTTTGTTTTTCAGGACCCATTAACGTTCGCAGACGGATTTGGAAAAATCCGATTAGGCATACATTTGTTCTCACGCAAGAAGCAATGGTAAACAATTAACGTCACACTGGAACAACACAACGGGCTATTGGCGACAGTATGGGATCATTTCCCGAGGGAACCATTCGAGTGACACAAGAGGATCTATTTCGAATGGTTAGGTACAAATACTAATTCTTCGAATAAAAAAGAGGTTTTAACTTACGCTCGCTGATCGTTGTTTGTTCTGTTTGCGCATCCGTTCACTCATTTCTACTGCATCTCAGAAACCCATCGTTCAGGAACATCTTATTCTATAAACAACAGCTTCTCGCCAGCTAAAATGGATCGCATCCTGTATTCCTTACTTCGCATAATTAACTCTCGAAAATAAGTAATGGTTCGATTGAGACCCTCATGGTTGAATTATCGCTTGTTTTTGAGAGAATGTTGTGATTCACGCCACCTGTGATCGGTAATGGTAATTTTCAACTAACGTCGTACTATTGCAACACAACGGGCTATTGACGATGGTCCGGGATCAATACCCTAAGGGAAACATCCGAGGACAATACCACGTCATTTTGAACCACGGTCAGATGACGAGGAAACACTTGAGCTGGCAACCCATGCTCCAAAACTTTCACACCAACCCAACGTGAGGACTTTCGGCCACGACAGATTTAAGGTGTACCAGCCGACTCTACACCATATGCTTATAAACATCCATGCATTGACCCAAATTCGAACCAGAAACCTTCCTATTTGGAGGCTAACACCTTAACCACCAGACACCTGTGGTAATTGGTAATTTTAGTTAACGTCGTACTAGAGCAACACAACGGGCTATTGACGACGGTCCGGGATCAGTCCCTTAAGGGAAAGATCCGAGGACAACACTTCGTAATTTTGAACCACGGTCAGATGACGAAGCAACACCTGAGCTGGCACCCCACTCTCCAAACTTCCACGCCAACCCAACGTGAGGACTTTCGGCAACGACAGATTTAAGGTGCACCAGCCGCCTCTACACCATACGTTTACAAACATCCATGCCCGAACCCGGATTCGAACCAGGAACCTTCCGATCTAGAGGCTAATACCTTAACCACTATACCGGTTGGTCGGCCCAGACACCTGTGATAGGAGGTCATTCCATATGGGTTGGTAAGTAGTTAATTGATATCGGACTGCAGCAACTCAACGGTGTATTTGGCGACAGTCCCGGATCAAACCCGAACTGAGCGATTCCAGGACAACACCAGCCGACCAACCGGTATAGTGGTTAAGGTGTTAGCCTCTAGATCGGAAGGTTCCTGGTTCGAATCCGGGTCCGGGCATGGATGTTTGTAAGCGTATGGTGTAGAGGCGGCTGGTGCACCTTAAATCTGTCGTGGCCGAAAGTCCTCACGTTGGGTTGGCGTGGAAGTTTGGAGAGTGGGGTGCCAGCTCAGGTGTTGCTTCGTCATCTGACCGTGGTTCAAAATTACGAGGTGTTGTCCTCGAATCTTTCCCTTAAGGGACTGATTCCGGACCGTCGTCAATAGCCCGTTGTGTTGCTCTAGTACGACGTTAACTAAAATTACCATTACCATTACCAGGACAACACCAAGTAATTTTGAGCCCCGGTCAGATGACGAGGTCTCAACCGAGCTGGCACCCCACGCTCCAAACTTCCACAATATGTCAGTATGAATACATTTGGATCCAGGAAAGATTTAGTGTCCACCAGACCCCCCCCCCCTGTACACGATAGTTTTTAAATGGAATCGAACTTGTAATCCTCCGGTTGCTAATCCATTATACTTCAAACTTGATTACCGCGGACCTCCATCCCAAAAGGTAATTGGTAATTATTAGTTAACGTCGTACTAGATCAACACAACGGGCTATTGACGATGGTCCGGGATCAATCCCTTAAAGGAAAGATCCGAGGACAACACCTCGTAATTTTGAACCTCGGTCAGATGACGAAGCAACACCTGAGCTGACACCCTATCTCTAAACCTTCCACACCACACCAATCCCCATATGAAAAGACAAGGATGTTCTATGAATAACTAAGTAAATAAAGAGACAAAATAACGAATCAAAAGTCAATGTATCATACAGACACTAGCCCGTTGTGTTGCCCCGGTTCGACGCTAATTAACTACCTGACCTAAAATGTTAAAATTACACACTGTTTAACAAACAAATTCACGCACCAAGATGGAGTTGTCCAGGAGTTGTGCCGGGCTTGATTCACTTGGAACGTCGCTGACTGGGGGAGCATAGTCTTTAGTGACAAGTCCCGTTTCCAAGTGTGTCCTGACGACAATCGTAGACGTTTATGGAGACGTACAGGGCAGTCTGGGGATCCTGCCCGAACTATCGCAAGCCACATATGCTCACAACAGGGCGTTATGGTCTTGGATGCAATCTCCTTTGATAGCTGGAACCCTTTGGTAGTCATTTCTGGTACATTTACAGCGCAGCGGTACGTAGACGACATTCTACCACCTGTTGTGTTACCTTTTATAGACTTACTTTTCAACAAGTTTATGTCCGGTCGCACACGGCACGTGTTGCTATGAATTGTCATCAAGCTTTCCCAACACTTGCTAGTGCCTCCTGATCTCTCTCCCATAGAGCACATTTGAGACGTTATGGGAAGGCAATTGTAACCATCCTGGAATGTTGACCATATAGCCCGATTGTTGAAGACAATTTGTCAAGAAATTTAGCAGGACAAAATCGGGGTACTTTTTCAGTCGATGCCACTCCGGGTGACGCGTCCAGGCCAGAGGTGGACCAATGCCTTATTGACTTCATTTCTTTGTAAGGGTTAAACTCTGAAATAAATACTTTAATTGCTCTGAAATTATAATCGTTTCTTTTTCTATGTATGTTTTTCACATCCACCAATTTTTATCGCAATCGGACAAATCTTTCTTGGTGCACCGATTTTTTTAACGAGATATTTTTAACTGATTATTACCAACTAGGGGGCTTGCCCCCTGCTCGCTAACGCTCGCCAACCCCCGGAGGATTGCTTCGCAATCCTCATTGGTTCGCTGCGCGAACCTATGCTCGCTTCGCTCGCCTCAATGAAGACATGTGTCCTAGCAGAAGGGATTGTTTACAAAATATGTTACCAAAAAAATGTTTTTCAAATCTAAATTTGCTGTATTACAGAAAAAATATATACAGTATCTCTAAAATCAGAATTCAAATGAAAACTTTGTGCAAATTTTGACTCGAAATGTGAGCGTTGCTTTGGAAATTGAATACCCAGCATGTTGTTTGTGTGTACATTTTCCCAGCACTCAAACGATCCACATTTTTTCATTGAGTTTGTTGCCGAAAGTTGTAGTGCAAGCGTCTTGTTGAACTATGATTGTTGGCCCTGAAAAGAACCGTTTTTTAAATGGCCCTGAAAAGATCCTCCGCTTTCCTTGATTTCTATTATAAACTAACTGCAAATGCTCATTAAAATTTCCTTTTTTTTTTTTCAATAAAATTTTATCCGATAACGCTATAAATTCAATTCAAGCGCGCGAGGCTACTTGAAAAACAAATAATCGTACAATGTTGCCAAAACGCGATAGCTAATAACGTCTTTTTTGCGTGCCACGTAAGAGAAATATATATATAGATATTTGATTGATGATAACTAATTTTTTTTAACTAAGAGATCCCAGGAGAGATTTAGAGTGTATATACCAGCGCCTGACTTGATAAAGTTCACCAAATAAATTAGGCGGTCGAAGTTTTTCAAGTTTAGTTTAGAACAGTATTTTTTTGGTATTTTTGCTATTTGTAATTAACGTAACATAACTAGGAACATAATGGGCTAATGTTGACGGTACTGGATCATCTCTCAAAGGGAAAGATCAGAGGACAACACCATGTCATTTTGACCCACTTAGTTTCGAACAGAGATCCGTAGGAAGCAAGGTAGGTATTTGAGTTAACGCCCTATCGCAGCAATACAACGAGCTATTGACGACGGTCCTGGATCAATCCCAAAGGGAAAAATCCTGATGACGACACCACGTAATTCTGAATCACGGTCAGATGACGAGACAACACCTGAGTTGGTACCCCACTCTCCAAACTTAAACACCACGCCAACGTGAGGCATGACAGATTTAACGTGCACCAGCCTTTTTTAACAGAGATTAGGAGGGGACTTTGCGATGTCCAAACTGTCCGTGTAAATAGTGCACTGTATTGTCTTCCTTGTCGTGCAAAAAGTGTTAAGTCAAAATGGCTATTTAGCAGAATCTTAAGTTGACTAAATTAATCAGCTTCCTTAATTTAGAGCCGAGTTTTTAATGGTTCATAAGCATTCAATCCTCGACAAGAATAAAATTAAATTGACTGCTCGATACAAAAATATTAGCTTTTATGAAACGATTTAACCTGAAAGAAACCAAATCTAAAAAGGAAAGGAAATTTAGAACGCGTGTTTAAGAATGCCAATCAGTGTTTAAGAGCAGTTAAAAAAAGCGGATTTAAATTTTTTGAAAATAATACTTCAAAGAAATATTTCATTTTGGTTCAAATTTCAATTAATTTACCCCTAATACATCCAAGAAATTGCCCCCATACAAGATTCATTTTCAAATTAAGGCATCATCTTTTCCAGTTTTCGTTCGCATACTTAGGTGTTTTCTACTTGACGCAAAATCGAAAATGTTACTAAATATGGGGAAAAGTGTTAAGGCGTGTAAGTTAGGAGAGTGGGGTGCTCGCTCAGATATGACCTCGCCATCTGACCATGGTTCAAAATTACGAGGCGTTGTCCTTGGATCTTCCCCTTCGTGTTTGATCACGGGCCGTCGCCAATAGTTCTTTGTGTTGCTCCAGAGCTAAGCAAATAAGCTGCCAACTGATCTGAAAGGCCTATTAATTCCAATATTACATGTACCTATTTCGTAAATTTACTTCAGAAGTATGTTTTATAAAATTAAATAATATGATAATAAATATATATCATTAAGAACTTTTATTTTCCCGACTTTCTGCCAGAACTCTAAAAATGGCATTCTTGAAAGTCCCCGCCATCTTCGAAGAATCCAGTTCTGATGAAACGTTCTGAACTGAAGCCACGAGAATCCTTTTCGTTCTCATCCACCCCTAACTCATCTCCCATGTAATAATAATTTTACAACTCACAACCATTAAGAACCATTCGAATGCGGTTTGTTCGAACAGGAATATCGTGCCCTACGATCGAATGACGAATGTCGCAACGCTCCCGAAACGCCGCAAACGATTTCGAAACTTCTCTCTCTACTCGATATCGTTACGCCATGGGGTCCCGCACGTGATGACCTCTCCAAATCAATTAAATGGAAAAGAAGAATGAAATAAGAAAAGAAGGGAAGAGGGGAATTATTCGCTACTCGGTTTGAAACATGATGTTTTATGACATGCAGGAATTATTTTATTAAAGAGAGATTTTTCAGTGGGAGAAAAATTAAAGTTTCGTGGGTCTTTTAAACCAAAGGGTTTTAACAAAGCTGTTTTTCAATTCTAAAAATTGTATCGGCGAATGTTTAAGGTTGCTAATTGCTCGTAGTTACGTTATTTGCTTCCGCTATAAAGCAAATATAAACTGTTCCAACTAAATTGTCTTCGCTTGAATTCGAAGATGATACATTTTTAGCTTCTTGAGATTTTTTTCCAACTAGGGGGCCTGCCCCCTGCTCGCTAACGCTCGCCAACCCTCGGAGGATTACTCCGCAATCCTCATTGGTTCGCTGTGCGAACATATGCTCGCTTCGCTCGCATCAATGAAGACATGTGTCCTAGCAGAAGGGATTGTTTACAAAATATGATATTCCAAAAAAATATTTTTTTAATCTAAATTTTTTTATGTTTTTCAGAAAAGATATTTACAGTACCTCTGAAATCCGAATTCAAATGAAAACTTTGAGCAAATTTTGACTCGAAATGTGAGCGTTGATATGGAAATTGAATACACAACATGTTTGTATATACATTTACTCCTGCACTCGAGCCACCCACGCATTTTCATTGAGTTTGTCGTCAAAAGTTGAATTGCAAGCGTCTTGTTGAACTATAATTGTTGGCCCTGAAAAGGACCTTTTTTTAAATGGCCCTGAAAAGATCATCCGCTTTCTTTGATTTCTATTATTAACTGCAATAGCTCGACTAAAATTCATTTTCTTTGAATAAAATTTCATCCGATGACGCTATAAATTCAATTGAAGAGCGAGGCTTTGTGATACACAAACAATCGTACAATGTTGCCAAAAACGCGATAACAAATAACGTCTTTTTTGCGTGCCACGTAAGAGAATTATATATATATATAGATGCCTGGAAACTGATATCTTCGGCTGTACAAGACAGGAACTACCGGTCATTGTTAGGAGTAACCAGTGATAAGTCGCGGTTACTCCTAACAGTGATAATCACCTGCATCCATGCGCCCACAATCCAAGATTCGAATCCGAAACCTACTGGGTGACAAACAAACTCACAGAGGAAATATAAAAATTGAGAGCAATGGTAACTTTGTAATGTGCCTAGCATTATGTGACCCAAACTAGTGGTATAGTGAACCTTAGATTATTATCGGCATCCGAGTGGAACCGAACATTCACGATCTGATTGGTCCACAGGACAGGAGACTGTTAATTCCTCCTCTCATAGGTCTGTGCGAAATAGGAGGAATAGACTGGAGATTTCACCACTTTTGTTGCCACTCAAAAGAAATGTGCATTTACAAACCTACCCTGTCATGAAATATTCTAACGACAGACGAGGCGATTAGATAATGAATCGTCGAACCAAGTCAATTTTTGTCGGAGCAGTCACGTGACTGCTAGTTGGCATACTGATCACTCTCTGAAGCTTCTCTCTACAGCAATGATGTCTAAATAAATTACGTGACTGCTAGTTGGCATACTGATCACTCTTTGAAGCTTCTCTCTATAACAATGCTGTCTAAATAAATTTCCTGTCTATGGATTCGTTTTGTGAGCACTACATCAGTTTGGTGTCTAAGCCTTGAAACTAAGAACTAAAGTATGAATTTGTAATCTGTATGAAGTCGATTTGATTGAAAGCATTGAAAAATGATTATAAGAACTTATATATTTCCTCTGTCTATATGTTGATAAATGGCATTCTCAAAATATTCAACTTTTATTGAATGTCTTAGCCTTTTCCCCATTACACAAAGGTATTTCACTTACGTAAAACTAGAGGAACTTGTAGTTTTGGAGTCTAAAAGTTTGCTATAGATTAGTTATTTGATTATTAGGTATGAAAACATATAAGTAACGTACAGAATTGTTATGATTTACCCTAAATCCTTGACTTAATTTGTAGTTAGTAAGTGCTGCTGCTTTCAGTTTTCGAAGTTAAAGGGATCTCAAATTCCAATTCGTATTCGTTAATTTATGAAAAAAAGAAAATGTTGAACTTGTTTCAGTCACAATAATCCTTTTAAAATCAAAAATAAACGCGGATTACTAACAAGGCATGCAGCCGTTACTTACGAAATCACATTGCGGAAAAAATATATATTTTTTTTCGTTACCTAACTTATTATTTTTTTCTTCAATACTCAGTAGTTAATTTGCAAATAACTGGCGAAAGACTAACATATTCATTTCAAAAGACGAATGGTTGGTAGTAATGCATTTTAATTAACTTCGTAATGGAGCTACACAACGTAAAAGACTGAAGAAAAAATCAAGGTATTTGAATACAGGAAACAAATTTAAAATGACTTAATTCTATTTTGCATTTCCGACTTAATTTCACTTCCTCATTGCATTTCATTCTCTCAATTACTCGGAAACATTTTACTATTAACAGAAACAAAAATTCTTCATGCAGGTGTAAAACGTCAATTAGAAACTACGCTATTTATATGTATAATTCTCTTACGGTGCACGCAAAAAAGACGTTATTTGCTATCACGTTTTGGCAGCACTGTCCCATTGTTTGTTTACCACGAAGCCTCGCGCCTCTATTGAATTTATAGCGTTATCGGATTAAGTTTTATTGAGGAAAAAAATGAATATTAGTCGAGCCATTGCAGCTTACAAACGACATGCTGTGTATTCTATTTCCAAAGCAGGACTCACACTTCAAGTCAAACTTTGCTCAAAGTTTTCATTTGAATTACAAATTGTTTGAGTTCTGATTCCAGAGATACTGTATAATTTTTCTGTAGTACAACAAGTTTATATTTGAAAAATATTTTTTTGGAATATCATATTTTGTAAACAATGTCTTCATTGATGCGAGCGAAGCGAGCAGGGTTCGCGCAGCGAACCAATGAGGTTTACAAAGCAATCCTCCGGGGGTTGGCGAGCAAAATTCGAAAAAGCAAAATTCGGCGCGTATAAAAGGGGCTGGAGCACGTTAAATCTGTAGTGGCCTCAAATGTATTTACGTTGAGGTGGTGTCGGAGTTCGATGAGGAGAGGTACCAGCTCTGGTATGACCTCGTTATCTGACTCGGTTTCAAAATTTCGTGGTCTTATCCTCGGATCTTTTCCTTCGGATTTGAACGCGGATCGTTGTAAATAACCCTTTTTGTTGCTCCAGTCCGACGTTAATTAACTGGCCTACCTACCTCGAATTGTAAACGCGTCCGTAAATTTAGTTAAGAATTCAATGAATCTGCCTTTTTCGTTCACCTGAGCAAGCGCATGTGTATTTATATACTTGTATCAGGAACAGGTGATGGAGATTCGTTGTGTGTTGCCGTATCTGGTACTATCAGCCGTGAATTTACCTTATCTAATTGATCAGGCTGACTTTAACATAACTGACTATTAGAATAAACAAAGGTCGATGCTTGAGCGTGAATCGTGCAAACGTATCTAAGTTAATCGGATGCAACCAAACAGAATTATTCAGCGATTGTTTTGATTTCTGTCTCCCAGTCTTCAGAAATCCTCAGCTTACTTATTCTATATCACGTCCATGTGTAATCTGTTTAGAAAAACTATAGAAGAAGATAAAATATCTTGGATTACATAACTAAGGCAATTTCAGATACTTTCCTGATCACATGATGTTTTTAGAGGCAAGTGTATTATCCAATCCTTTAAAGAGGATTATTATATTCGTTTTATTTTCGCTGGATTCATATAAAAAACTGTTCCTAGTGACCAGGACAAATGTTCTGGGATATTTCGGATGCAATTGTATTTCAAAAGATGCCAATTGATTATAGAGTTATACGAACTTTGGGGGTTTTGAATAAAACAAAATGATTTGTCTGTTTACATTCCCAGCAATACGATGTATGTGTGTTGTTGCAGTGAGGTCATTCATTCTGTGGAGGCACATTTCAGTACAAGAAGTGAATGCTCATTTAGTTCATATCTACAAGGGTTTTTCAAATGAAAAGGTACGAAACGACACTGTGGGTACAAATGAAGACTTTATTCAAAGTATACACCATAGGCCTGAGCACAACGATCCCATTGATTAACGAGACGAAGGATTCATTGTTTCCAGAATTCCTGTGACCGTGACGAGACCAAGTCTTTCACAGAGCGTCCTTGAGTTCGTCGTCCGAGTTGAAGCGCTTCCCTTTCAGATGTTTTTTCAGGGGACCAAACACATGGAAATAGGAGGGCGACATGTCCGGGCTGTAGGGCGGATGGTCAAGCTTCTCCCACTTGAACTTGGCCAGTTCCGCGTGTATGACCCTGGAGACGTGTGGACGCGAGTTATCATGGAGCAGAACCACACCCTCCTAGAGCAGCCCCGGTCTTTTGTTCTTGATGGACCTGTGTAGGCTTCAGAGTGTCTCATAGTACACATCGGAGTTAATGGTTCTTCTGTGCTGGAGGAATTCAACAAGTAGCGGACTTTGTACATAGAAAAAGACGGTGAGCAACACCTTCCCTGCTGACGTCACGGCTTTGAACTTTTTAGGGGGAGGTGACGACGCATACTTCCACTGCATGCTGTCCTGCTTTGTCTCTGGCTCGTAGTGATGGCACCAGCTCTCATCACCTGTGACGATCCGCTCCAGGAAAGCGGCGTCTTCATGATACCGAAACAGAGGTTGAAGTGCTAGCCCCATACGCAGTTCCTTTTCCTGGTCGGTGATCTGCTTCGGAACCCACAGCGCGCACACCTTCCGATAACGCAACATGTCGTGAACAGTTGTCCACACTGTTCCAACGCTGACATCCACCTTCACCGCCAACATACGCAATGTGACACGCCGATCACTTCTCACTACGTCGTCCACCTTGTCGATGAGATCGGCCGTGATGACTGTGTTTGCCTGGCCTGGTCTCGGGTCATCAACCAAACTCTCACGGCTTGCACGAAAACGGGCACTCCATTTTCTCACTGACTTGTCGGACACACAGTCTTCCCTGTATACGATATCTTCCGGCGATGAATAACGGCCGGTTTAACACCTTCCGCTGTCAGAAATCGGATAACGCCTCGTTGCTCCTCAATCGTCGAATTTTGCAATGTGAACGCCATCCTGTCCTCACACGCACTGCCGCGTCAATTGGACGGAGATTGGATTTATAAGAGCATCTGCTCACTCCTGCGCATGCGGGCGCCCGCGCATGCTCCGATCCACGCCGGAGATTTCAATCGCATCCCTAGATGTCTCGTTTCTTTATATAGGTAAATACGTTAACGGTTACGTTGCTACGACGTTTCGTACCTTTTCACTTGAACACCCCTTGCATATAGGTAGGTAGTTATTTGTATTGCACTGGAGCAACACACACAACGACCTATTGGCGACTGTCGGGGAACAATCTCGAAGGGATTGTAATTTTGAACCAAGGTCAGATAGCGACGTGAACACCTGAGATAGCACCCCACTCTCCAAACTTTCCACGCCACGGCCCACGTGAGAATATTCGAGGTTACGATAGATTTAATGTGCACCAACCCCCGCATGCACGACGATCTTTCGCTCGACCGAACTCGCAATCCTTTGGTTGGTAATCCGTTGCTGTTCCAACTGGGTTACGCGACCTCAGTAAAGAATGTAGATTATCAAAAGCCTTAAAAAATAACAAATTTCTTTAACAAAGAATATTTTTATTTTCCGGCATGTCTACGAGGTCTTTAAATGTATTACATGGTATTAAATTACGCGTAAAGCTTAAAATTGGCCTAACTAATGAGTTGCTACTTTTGGTGTTTTGGATTTCGGGTAAACAAATTCCAAGGAAATTTGTGAAAGATTGTCTGGTACCGGTCTATATTTAACGTCATTTAATTTGGTCTTTGGGTGTTCTCTTGTAATCGTTATACAAGAATTTCACGTGAATGGAGATAGTTAATAGGATGCTTTTTTAATTTTTTCCACATCCTCGCTCGCTTCACTCCTTTGTTAGTAATTACCATCGCATAATTGTTAGAACTTTCTAATTTTTATTCCGGCTTTTCTCTTCTGTGGGAAAATTTAACGATTTCTCGGCAATTTATCATTTCAAGTACATCAAATTAAAATAAAGCACACAATGAAAAGGGTGAATTGTTTACTTGTTCTACGGGAGAAATATTTTTTGAATAAAAAAGGAAACGGCTTTTTCACACGCTGACATTAACTTTATTTGTTGTTTTCTCGGTAGTTATTTGATAATATCGCACTGGGGCAACACAACGGGCTATTGGCGACGTTCCGGGATCCATCCCCTTCATGGAATGATTGGAAGACAACACAGCGTAATTTTGAGCCACGTTCAGATGATGAGGCTACACCTGGTATGGCACCCCATAGTCTGACCTCGTCATCTGACCGTGGTTTAAAATTATGTGGTACTGTCTTCGGATATTTCCCTCCGGGAATTGAACCCGGACCGTCGCCAATAGCCGCTGTATTGTTCCTATGCGACGTTAATTAAATACTTACCCACCATTCTACAAACTTCTACCACACGCCAACGTGAATACTATTCGAGTCCCCCACTGCAGATTAAGTTTGCTTCAGCCCCCGTGTACATGATGGTCTTCGGCTGGAAACCGTAACTCTTCCAACATCGTTACCACAGCCTCTATCAATTTTAAGATTTGTTTTGTTAGTAAAAAGACGGCGTAGTTTTCAAAACGTTTTTCATTTGCAGGAAACATTTAGTTTTAGTTTAGTTAAAGAAGTTTTATTTTTAAAAACAGTGTGTGTGTGTGTGTGTGTGTGTGTGTGTGTGTGCTTCTGACATTAATATTAAATATGTAATTTCGTCTCATAAATTACTTAGACGGCCAACCGGTATAGTGGTTAAGGTGTTAGCCTCTAGATCGGAAGGTTCCTGGTTCCAATCCGGGTTCGGGCATAGATGTTTGTAAGCGTATGGTGTAGAGGCGGCTGCTGCACCTTAAATCTGTCGTGGCCGAAAGTCCTCACGTTGGGTTGGCGTGGAAGTTTGGAGACTGGGGTGCCAGCTCAGGTGTTGCTTCGTCATCTGACCTTGGTTCAAAATTACGAGGTGTTGTCCTCGGATCTTTCCCTTAAGGGACTGATCCCTGACCGTCGTCAATAGCCCGTTGTGCTGCTCTAGTACAACGTTAACTAAAATTAGCATTACCATAACCATAAATTACTTAGGTGTATAAATATTTTAATAAATTTATAAACCATGTCAATTTTAACCTTAAAAACATTGTTTTCTCGATCATGTTTTTTGTTATAGATCTCTATTAAATGCTTGAAAAATAAAGTCTTGAGATACCCAGCAAAAACCTTAGACATGTAGGTAGGTGGGTAGTTTATTAAGGTCGCACTGCACCAACACAGCGGGCTATTGGCGACAGTCTGGGATCAATCCCGAAGGGAGAGTTGAATGTCTACACCTCGTAATTTTGAACCGAGGTTTTTGCAGAGGTCAACATCGGAAATGGCACCCCACTCTACAAACTTTCACACCATGCCAATGTGACTACATTAGAGCCTCAACAGATTTAACGTACAACAGTCCCCGTTTACACGACTATCTTTCGTTGGACTGAGTTTCAACATCGCAACCCTCTCGTTGCCAATCCGTTAATCTTCCAACTAGGGTATTGTGGCCCTATTTGAGACATGTGTTAATGACAAAAGTACATATAGGCTACAATTGGATGACATTTTCTTTAAAAAAAAATGTCTCATGTTTTAACAATCAAGCGTGCATTTTATCAAGAGTCATGAAAATGGCATTAGCTTCAAACCAGAATACGTGTTGATCGAAGAGATGAATGAATTTTACGCTCGTCCATTTGGTAAAAAAGGAGGGAAAAAAAACCTTCTCCATTCATTTTCCGTGATTCTGTCTAGTTTTCTCTGACCTCTGATTCTCCACGATTTTCAACTTTTTCTGTTTTTTTGTTGTTATTATTCCAACGGTACCGAACGCCCGCCTGCAGCCACAGAACCAGAGCGGTTTTTTCTCCCATTCACGAAGGCTAAGAACCGTCGTTACCCGTTTCATCAGATTCGGGGAATAACGGTGTTCAAATCCTTTTCCCGATCTCACTGGCATCGCGAAATGATACGACGCAGAGAAAATGAAATTTCGAAAATTATCGTTTTCTCATATTCTATATCGCCAGCCTCATCTCTCATTTCCTGATTCTTTTTTTCATTCTCGACTGAGAGAGTTAACGGCAACCGTTCATTGTGAACTCTCGGGTTTCTTTTCTTGCCCAGTTGTTTTTTAATTCGCATTGTCGAGAACTTTCTGGATTTCTCCCTTCACGGTCAATGAATGTTATTTTTTTGACGGAGAAATATTCCCTTTTTAGAGATAATTGATTCAGCCTATATTTTTTAACTGATTTCGAGTTCAGAGAAGATTAACTTTCTTTTAACTTCTCGAACGCTGGTTCTTTGATAGTTGATGATTTATTTCTTTGTTGTGGGTTAGAATATTTCGAAAGCAATTTTCCACGGCCTCAAACCTTTCTCTATTTTATAGATAATCGCTCGGCTTTGGTCAGAAGTTTAAAACATAATTTTAAAAGGTATTTTGTTAAAAAAAATAAATAATTAATTAACTTTAAAGAATCTTTTGGGGCAAATCTAATTTTTAATTCAATTCTGCTTTGTTTCCTTTAATTTCAAATTACACTAAACACCAATGCGATTTTCTCAATAGAATTAAATTGAACTAAGTTAAAGTAAGCAATCTCTTTTATATTAGATTTCACTTCACACTTTCGTAGTTTTTGGGGATTCCATTCATATATCCTTGAACAAAATCTCCCAATTTGCATTAATTAATTAGATTAAATTAAAACGAGCATTAAGAGCATTAATTAAAACAATATTAGAATTGATAGCTTTAAAAAATACCAAAATGTACCAAATTTAACTAACAAATAATAAAAATACAAAATGAAAATGTAAAGTATTAAAAAAACTAATTTTCTGAAACGACTTTCTAAATCTAAATGTGTAACGAGTGAACTACGAGTGCAGCGCCAGCTGCGGAGCTATAAACCTCAGAACTATTGTGTCGAGCAATAACTGAGAATAAAAACAGTTTTCACGCCGGCTGCGATAATGAACACTCCACTGAAACCTTTTCCCTCCGAGATATTTTTAATGTTCATGTCTGTACCTGTGTCTGTAAATTTTACGTTTTAACTTCTAAACTAAACTTTTCTAAATGGTTTAGACCGACTTATGTTCATTCCATTACAAATGTTAACTTATAAACCCAAATAAAGGTACCGACTTGTAGAAAAGACAGTTGTAAATTATACACTAAATTATATAAACAATGTTTTTTTTTATATATCTATATATATAATTCTCTTACGTGGCACGCAAAAAGACGTTATTATTTATCGCGTTTTGGCAACATTGTACGATTGTTTGTTTATCACGTAGCCTCGCGCTTCAATTGAATTTATAGCGTTATCGGATGAAATTTTATTGAAAAAAAAATGAATTTTAGTCGAGCTGTTGCAGTAAATAATAGAAATCAAAGAAAACGGAGGATCTTTTCAGGCTCATTTAAAAAAAAAAGTCCGTTTCGGGGCAAACTATTATAGTTCAACAAGACGCTTGCATTACAACTTTCGACCACAAACTCAATGAAAAAGCGTGGGTGGCTCGAGTGCTGGGTAAATGTACACACAACCAACATGCTGGGTTTTCAATTTCCAAATCAACGCTTACATTTCGAGTCAAAATTTGCTCAAAGTTTCCATTTTAATTCTGATTTCAGAGGTACTGTAAATATCTTTTCTGATAAACATCATAAAATTTAGATTTGAAAATTATTTTTTTGGAATATCATATTTTGTTAACAATTCCTTCTGCTCGGACACATGTCTTCATTGATGCGAGCGAAGCGAGCATAGGTTCGCGCAGCGAACCAATGAGGATTGCGAAGGAATCCTCTGGGGGTTGGCGAGCGTTAGCGAGCAGGGGGCGGGCCCCCTAGTTTGAAATAAAATGCTATTTACTTTATAGTTTTAGTCACCCTTGAATTTTCGTATCAGACCTAAAAAAATATATTCATGTTGCTTCACACGTTTAATATTGATCCTGTTTTGAGAAATAATAGAAACATGGCGAAAAATTAAATATTTATTTTGAATTATTTCCAAGATTGTTTTAACGAACAAAACTAACTCGCTTGAATTTTGTTTTATCAACCAGCAAACACAAAACGAAAATTTTGCCAGCAACATTATGGCATGGTATGGTATTTTTAATTAACGCCAAACTGAAGCAACGGGTGGTTGATGGTCTGGGATCAATCCCCGAAGGAAAAGATCTCAAGCAACAATATGACATAGATCAATCTAAAACCGCTTGAAAGCAAACAATTTGAAACAAATTAGTAAATAAAACAGCAGACTTAAAATTTGAATTCTACTGATAACACGTCACTGGAAGTACAATCCACAGAACAAGCTTTGAAGGATGGGACACGTTATTAACACTCCAAGTGGTTTCGACGAGATATTGCGTCCATCAAAATGTAACCAATTTTGCTAGTGACTAGACAACTCGTTCTTCTATATCTGCTCAGTTTTCTTCTTAAAACGACATATCTCGTCCTTCTAGATCAGCTCAGTTTTCTTCTAGAGACGACATATATCGTCCTTCTAAATCTGCTCAGCTTTCTTCTACAGACGAAATATTTCGTCCTCATAGATCTAGTCAGTTTTTTTCTAGAGACAACATATCACGTCCTTCTAGATTTGATTAACTTTCTTCTGGAGACGACATATCTCGTCCTTCTAGATCTGCTCAGTTTTCTTCAAGAGACGCATATCTCGTCTTTCTAGATCTTCTCAGTTTTCTTCTAGAGACGACATATATCGTCCTTCTAGATCTGCTCAATTTTCTTCTAGATCTGCTCAGTTTTCTTCTAGAGACGACATATCTCGTCCTTCTAAATCTGCTCAATTTTCTTCTAGATCCCTTCCTTCTAGATCTGCTCAGTTTTCTTCTAGAGACGACATATCTCGTCCTTCTAAATCTGCTCAGTTTTCTTCCACAGACGAAAAATATCAACTTTCTGGATCAAGTCAGTTTGCATCTAGAGACGAAATTTTTCGTCCTCACTAGATCTGGTCAGCTTTTTTCTAGACACGACATATCTCGTCCTTCAAGATCGGTGTGGTCAATTTTCTTCAAGAGACGAAATATCTCGTCCTTCTAGATCTGGTTAGCTTTATTAATGAAGAGACACATCGCTGAGAAGACAACCAGGAGGGTTGAAATTCTCAGGAATTTGCTTTAATATATTTCTCTGTTCGTTCTTTATTAGTTGCCGTGATAGTGGAAGTTTGCAGAGTTGGGTGCCAGCTCAGGTGTGATCTCGTCATGTGAGCGTGTTAAAATATTTCGGAGCGTTGTTCTCAGACCTTTGAGCTCAGGTTTGATCCCGGACCGACATCAATATCCCATTGTGTCGGTTATGTTGCTCCAGTACGACGTTAATTAAAATACCTACCTACTGTTCTTTATTAGATGGTGATACATGTTACCTTTAATATTTAATGAGCACGCTACGGTATCAGATTCCGAAATCCGTTTCGAGGTGGTCATTGAATTGTGTATCTTACAGTTTACGAATTTCAATTTCTTCTCTTCGATGTCGACGTGGGCTGGGATTAGTTTCCAATCTAACTCTTAGCGAACTTCGTTTGTCGCAATCATCTGCAAAATCGGCCCTCGGCTGGTCAACTTCTCTATACACGGTTGATTACGACATTGACCAAATTATAGTGACCTCAATTTTCGGTTTCTTGTAATCTTCGAGTAGCAACAAAGAGAGAGAAAAAACATTGTATCGCTCTCAGCTGTTTTTGGGATGGAAACAAAGATGAGAGAACACTCCCTCGAAAATATCTTTTCCTTAAGCTAGGTTTAAGAAATGAACGAATTATAAATTGATATTTTTCTAGGTCATACTAAAGAAAGTTAATTCGGCGGATGGAAATTTCGGTTTACGTAATTTTCTTTCTTTTAATATTTCAAATGGGTCAAAGGGTATTCTGGAGAGTTATAGTGCAAGAATGGAACAAAAGAAGTTCTCGAGAAACCCCACAATATTGAAAACACTGTCGCTCTAAATTCCCATGGACCAACGTATGAGTGGTTTGTATGAGAGGCTCTTACTGCAAAGTTGAATGTAGATACCGCGAGTGTTTTAATCCGCCAAGTGGTTTGTATGAGGTATCTGGTACATCAATATATATTTAATTTTTCTAACGACAAGATATTTCTTCATCCAGATCTGGTTAGTTTTTTCTAATGGCAAGATACGTCGCTGAGACAATCACCGTGAGGTTTAAAAGACACCTGGTATGAAAAACATTCGCGATAAAGAAAAAGGACCCCCTCAAAATTTTAAAATAAATAATGTGAAACACTGCACAAAGAATGTAACAGGACAACAATAAAAAAAAACACGAAAAAAGGCAGCGGCGCTTTTCAGAT
The DNA here is from genome assembly GCA_947359465.1 of Metellina segmentata. Classification (NCBI taxonomy): domain Eukaryota; kingdom Metazoa; phylum Arthropoda; class Arachnida; order Araneae; family Tetragnathidae; genus Metellina; species Metellina segmentata. The sequence continues at coordinate 33,361,148 of OX375876.1, read as the reverse complement.
TTAGAACTGAACGGTATTGTCTCGGTGCACCCCAATTTGTAGAAAACTGGAAAAATTCCTCATGGAATTCACAACGTTCATAACTTCTTATTCCAACTTCGATTAGAATAACCCCTTATGTTGGCCGGGCCTGGACTCCTCACTACAACAAGCCAGGGCAACATCTACTCTATTGGGATGTCAGAGATTATATGATGAACTGAGCCCATACATGTGCCAAGAAAAAACATTGTTCATTCAAGTTAACATTAGCAAACCACCTGTGAGTAGGTCCTATAAAGCTCGGTAGCTGTTTGGTTGGGCCAAGGTCCAGAAGTAGACAAGCTGTGAAAAACGCGATTAAAACTCCAAGTGATTTCTATGACCCACTTCGTCCATTAATATGTGACAAATTTTGCTAATGACGAAAGATCTTGTCGTCAAGACATTGCCGATTCCTCAGTGATGACAATATCAAGTTTCAGTTGTCCTCTAATGGCACGAAACTTGTCCATCAAGATCGCGTCAGCTTTGACAATGACGAGGTACCTCTTTGGGACAACCACCAAGAGGGTTAAGTACTACCCAATAAAATCAGTCGAAATTCAAACCATCAGTGTGCTAATAAAGAGTGCTTTTTCATTTCATGAGCATAAGCAGCACGAATACAAAGTTAAACAATTGGGAAAGGATGAAAACTGCAAAGATAAAAATGAAATGCTTCTTTCGGCACACCACAATGAGGAAAGATGAAACAGTTAAATGAAGGCGGAGGGTAAAAATGACGAGGGGAGATTAATCGGGTATATGTTGGAGTTGTGATGGCTGTGCAACCCTAGGTACTCAGGGGCACATTTTATTTTGGTGTACCCCTGAGTCCTGTAGCTGTTTGAAAGGTCATGGAAATTGTTTTGGTTTTATATTGACCGGGACGCAACTTTCAAGCGAAGCATTTTAAAAAACCGGGACATATACCCTTTGGACATAGTCTAAATCAGGGGTCTTCAAGAATTTCTTGACGTTTTATCGAACCTCTACTTTACTATTACGTAATTCTAATAGAACAAGCAGAAAAGGCGTTTCTGTGAGTTTTTAGGGTGTTTATTTTATGTGTACACAGTTTTTATCGTATTAATAGTACATAATATGTTATTATATGGCTATGTGTCAAAGTGGTATGTTTTTGTTTTTGACATCCTTCTTAACATTACGTACTGGATAGGAGTGATAAATAATGTAAACAAAATATAAATTTAATTTAGATAAGACTAATACAATCCTCCTTATATGTATTTGAAAATATGACTTTTATTACTTTGGTATACAATTTATTAACGTTGTCAATGTGAAGGGTGTGCTTCTTGACTCTTGTCAAGATAGGAAATGCTGGGGATCAGAATTATTTTCAGTCTTAAATCCCCCCAGGAATTCTATATTTACTTTTAATTGCGTTGTCATTCAGGATGGAGGTAATACCATTAAAACAAAATAAATATTACCCCTACAATGATGCCTTATCTTTTTCTACTGACCCCAATCGATGTTACATCGATCCCTGGATCAAAATTGACTACTGGTCTAAATAATCGAAAACACGCATTTATAGAAACACAACTAAGATCGGAGTTAATGTTTTGGCACGGTACGTACGAAAAGCCTTTACTCCAAATAACATCCGCTTGCGTATCGTTATATCCAAATAACATCCGTTTCCAAAAAAAACATTTTACTTCACATACAAGAATGAAAACATTCATATAACTATAGGTTTTCATTTCAAAATGAAGAAAACCTTATATTAGACGCGTTCGCAGTCAGGATGTTTGTGTTTTGTTTGCCAACACTACAAAGTCGACGCTTTCGTAAACTTTTTTTCTTTTTTTGCCCAAATCGTTCCGCGTAATTGCGAGAATATTTGTGAAGTGTTCCCTCTCCCACTCTTTCGTCCCAATAAATGAAAGCCTGCGACACACACCTGTGCTATCAGCTGCACATCAGACACAAACAAAACGAATCGTCAAGGGTCTGTGCTCCCTGTAAGCTTTTCGGTTGTTCTCCAGTCGGAAATTTTCAGACAAAATCGGTACTCCTCCAAATCTTAACTAGTAAAGCATCTGATCATGTGAATTTGTTTTTCAAAACTTTTAATTCTTACTTAACAATTACAGACGTATAAGGGGAGTTATTTTTCTTCAAATTCTAAGTTTCTAGCAAAGCAAGCAGACTTTCCTGCTGTAAAGTAAATGTGTGTGAGACATCTAAGATGGTTCTTTTGCTTCTCTGTTGTTGTTGTTTCTTATGCCTACACTGGCAGACCGGAGAAGTGCCAGGCCCGTCAAAGGCGGCAAGAGGCGAGGGGGTGCGCCTTCCATGTTATTGAGCCCCATTGGGAGGAAGTCCGACTTAGATCGACATACATGACACTTCCGTTTTACAGGAAGGTCCCTTTCATACATCCATTCACTCACACATATCGTAATTTAGATCCCAATCAGAGGCCGATAACCCCCTGATCAGGTACCCCCAGAGGTATTGATTTGGTATGGGAACATGGGGGACTTTGTGACCACGACCTATTTAACGTGCCCCAGTCACCCTTAGTGAACACGACGGTCTTTAGCCAGGTCGAAGCGGCGATCTCGCAATCAGAATTGCAGGCTCCGCCGAGTATATATATATATATATACAGGGTGGTCCCGAATTCATGGTACAAACTTTAATAGTAGGTACAGGACATTGTAACAATGATTTATTGTATAGGAATGTATAGTCGCAAGTGACGCGGTGAGGCGTAAACAGGGGAAATAAAAGGTAAATGGTAATCGGTTGGTATCATTGCCGGTAGAGGGCAGTAGATGTCTAGCCGCTGTTGAACATGATGCATCGCAGTAGGGAAAAGCGCCATACAATTGTGCTGCCGTAGACGATGGGTGACTTTACGTATGCAGAAAAAGCAGACATGCATTACATGTACGGCCGTGCAAATGGTAACGGCAGAGCTGCGTTACGAATGTATCGCGCGGAGTATCCTGATCGACGAATGCCGGATCATAGAATTTTTCAACGGTTACATCGTCAACTTTGTGAAGTGCGTTCGACGTCAACAGACATGGCGCTGGTCGAGTAAGAGCTGTACGCACTCCAAGGCTGGAAGAAAGCATCTTGAACATTGTGGCTGATAGACCCGAGTCAAGCACAAGAACTGTTGCGCGTGACGTAGGTGTGAGTCATCAGACTGTATGCAGAGTGTTAAACGAAAATCGCTTACACCCCTTCCATTTTCAGAAAGTACAAGCATTGAATCCGGCAGATTATCCTCGCCGCGTGAACTTCTGCCTGTGGGTGATACAGCAATGTGCGTTGCAGCCGGATTTCGTAGATTATGTGCTATTTACAGATGAAGCGACATTTTCACGCGAGGGTGTCTTTAATGCGCACAATTCCCATGTGTGGGCAACCGATAATCCACATGCAACGCGTCGACATGCGTTTCAACAACGTTTCAGTATTAATGTGTGGGCTGGTATTGTGAACGACTTTTTGATTGGCCCATACTTACTACCCACGCGGCTCACTGGCGGAAGCTATCTTATTTTTCTGAAAGAAGTGTTACCACAACTGCTGCATGATGTTCCGATCGCCATTCGTAACCGCATGTGGTTTCAGCACGATGGGGCGCCAGCACACTTCAGCATTGATGTACGGAATTACCTGAATGCCACGTTTGGTACTCGATGGATTGGGCGTGGTGGACCAGTCCCTTGGCCACCCCGATTTCCCGATTTATCGAGCCTCGATTACTTTTTATGGGGACATCTAAAGCATCTTGTTTATGAGACTCCAGTTGACTCAGATGAGGATCTCGTCGCTCGCTGATCTGTAGCTGCTGCAGGTGTGCGTGAAATACCAGGCATCTTTGAACGTGTACGCCAATCGCTCCACCGACGCTGTCAAGCATGTATCGATACTGGTGGACGCAATTTTGAACAATTACTGTAAACATGACACTTGTCAACAACGCTTTCAATAAAATCTTTGTTTTTCCTTTCGGCCGTTATTTCCCCTGTTTTCGCCTCACCGTGTCACTTGCGACTATACATTCCTATACAATAAATCATTGTTACAATGTCCTGTACCTACCATTAAAGTTTGTACCATGAATTCGGGACCACCCTGTATATATATATATATATATATATATATATATATATATATATATATATATATATATATATATATATATATATATATATATATATATATATATATATATATATATATATATATATATATATATATATATATATATATATATATATATATATATATATATTTTTTTTTTACGAGCAATAGTTTCACATACACAGATTTCCAAATAATTTGGATGGTGCTAAATTCGAGTCACGTAAAATTTTGTGATCTCGATCCAATAGATTATGTTTGTGATTCTCTTGGATGTCGCTTTGGAGACTACATCACATCAAGCCAACAATCCCTATGGTCGGTACAAAAACAAAGACGTGCACTTCGATATTCGTCTTCAGAATGATCTTTTTCCCCGATCACCAAGATGATTGTCCCAAAGACACTCCCGCTTATGTCCTCAGGGGGCCAAAGGGGTCTCTTGGGTCACCATTCTTTCATGTCTGCCTGAGAAACTTCACAACTTCTGCAATATTTTACACGTTGGAGAAGTATGGAAGTTTGGGGAATGAGGTGCCAGTTCTGGTGTTGATCATATAATCTGACCGTGGTACAAACGATTGTCCTCGTATCTTTTCCATTTGATATTGGCGACGGTTTGTGAACAATCCCCTACGTTGCGTTGCTGAGTAATCAATAAGCAGCTGGTCATATTAACTTAACTATATATAAGTAGTTTTTTAACCTTCCTTTTTCAACATACTAGGGGGCCTGCCCCCTGCTCGCTAACGCTCGCCAACCCTCGGAGGATTACTTCGCAATCCTCATTGGTTCGCTGAGCGAACATATGCTCGCTTCTCTCGCATCAATGAAGACATGTGTCCTAGCAGAAGGGATTATTTACAAAATATAATATTCCAAAAATATATTTTTCAAATCTAAATTTTTTGCTGTTTTTCAGAAAAGATATTTACAGTACCTCTGGAATCCGAATTCAAATGAAAACTTTGAGCAAATTGTGACTCGAAATGTGAGCGCTGATTTGGAAATTGAATACACAACATGTTGTTTGTGTATACATTTACTCCTGTACTCGAGCCACCCACGCATTTTCATTGAGTTTGTTGTCAAAAGTTGTAGTGCAAGCGTCTTGTTGAACTATAATTGTTGGCCCTAAAAAGGACCTTTTTTTAAATGGCCCTGAAAAGATCCTCCGCTTTCTTTGATTTCTATTATTAACTGCAACAGCTCGACTAAATTTCATCCGATGACGCTATAAATTCAATTGAAGCGCGAGGCTTTGTGATAAACAAACAATCGTACAATGTTGCCAAAACGCGATAACAAATAACGTCCTTTTTGCGTGCCACGTAAGAGAATTATATATATATAGATTTTAAAATTTTAAATATATTTTGGGGGCAGCCTCGAACTATGCGGGTCATTTTCTCACAATACATGATCGCGATTTAACGTCGTGTACTATTGCGGCTGGTGCACTTTAAATCCGCCGTGGCCTCAAATGTCATCACGTTGGTGAGGAAGTTTGGAGAGTAGGGTGCGACGTTAATCAAAGTGATCAAAATCACTACCTCACAATACGTCCTTATGTACTCGAGGTTTGATTACTGTGTAGCCTTACTGATCATACATTCCTGATAACACGAATATTGTGTGCTCTTAACCCTCATCGCGGTTGTCACGACGAGGAGGTACCTTGTCGTCAAAACTACAACATCTTGACGAGATATTTCGCAAAAAAAAAAATTGACCAGATCTTGATGTTGTCACCAAAAATAAATCGGCAATGTCTCGTCACCAGCAAAATTGTTCGGATCTTGATGTACGAAATATCTCGCTGAATCCATTTGGAGGGTAAAGAGAGAAGCGCATTTCTTTGACACCGATAGCTCATTTTTCTAGGAGCCAAAATTTCTGAGGAACAATTCACTTGTATTATTATTCATTATTCATTAGCCTTTAGCTGGAGTTACAGATCTCTGTCGAGAGGTTGTCCATTGACATTTTCGTCTATTGTATTATCCTGATTCTTTATGTAAACCTTTGTTATAAATGCGTTCCTTTATTCAAGGAGAACGGTGAATCTCATCGTCTGAATTACGCATTTAGTGACATATCCACAGATCCACGTCTTGTATAAATCTTTTTCCCACCAAGACTCATCAAGTGTTGTTGAACTACAATATCCTTTTCCATTAAGGGGGTTCGGGACACATTGAAATTTTTTTTTTATTAATTAATTTAGAATTTAGAATTTTTGTGTACTGATTACCCATCTAACTAATAATCAAAATCACAACACAAAAAATTTCCAAAAGTTCTTTAAAAATTTTAAATAACATTTTTTTGAAAAAAAGAGGGGTCATTTTAAATTGCTAAGGCTCAAAACATTCTTGATCAATTTTCAAAATTCTTGCATTAAATTATTCACAAATTTATTAACTTTAATTTTGATTCAGGAATTTAAAAAATATTAATTTAATAAAAAATAAAAAATATTTGAATGAAAATTTTTGAAAATTTTAAGATACTTTTTTTAAAAAAAGTCATATTTTTAAAAGTAAATATTTGTTTTAAATTTGCTGAATCAAAATTAAAGTATAATGTTTGAAAAAGATATATTCCAAATTTCAACCCTTAAACTTTATCGGTTTTCGACTTATAGCAATTTGAATACAGGAAATCTTGAAAAAATGCATCATGGAGAAAAACGCATTTAAAGTTTTAAGGACAGATGTTGTTGCCATGACAACAACTGTCAAGAGTGTTAGATTTTCAAAACAACGCACCACAAAAATTATTATATCTCTAGTTCTAATTAAGATAGAAACATGAGTTAGACGTCATTTTAAGCAGAAAAACACAGAGAATTTCTTAAAATAATAAAAAAAAATTTCGAAAATTTGACGATTTTTGTGTCCCGGACCCCTTTAAATCTTTTATCCATTAAACTGTATATTTTTTACAAGCAATAGTTTCACATGCACACATCTCCAAATATTTTGGAGGTTCCTTGTATTATACTCTGAGGGTTCACTTGTATGTATCCGATCTGCAACTTCCAGTCATCTCTGTGTGACTTCTAACCACTTTTGGATAGAATTTTTCCTGACTCTTTCAGCTGATGGATGCGGTTACTTTAGGTTTGCCATTGTAAGCGTAATGCGGTAAAAGCAACACTACACAACTCGGAAAGCTCTTGAAGCTCACAGGGCTAGTATAAAAGCATATATAAACTTTATTGGTGGATTACATACAAACCGATAACAATATGAAGACCTTGAAATTGTTTTCTTTCCTCTGTTAACTGGGCCGTGATAGTCCGCTTGGAAGAGCAACGGACTAGAAACCAGATGGTTGCGAGTTCGAATCCAGCCAAGACCATTGTGTACAAAAGGAACTGGTGCACGTTAAATCTTTGGTGGCCTGAAATATCTTTACGTTGGCGTGGTGTGGATGTTTGGTGAGTGGGGTGCCAGCGCAGGTGTTGCCTCGTCATCTGACCGTGGTTCAAAATGACGTGCTGTTCCCTAGATCTTTTTCTTTGGGGATTTATTCCGGACCGTCGTCAATAGCCCGTTGTGTTTCTCCGGTAAGACTTTAATTAAACATGCCATAAGCCAAAAATAACTTTTTTTTAACTTCACATCAAAACTAAAGATTCTTTATTCTTCAGTTTTCTTTATTCAGAATCTTTATTCTTCAGTTTTCTTCTTCAGATTCTTTATTCTTCCATTTTCTTTATTCAGATTCTTTATTCTTCCGTTTTCTTTATTCAGATTCTTTATTCTTCAGTTTTCTTTATTCAGATTCTTTATTCTTCAGTTTTCTTTAATCAGATTCTTTATTCTTCGGTTTTCTTATTCAGATTCTTTATTCTTCGGTTTTCTTATTCAGATTCTTTATTCGACAGTTTTCTTTATTCAGATTCTTTATTATTCAGATTATTTATTATTCAGTTTTCTTTATTCAGATTCTTTATTATTCAGTTTTCTTTATTCAGATTCTTTATTCTTCAGTTTTCTCTATTCAGATTCTTTATTCTTCAGTTTTCCTTATTCAGATTCTTTATTCTTCAGTTTTCTTTAGTCTGCAGTTTTCTTTATTCAGATTCTTTATTATTCAGTTTTCTTTATTCAGATTCTTTATTCTTCAGTTTTCTTTATTCAGATTCTTTATTTTCAGTTTTCTTCATTCAGATTCTTTATTTTTCAGTCAGTCTCTTTTAATTTTATTTACAGATCGTCTTGCTGGATTACTAGTAAAAGGTGAATTTTAAAAGAATGGATATGCTTAAATTTCCAACGATTAGAGGAATATATTGGGAATTTTGTTGCATCATATATGGCAGATAACTTTAATACATGAATGGCGCTATTTCATTCGCTATCACCATCATTTCAACCCCAAATTATTTTCGTTTCGATGACACTCTAATCCACTCATATAAAAATATTTTAACCTTCTGGATGTCACGATTAGCAAATGGGTGCTTTTACCCCATAACACACATAATGGCTAAATTACCACACTTACTGTAAGAAAGATTCTATTGGTCAAATCTGGTTGGACGTCATGCAGGGATGGCTGTAAGTTTCTTAAGCGATACGTTCTGCATAAATTAAGGTTTCTAAGGTATTTCAAAATACTCTAATTTGATATGCTGATACCTAGGAGTACACTGAGGCACAAGGTATCCAACCCCTAACCCTCCTAGTGGTTTAGACGAAATATATCGTCCATCAACAATATATCAATTTTGCTAATGACGAGATATCTCGTCATCATGATACTACTGATTGTTTGATGATGATGAGGTTAAGATATTGTCAGTTTTCTTCTAATGGCTACATGTCTATCAAGACGTAGTCACTTTTGTTAATGACGAGATATCTCATCGTAAGTAGACATTTATACTAACGTCGCACTGAAAAAACACTACTTGCGACGATACAGGATACACCCGAAGGGTAAGATCAGAGAACAACACCACGTCATTTTTAATCACGGTTGGATGACGAGCTCCCACCTGAGCTTGTGGTATCCCACTCTGCAACCTTCCACACCATGCCGTCGTGAGGGCAGTTGAGGCCACGACAGATTAAATGTTCGCCAGCCCCCATAGTACTCGACAGTCTAGGGTTGGATTCAAACTCTCAACCCTCCGGTAACTAACACGTTAATCTTCGAACTGGATTACCTCATCGAGATAACCATCAGAAGGGTTAAAGAATGCAAAGAAACTGAATTTTTGCTGTGTGCAAAAAATATTCATATGAGGTGATGAATTCTTTCCCAGTTAAACCGTTTCAGCACGACCCTTAAAGGGTTAAAGCCTGAAAATTAATCGTTTTAAAAAGAGAATACATTACTAATTTCAAGTCTGGCTGGAGAAACCCATCAAATCATAACTATAGTACATTGCGATGGTAATGTAACGAAATCAGCTGATAGTTATCATTTTCGAACAATAATTAGGCCTAATGAGTTCTATCCAGAACACTTTCCCGCCGAATATTCTCCCATTAATTCGTAATCACGTTTTCCTCGGTCAAACAAAACATCAAAAATCGCGAATCATAGTCTATCCCGCCAAAACACGCGGAATCATGTGATACTCACATGCCTGACTTTTAAACCAGAGGGCTCTTCGCCCATCGAATTAAGTGGAACCTCCATTGTTTGCGAACCCATTCATACACTTGGTTCCTTTAGGTGTCCTTTCTGGAGCGCACTTTCCCTATTCCGATCCGTACGGTAATCCGTAACCTTGAACCACGGGAATGGGGGAATGGAGTTTTTTTCTTTGCAGTAGACCGGCTATTCACGGTTTTTTCCTCCTATTCCACAATGCGTGTGATGCAACAGCAGTTTCGCAGGAGGAAGACCGCATCCATTGTCCTTTCACGACGGAAATCGAAAAAAAAGAAAGGAAAAAAAAAGGAGAGGACTGTGGGGTGGGTGTGAATGTTTAAAAATTCCGGCAGGTACTGCACGAGACTGTCATGGAATTTGTTTCCAGTCTGTTGGTCTTTGGAATCGCCTCGCTCTGATGTCGGTCCGTTTATTCTTCGGACCGTGCGGTTTGTGTGCGGCGGCTTCTTTTTGTCGACCTTTTCTTTTACTCCGCAGAACAACCCTTTTTTTTCGTGCTTCCATTTTTATTTCAAGCCCCTCAAACAGCTTGTTTTTGTTTTGTCAATGAGAACACTCTAAGAGCAATTTCTTTTTGATTTAGGTACCTGAAACCCTTGTCTGACAGCTTTCCTGACAGCTAAGTATAGAATGCATGAGAAGATAGTCTTATGAAAACGGGGGACATTATATATATATATATATATATATATATATATATATATATATATATATATACATAAATCTTTTCCGCTTTAATTTATAATAATAACGCTGTTTGGCAGGCGTGAAAGCCTAGAAGAGAGTGTCTATGGTATCAAGGAGGTACCATGGAAACATTTACACGGTAGACATACATTTTTACGAGGGACATTTGAGCAAGGTCTGGAAATTATAAGCTTGTACTCGTTGACAAGAGTGGTATAGTGCAACCGGAGAGAGTGATCCATTGGTTCTTAGTGTAATGTTGGTTTCACAAATGAAGAGGCAGGAAAAAATGAGAAGATAGTATTATGAAAACGTGGGACATATATATATATATATATATATATATATATATATATATATATATATATATATATATATATATATATATACATTACATACATTTTTACGAGGGACATTTGAGCACGGTCTGGTAATTATAAGCTTGTACTCGTTGACAAGAGTGGTATAGTGCAACCGGAGAGAATGATCCATTGGTTCTGAGTGTAATGTTGGTTTCACAAATGAAGAGGCAGGAAATTCCATAACAGTATTTAATTCAATAATAACAAGTGGTGACGTCATAATAGGAGGTGCTGGTTGTTGAGAGTTTGGGATGGCTTTGAGAACTCATTATTCCAAGGGGTTCGAGAAATAGTTAATAGTTTACAATGAACTTGCTAGGTGGATGAGGATTAAGAGAAAGATTATTGGGACCGAGAATCTATCAAAAAATTTCATTAGCAGAAGTCGGTGGTTCAACTAAGAAATGATTTGTGATTTTACATAGGCGATTTGAAAAGAAAAACGTCCATGGGTATTAGTATGTTTTAAGGGGGGTCCGGTACCTAAAAATTCGAAAAAAATATCATTTTGATATTTTTATTGCTTATGAAAACTTTCTTATTTCTTTTTATAACGATACCTCATTTGTAGAAATGCGTTAATTGGAAGTATTTTTAAATATTTTTTTAATTATAAAGGTTTGGTTCGATTTGCAGCTGTTATGTTAGTAAAAAGTTGAACATTTCTGGTTCTATGTATGGTAGAAACAAAATTGAGGTGTCATTTTATTCAGAAATATCTATATTATTTTTTAAGATAATAAACAAAATTGGACTATTTTTTTCATATTTTGAGTCCCAGACTCCCTTAAGTAGATGGACTGCGTCCATTCGCGACGTGCGTCCTTCCGAAGTTTAAAGCCTTATTTCTCAGAATATACTTTTTTTCATTTTTGGGGGCATTTTACTATAAAACTACTTGAGATACATTATTGAAACTTTTTATGATTGTTTATGAAGCACTTTTAAACACTTTAACACAAGGAATAAAAAAATGCTTACTTTTTTAAAATATATTTTCTAAAACATTTCATTTTTTTGTTAGTTAAAAAAATGAAAACTTTGGGGATTAAAAAAAATTAAAAAAACCCGTGTTAAAGACTAAAAAAGTATTCAAATACAACACTGTAAAAGTTTCATGTTAATACAGTTATTTATGAATAAATGAGATGTCCCCAAAGTCTGTGAGTCTAATATGGGTGCCTATGGAGGTGCCGAACCCCCTTAAATTAACGTCACAATGGGCTATTGGAGGGTCCACGGGAATTCAGGGTTAGTAAGATGGCTTGAGTAAAAATTGAAAGTTGACAAGATATATTGATCCCATGACCAGGGAGACAAAGGCTGCGAGAAAAGGGAAACGTTAAGAATTATCCATATACAGTCCTTTAACTGCATTTATAATTATAAACGCAGTTAAATGCAAATGCAGTTAGAATTAATAGTTTATAATTATAAATGCACTTAAAGAGTGATGAGTGGCAAGCGTGGAAGTTTAGAAGATAAACTCCTTTTCCACACATTGTGAATTTGGGACAGAAGACAAGGGACCTTCTGGAAGCTAAGTATCGAACAGGTGGCACACTCAGATTCTCTAAATTGGGAATCGCCGGTGCTAGGGCGAGAGGGAACCCAAGAAACTTCTCAAACTTTTATCTCATTACACTATATAATCCAACTCCGGCAAGTTGGCAATAACGTCAAGCAGTTTTAACGAGTGCGTTATTTATTCCTCTGAGCGTCACGAGATTTACGAAGCATCGTAATAACCCCCGCTGACTAACTAACATCTTCGGTTGGTTGGAAGAATTCTAAGAAAAGTCCTGTTGGTCAATAGGGTCGAAACTAGTTAGAGCTCATTCAGGGAAGACTAGGTTGCAGAAAGGATCTTGCCAACACCGAAGTTGGTCAGATCGTGACTGACGATACAACTCGTCGAAACAACTTGGACGGTGAAATACTGCATACTTTTATATCGCGAGGAGCAGTGATCAAACCTAGTACCGAACCAATCATTTAATCTGATATTGAGGGCTGAAGGTTAAGGTAGACGTAACCCAAATATGTTTGAAAAGGGCTGGATTAGAATGTGGTTTGCCTACCTTGATAAAATATTAATAGCTGTACAGTGGGCAATGTTAAAACATACTGAAAATAGCGGGTAAAGAGGAGACTTCCTATGCGCTATATATTCCAGATCTGCACTAGAATCTATAACGAAATTTTTGCATCTTTAAGCGCGTGAAACGTATATAATCAACAATCACAATTTTAATTAAATTACAGATTGTACTGAGTTAATAAATTAAATAAATTGAGGTTTTGCAGTCACAACTTAGAGTTGAAAAGTCAATGTTTACGTTTTTGTCAGTCAAAGTGGACGTGATACGATCAGCTGATACTTTGTTTATAGCTTTTAAAGTTCATTTCAACTTATTTTTAATAATTTGTGTTAAAGTAAAAGAGTTATATCACTGGAAAATGTCTTGAATAGTAGATTTAATCAATACCAAAACATTTTTTTCCCTAATGGCGGGCACATTTGACCTAAGTCATTGGCCACTACAAGGCCGGAAGTGATGGCCACTTGTGAAAGAGCACCATCATTGCCCCTAACAATTTATACTTTGTAATTTTGAACCATGTTCAGATGACGAAGCAACACCTGAGCTGGTATACGCTTACAAACATCTATGCCCGAACCCGGATTCGAACCGGGGACCTTCCGATCTAGAGGCTAACACCTTAACCACTATACCGGTTGGTAGGAAATACCAAAACATAAAAATAGACATTTTGAAGTTATAAAATGCAGGGTACTGACTCATCTTAATCGTAAATTTTGAGATAATATTCCAAGTGGTTTCGACGAGGTATCTCGTTAAACAAGATTTGACCGAGTTTGCTAACACTTGACCGAGATATCCCATGATATTGTCGAATTTTTATGAAGACGATCTTAACAGGTTTCTTCTAATGCCGAGATATATTGCCGTCCAGACCATGTCACTTTTGCTAATTACGAGATACCTCGTTGAGACAACCATCAAGGAAGGTTAGTGTTCAAACTCTTCTCTTAACCTTCCATTAGAGGGTGAATTAATAATTTCATTACATTAGTGACTCATCTTTTTTTTTTTTTTTTCTTTTTCGCTTCGTTTAATGTGCCGAAGATTTCTTTAAACTTCCTATGACATCAACCTTTAAAAGAGAATATCAAAAATATATTTCCTTACATTTGGGAAAGGAGGATTCTCGGTCAACAAACCACCAAATTGCACCTCAAATCCCTCAGAACAAAGAAACTGGGCTGAATGTTGACAAAAACCAGAATGCTTCAGTGCTCCTCCTGACATGTTCTTCATGTTACGGGAAAGTGTTCCAAGAACATCCTTTTGAAACCCAAATTTGGGATTTCTTCAAAGTCCAAGGTTTGTGGGAAAACATCCGTGGGAAATTTTATTTGCCGTTTTGCAATTCAATCGAGCTACGGTGTGAGTAATCTTGTTTCACCAACATGGGTGCAGTAATACCTTCATGCATCGTGATTTTTGGCAAATAAAATCATACTATAGACAGGGCTGAGGTAGGAAGGTGTTTAATTAACGTCGCACTGATGCTACACAACGGGCTATAGGTAACGGTTTGGGTAAGGTAAGGAAATTTAAATTAACTAAGTACTAGAGAACAACACAATGAAATATTAACGACGGTTCGGGATCAATCTCCTAATAGGGATGCGACATCAATGTCGATGTTTTCAAAACATCGATGTATTTAACATCGATGTATTGGAGTCGACGTTTTCGTAACATCGATGTTTATACTTGTCGATGTTTTTACGTTGTCGATGTTTTATTTTTTATTAAGTAGCATAATTTTTAAATTTAGCAAAACGAACATACTTTTAGACCAAAGTGGCCAAGGATGAAGGGTCTGAAAAGTAGGGATGCGACATCGATGTCGATGTTTTCTAAACATTGATGCTTTAGAAAAAAAGACATTGATGTATTGGAGCCGATGTCGCATCACTAGTTGCTAAACCAGTTTTAAGAAATGGGGGAAATAGTTTAAATACACTGAATTTTTAAAACATCGATGTTCTTGGGTCGATGTACTATCAACATCGATGTTTTAATTTTGAACATCGATGTTTCAAAACATCGATGTCGCATCCCTATCTCCTAAGGGACCGAAGACTCCTAATCCGAGGACAACACCACGTAATTTTGAACCACGGTCAGATGACGAGGCAACACTTGAACTGGCACTTTACCTCTCCAAGCTTTCACACCACGACAACGTGAGGACATTTGAGACCACGGCGGATTTGTAGTGCACCAACCCCCTTTATACACGACCGTCTTTGGTTGGATTCGAACACGCAACCCTCCGGTTGCTAATCCGTCGCTTCCAACCGCGCTAACGCGGCCCCATAGCGAGGGCCGAAGAAAAACTTGTACATTAATTACGCGTTTCTTTTTATTAAAATTTGGCCCGCCGTAGACCAGCTCGTAGGTGGCACGAGTTGATAAGATTTCTAACCGGAGGGTTGCGAGTTCAAAACTCGATCCAACCAAAGAGAATCGTGTTCGTGGGCGCTGGTGCATGTTAAATATGTTGTGGACCTCAAATGTCCTCACGTTGGTTTTGATGCGGAAGTTCAGGGTTGACGGTTCATGCGGTTCCAGTTCAGTTGTTGACATCATTATGTGTGTTCATAATGTGTGTTCAAAGGGTTGTTCTCAGATATTTCCCTTTGGGATTGGATCCGGAATGTTGTCAATAGCCCTTTGTGTTGCTTCAGTGAGATGTTAATCTCACTAACTATCTGTCTACATAAAAGGATGATGTTTCTAATCTTCCTGTGTACTTCATGAAACTACTTGTGCAATTCGTGTAAAATAAGGTCTAATTACAAATTAGCCGTACCTAATGTCTTTCAATTTAAACGTTAGTGAAAATGAACACAAGCAGGTGGCTCTCCCTGCATCAATACAATTCAATTTTGGGTTTCTTACCTTAACGTCTGTTTAGGTAGGTAGGTATATTAAGTAACGTACCACAGGAGGAAAACAACAGGCTATTGGCTATGGTCCGGGATCAACACTGATGGGAAAGATCCAAGGACAACAGCACGTAATTTTGAATCACTGTCAGATGACGAGTCCCATTCGACCAGGCACACACACTTTCCAAATTTCAAAGTATCTTCAGAAAACTTTGAAAAACCCATCCTGTACAACTTAAATAAACCGGACGTAAATTTTTCTACCGATGGGCAAACTTAAAATCTGCCGTAGGTCATATACATTATCCTACAATAATGGATGTTAGCGGATTTGCATTATCCGACTACTTGCTTGGGAGTGGTTTTCGTGGTATGGCTTGGGACCTTCATGTTATTCCTGGTCAATTGAACGCCGACGCTTACATGAACATTTTGAACAATAAGGTTCTTCCTATGCTCCGGCAGTTTTATGGAATGGACGAATGTTACTTCGATGACGACAACGCTCCATATCATGTTGCAGCCTCTGTCAAGCAGTGGTATCGAGATATGGATGTGAAAAGTCTTCCCTGGCCTGCTCAGAGTCTGAACCTTAACACCATAGAACATTTGTGGGACGCATTAGAGCGTCGCTTACGGACCAGGGAATCACGTCCGAAATCTACAGCTGAGCTGGCGACATTCTTGCTTCAGGAATGGACACAAATGCCCATAACTGTATCAAAATCTTGTTGAAATTATACCCAGAAGGGCTGCTAGTGTAATTACAGCACGTTGGGGACCATTCCCATTTTAAAGCATGTACTCTTTCCCTTATACCATCACATCTTGCTGTCCGATCCATTATTGTATGGTAGTTCTATGTTTTTAATTCTGTACTGTAAAGTATCTAAAATGTAACATTTTTTTTTAATTTGTCATTGTAAGTTGGGGGGGGGGGGTCATTGATTCTATTTAAAAGTGTGTTATTACCTGAATGCCTTTCTTAAATTCGGGAAGATTGGCGTAGCTGGTAGGTATTTAAATTAACGTCACATTGAAGCAGCACAACGGGCTACACTTTGTAAATTTTAACCATGGTCAGATGACGAAGTAGGCTTAGTAAATGAGGCAAATGTCTAAAACATAAAGTTGCCAATACCCGTTGTGTTGCTCCAGTACGGCGTTAATTAAAATATAAACGTACTCAAACTGCAATCGATATTTTAGTTGGTAAAACGCATTCCCAGAAAAAATCCTGTTCGCAGACCAAATTGGATTTTTCAAACCAGTTCGATTTCTTTGACATCCCTTACCTATTCAAGTACATAGCCATATATCTTTGACTTAGTACAGAAATTCATTGATTCATCATTTAATTTTACTAAATACTTTAATGTTGATGAGGAAACCGTTCTCACATTGTAATATATAGAAGATACATAACACGATCAAAAAGTTTAACATTTTAGTTTTTTGACCCCCAAAAGTACTAGTTAGTCCGTTGTTGTTGTTTCTCATGCCTACACTGGCAGACCAGAGGAGTGCCAGGCCCGTCGAAGACGGCAAGAGGCGAGGGGGGTGCGCCTTCCGTGTTATTGAGCCCCATTGGGAGGAAGTCTGACTTTGCTCGACATACATGACACATCCGTTTTACAGGAAGGCCCCTTTCATACATCCATTCACTCACACATATCGTAATTTAGATCCCAATCAGAGGCCGATAACCCCCTGATCAGGTACCCCCAGAGGTATTGATTTGGTATGGGAACATGGGGGACTTTGTGACCATGACCTATTTAACGTGCCCCAGTCACTATTAGTGAACACGACGGTCTTAGCCAGGTCGAAGCGCAGATCTCGCAATCATCAGAATTGCAGGCTCCGCCGAGGACAAAACCCACAACCCTTCTGATGCGAGCCCGACGCTCTACTGACTGAGCTACCGCGGCTCACTAGTTAGTCATTAGTTGTTAGTTCATAAAAGTTTGTTAATTATCGTTGCATATTAAAGCAGCAGTTTTTAAAAAAATCGTTAAAATATTTTAATATTTTTTTTTTAATTCGAGCATTTTAAAGGTTTTTGTAATCTTTGATATGACTTATCAATAAGTAGACAGTTTGTTACATCAGATGAAACTAAACTGCAAGTTACACATTACAATTTAACCTTGGTTTCGATAGAGAAAGAAAGCGAGCATAATTTGGGATTGGTCCATTAAAGGTTATTTTAAAGGTTTTTGAGTAACCGAATGTGACTTCTTATCAATAACTAGATAATTTGTTACATCACAGATGAAACTTAAACTGCTAGTTACAAATTACAATTTAACCTTGTTTCGATAGAGGAAGAAAGTGAACAAAATTTGGTATTGGTCCATTGTATTTTCTAATATATCCCCAATTTCTCTTATCAATGTGTCTCAAATCTCACGCTTCTCGAATAGCAAACAGATAAGATTCAGATCTGAGATAAATTACTCTTTCGTAACAACGGTTAATTGCTTTAACAACCTATTCTCTCATTGTCCGTAACTAAGAATCCTATTGTTATCAATTCCATCCCTTCTTTGATTCGTTTTCTGAATCGCGAAGAGCTACTTGGATCAAGACCAATCAGGATTTTATTTAAATTGTATAGTAATATATATCATCTCACAGAAGTTTACTACTGCAACTTACTGGCAAATAATGTAAATTCGTTTTTCTTGGATGGAATATTGATTGGGGAAATGCTTGAGAAACAAATGCACTGCTAAACACGTGCCCAACATGAAGGAATTGCAAGGTTTGCAATTGTATTGCATTTGAACTGTACAATTTTCAAACAAATAACTGTTTGGAGGTAGGACAACGGTGCTGCAAAATTCCAAAAGACATGGTTTGTCGCTCTACGATAATTTTCTTTCTACAAGACGGCTGATTAAACAGAGATTCAGAGAAGAGTGATATAGTTGTAGTTCATTGTAGGATTGCAGTACACTTTTCTTGACCTTCGAGTAATTTCGGAAGATCATCAAGATATTGCTCATTTTTTTTATTACAAAATCAAGATCTGACCCGTTTTCTTTCGATGAAGTGATATCTCGTCCGTCAAGATCTGGTCAGTTTTACTAATGGTACCTCGTAAAGACAATCATTAAGAGTGATAAAGCGTAAACATAGGAAAGATCACCCTCTCACCAGATGAAAATATCTATTTTGAATATTAGTCGAGGATGAATCTAAGGTGTTTTTATATGAAAGTCCTCTTTATTCTGGGATACCTCCTCTTCCATCGATAGTAAAAAAACAAACATCTGTTCGCAATTCGAATAATTTAGAACGTCAGAGTGTTTAAATTGCAAAAGAACATTCAACATAAGAATAATTTAAAACGTTCGAGTTCAAATAAAATAAAAAAAGAAAGTCAAGCTAGATAATAATGAAAAACGTTCGAGTTCGAATAATAAAAGAATATCCTGCGTAGAATAATGAAAATTATTCGAGTAGAGATTAAAGACAGAATTTTAAACATAGAATAATTAAAAAGCTCGAGTTCAAATAATAGAAGAACAATTACGAATAGAACATTCAAATTGGAAAAACAAAAGATCATTGAATTAACCCTCCTAGATGTTTATCTTCACATCGAAAACCACCATGTAGTACCCAACCTCTGTGATGCAAAATTCTGTTCCAAACTATCACCAGTTCTAGGCAAGAGTCAAATTGTTTTTCGTACATTGAATCCTCATTCCCCTTGAAGTGATAGGGTGGTTTTGTTTCGAAAAGTCAGTCCCTGTTCATAAATACACATAATTCCCTAAATTCCTAAAACTTAGTCTTACGGTCTTAAATTGTTGTTTAAAAATTCCTTTGTTCCATTTATTGAAATGAGAAAGAGTTGAAATAATATTTCCCTCATGTAGCAAAACACAAAGGAGACCGACAAGCCAAATCAATTTGACTAATGTGTGTTTGGCATTAGTTAAATCCAGCAATTTCTGCAATGAAGATCGCTCCTCATGATATGCTGGATGTTTGAAATTACCCCATCATTAACCATCCATTTTTAAATATTTCTCTTAAATAATCCGGCGAATTGCACCAGTGCGACGTTAAATAAACACTATCTACCCCAATTCTTCTGAAATAATATATTACAAATCCTTAAAAAACTGAACTAATCAACACTCATTAATAACCATATTTTCAGTGGATTTTTTCTAATACTTATTTAGGGTTTGTGTTGGTATCTAGGTATTAATTTCAGACTCTCGTGGACAAATAAATATTGAATTAGTTAACAAACAGGATAGACAATACAATCTCGGAGAAATCACATTCTCGTGCTCTCCGATGATAAAACACACACCTCTTTAGTCGTTCTCACGACTATACTCATTACAACACAAATGTGTATATCAATAGTTCGTAGCTCCCTCTGGCGGCCATTCCTTGAGCTTGCACATTATTAGAGTTCGACGCTGCGGACAAGATGCGGACAAGAGGAACATACTGGACACGTTGTGATCAGTTGATATTCTAAAGCCTCATGGAATTTTTTACTAGATCTTGAACTTGGGAAAAAAAGCATGAGAGAGAATGTAGCTACGTACCAATCCATCAACTAACTTTTTCACAGCAAAAAACCAATAAGGATCTGAGTTTTTATAGAAAATCGAGTAGAACTTTTCGATTGGAACAAAAGAAACCCTCCCCAGCACGTGCATATCGGTTCGACGTCCTAACATCCTGGTCGATGCTGCCATTCACAGACAACTAAATAAAGTATCTGCTCGCGTTTCTCTGACAACGATATCCCTCTCGAAGATATACGAGGCAAATTACACTCATATATAACGCTGATCAGTCATGTACCTAGAGCAACTCTTAGGAAGGTATCATGTCTTTAATTGTACCTCTGCGGCTTCAATTGGAAGATGCCTTTTGCAGATAAGGCCCCGTTCGGGTTTCCACACCTTTTGGGACGGATAAATGATAAATGCGATACTTTCGCAACCGGCCACTCCCATCTTAACTGCATCTGTAATTAATATCTTATCTTTGGGATCTCCGGCTTGTGTACCTTGCAACCGTGGCGGATCGATTCTTTGGGAGGTTAATCCTTTCCGAGGACCAACGTCATGAATGTGTGTCTGTGAGGCTTTGGTGTATCAAACAGGCTTTGATGTTTCAATGACTGAACGCTTGCAGGTTTTTAATTTGAGTCTCAGAATCCAAGCCTTTGATGATTCAATATCTCAAAGCATAATCTTGATCGTTAATATGCGAATTAGAATCCAAATATCTTTATTACTATTCCGTTTAATGAATGGGGTATATCTAGTGTTTTCGATGTGTATCAGCGGTAATTTGAAGTCATTAATTTGTTGTTAAGAATCCAAGTACTGGAAATTAGTAAAGAATCCAAATACTGGAATTTATCTTCAGAAGCTGAAAGATCTCTAAGGTTGAATTTGCATTGGTAAACAAGATACAAAATTCAGTCATTCATGTTCAACAGATTGGTATACAAATTACGGTCATTGATATACTATTTATTGGTGTACAAAATACAATAGAGGTACAAAAGTAGAGAGTACAAAATATGGGCATCAGTGCACAACACATTGCTGTTCAAAATACGGTCAACCATGTACAACGTATTGCGTACAATGGTGTACATCATTTTATGTACAAAGTACGGTCAATGGTGTACAACATAATGGTGTACAAAATAGGGTTATTGGTGTACAACATATTGGTATACAACACACAGTCATTGGAGTACACTATACTGTGTACAAAATGCGGTCATTAGTGTGCAACATATTGTGTACCAAATACAGTCATTGGTGTACAACATTTTGTACAACATACAGTCAATGGTGTTCAACAAACTGGTGTGCGCCAATGGTCATTGCTGTACACCAATGGCTATTTCTGTACAATATACTTCCGTACAAAATGCGATCATTGGTGTACAGCTTAAGGTCGTGTATGTTAAACAGTTCTTCCATTAGCATATTTAGCATTGAGGCTTAAAACGGAATGTAGCCCCAATTTCACACTGTCTTTCACATACTTCAACCTGACTGGTTAAATTTATCATCAAACGCCTTGCATTCCGAAAATTATAACCGCGATAACTTTTATTTGATTGCATATCCAATGACTCAAACTATATTTGCTTTTTTTTTTACTTTAAACATTTCTCCACTTTGCGAAGACAGTGTTCCGGAACCAGTGAAATGATTTATGAATACAACAAAAATTGATTTAATCTGTTCGTTAGCAGGAAGTCAGTTACTCTTATTATTAACGGCGGGCTGTAAAAATGCATAATCGCTGAAGCATGCGTAGCGAGAGTGTTTTCATGATCTTGGAGCGCAGTAATTGTTTGAATGGTTCGATAAATTGCTTTAAAGAGCCGAAGCGGAAACATATTTCAGTCTATTGCTGTTGATTGAACGAATCGATTTGTGCTGATCGATCGTGGTTTGAATAAAATGGATATCTCCTAAAGATTCAAATTACGACAATGACTGATGGATGCAGATCAAAATCCTGCTAAAAGAAGCAATATGTCATTATTAAAGGTAAGGAACTAAAATAGCAGTAAATATAGAGAACAATAAATGTCAAACTTGATCTTCACGATTTACTGATCAATGGGTATGTTGAATATATATGTATATAAGTTTAAAAAAATGTGTGTATATATGTATAAAAAATGTGTGTACATATGAATAAAAAATATACAAAAAACACACATAAGGTACATTTAGTAAATAAGCCAATAAGCCGTGCTCACCTGTGACAACATCAATTCTTTTTTATTCAAAAATATTGATCTTGGTGGTTCAAGCATTTATCCCACTGTGAAACTAGGCGGGATATTCCCCTCTCATAGAAAGTCTTCGATTGCTGAAAGAACCAATTTCGAACCTCCTCCTGCACTTCATTGTCCAACTGAAATCTTCTTCCACGTAAATGCTTTTTGAGTTCTCCAAATGCATGAAAATCGAAGGGAGTTAGGTCAGGACTGTAAGGGGGATGGTTTTGGACCTCCCACTTAAATTTCACAAGCTGATCTTTGACGGCATTTGCTGTATGGGTACGGGCGTTATCATGTAGGAGAATAACATCGCGAGAGAGTTTGCCAGGCCTTTTTGATTTGATTGCCTTTCGCAAATTGGTCAGTGTCTCTTGTTAATTTCCGTTCACTAATATCCTTCTTCTGTAAGGAATCGCACTACGCTTCGTTGACCCTCTTTTGATTCTTCCATTTCAAACTGCGAACATAAAATACGTACGTTTTGGACGGCGATGGATCACATTTACCTCACCTTTTCTAAACAAGCTGCGACAAGCCATCTTGCGTCAGTCAATAACGCAACGGAATTGTTTCTACATTAGTTCGACGTATATATATATATATATATATATACAGAGAGAGAGAGATTGCACATACTATATTCAACATACCCATTGATCAGTAAATCGTGAAGATCAAGTTTGACATTTGTTGTTATCTATGTTTAGTGATATTTTAGTTCCTTTACCTTTAATAAGGACGTAATGCTTGTTTTAGCTGTATTTTGCTTTGCATCCATCTATCATTGTCATTAGCAGGAAGTTACTGTTTGGCAACGATGAGCTTCACGTTAATCCGCTTAAGACTCAAGATGCGCAGAAAATATTCACCGGATTTAAATCGAAAACAATATACATGTTGGGATTCAAATTCGTCTTTTGAAAGGGGATTTGTTGTCTGTCACATTTGTTTTCTACAGCTTCTCGAACTTGAGAGGTAGAATGGAACAGAGATGACACGGACCGCTCAAGATATGATATCATTCCAAAAGTTTCCATGGATACCCGAATAAAAAGTTGGTGTTTAATCCAGTCGCAATAATTACCATGGCCATTTCCCAGTCATCACTCCAGATTTGAGTAATCTCAGACCAACAATGGTCCATTGGGTTATGTAGGTAGCTGAATTAACGTCCCACTGGGGCAACTCACGGTCTATTGGCAACATTGCGGGAAAAATCCCGAATGGAAAGATCCGGCGACACGTCACCGTTTTCAATACCACCGTCAGACGATTAGGAAAACACCACTGACCCCACTTTCCAAACGCCAAAGTGAGGACATTTGAGACCACTACAGAATTAACGTTAACCAGCACCCACGAACACCACGTCTTTGGTTGGATCAAGTTTTGAACTCCGGTTGACAGTCCGCTTAAAACCAGATTACATTGGGTTAAATGGGAACACAAATGCCTCAGAGTCTCACAAATTTCACACCATCTCATTGCCCACTTCTACATCCACCTAAAAATGGCTTATGATAGCATTAAAACATAGGATGCACAAAGAGAACAATGAAAAATTCCCTAGACTTAATAGGATTTTTAAATCCTAGTATTGTTGAGTTGGTATATTACGCTTAGAGTTTTAAATGATCAAATTTTGTTAAAATCTTGTTCTAATTCTTTATCTTAATCCAAGGTTTACTTTCCTTTTATGAGAAGCAACTAGGATTTAACAACCATTTTAACTTTCTCAAAAGTAGAATCGCAGTGGGTCACCACGGTCGTAAAAGATTTTCATTTAGTGATACACGCTTAAGAATAAAGTAGGACGATTTTTATGAAGACGTCCAAAAAAAGTAAGAAAAGTGAGTTTTGTCGTTAATGCGCTTACTTGTGTTTTTGTTTGAAACAATTATGCAATATTTAGGTCAAGAAGATTAATATTCACAGTAAGAGAAAAAGGATAGGAATGTTTTCCGCTTGAAACTTCAAAAAAGTAATATAAGATTAAACATGTTTTAATCTACTACTTTGAGTATTTAGTTAAGGACCAACGGCATCAGCAATCATTAGAATTTGGCATGGAAATTCGACCATCACAATTCCTTGATTCTCTTATTTCTCGAAAGTACTTTTAAAATATAGATGACAGTGTCGAACTTTTATTGTTATAAAAAGATATTATAGAAGGTTCTGAATGGGAT
The DNA here is from genome assembly GCA_947359465.1 of Metellina segmentata. Classification (NCBI taxonomy): domain Eukaryota; kingdom Metazoa; phylum Arthropoda; class Arachnida; order Araneae; family Tetragnathidae; genus Metellina; species Metellina segmentata. Next base: position 33,336,320 of record OX375876.1, on the reverse strand, counting down.
TGTTAAATGTTTCGACAAGAGATACTTCACATTTAACCGTCCAAGTAGTTTCGACAAGATATCTCGTCCATCAAAATCTTACCAAATTTGTAAAGTCGAGATACCTCGTCCATCAAGATCTGACCAAATTTGCTAATGACGAGAAATTTCGTCATCAAGACATTGCCGAATTTTGGGCGTTGGCGAGATCCTTTAATGTTTACTTATAACGAGAACAAGGGTCAGATTTCGTCCAATAACGAGATATCTAGTCCACTAGGATCTTAGGAGTGTTAACCACACGTAAAATTCCGTTGTCTAAGTTTAAAAGTTTTTTAACTTAAAGTATTTGATTATTTCATTTTCTAAATATAGTTATATCCTTTCTCTTATCAAAGTCTTTGATTATAAGAATCTTGATATTAATTGAAAAACAATAGCAATTGGAAAGTTACTCTCCATATCCCATAATTGTATTTTTGAATTGTAAGGCTTCGGGCAACACAATAAACCACTTTTCCAATTCTTCAGGATAGCGATTTTGAAATTTTAAAAAATTCTAAAATTACAATGGTTTATTATTTATTTAAGAGGTCATGTTGTCTTGAACTTTAAGTTTTGTGCATTCATGCAAACAATTAGAAAGTCTTTTTGTTCTTTTAAATATTTCATTTTGCTTTTATTCCATTATGGAACATGGTGGCTTATCCTTATCCTCCGGAGTATTGACAATATTCTCCATTATTATATTCAATCTTAGTTACAACTGATTACTAATGACAATAATTGGAACAAATATTCCGTGCGCTTAGTGAAATAAAAAATGTACCTTTTCAATTAAAATGGCAATTTATGAAATATTAAACACATACTCCTCTTATTATGTGTCTCACCAACAATGTAAGAAATATAAAATGTAGAAGTTGCAGAATAAGAACTTATATTGCTATTGCATTTCCTGTTGAATTTATTGATTTTTTTTTTCAGTTTGATGGGTATAGAATAAAAGCATATATAAACGAATGATTGAAATCATAAAAATGTCAGTTAATAAACTATATTGATAATTCATCAGCTATATTATCATTATAATAAAGTATATAGATAATATAATAACTATGTTAGTTAATCAATTATATACTGACAATTCAGCAACTATATTAGCATTAGTTGAAAATTGTATTACATTTTATCAAAGATATTAATTGACGAATTTATCGAACAACTATGCTTCACAAATTCGTTTCAATGTGGAAATGGAAACAAACTGATAAACATGACTGACAGAAAACGACTTCTGAATTTTCAAATTTCGAAATCAAGGTCGAAATACAAACTTTAAAGAAAACCACTGCAGATTTAATGAAACTCATGCGCAAAAACGCACATAAAATCGTTTCGAACGCGTGTCAGACAGTGGCAAACAATTTTTAAGGTCAAGCGTGAATTGTCTCCATTTGCGGTTGGAACACCTGCAAAATCAGAGCTGAGTTGTCAACCTACTTTTGGCAGCCGATTTATTCGGATTCACTTTAACAGCCGTGTGTTTGCGTGAAGCAAAAAGGGATTTAGAACACAAAGAGGGCAGGTAGGGTTGATTGAAAACGAGATGGCAAACATGTTGCTTCTGTGCCTTTCTCGCGTGGAAACCAGACGGGTGGAAATGCGTAACGAATGCCACAACAAAAGAGGTTCCATTCAATCATGAAGGCGATAATGCACATTTTGTTCTGAAAAGAATAATTGCGGTAATTGGGTTTCCGTTCCCTGGCGTTTTTCCCACGCTGAAATTCTAAAGAAACGTGATAAAGCTGTTTTTTTTTTGTCTCAAATAAATGATATTTTTAATCTTTGGATATTTATGCATCCAAGTGTTTTAGTATTTTTATTACATTCTAAATAAAATTTAGACCTTGGAAATAATTAGTTAATTATATTTTGAACTAAATTAATTTAAACATTTTGGAACATGAAAATCGGTTAATTAATTTTCTCTAAGAAAATTGATCTGACAAGGCATAGGTTGTAGCGACATGTATATAATTGAAAAAATAGTTAATTATATTTTGAACTAAATTTATATAAACATTTCGGATTATGAAAATCTGTCAATTAGTTTTTTCTGAGAAAATTGATGTGGCAAAGAGTAGATGCCAGCGACTTGTATCTCATGGAAGGAACTTCCGGTACTTATTCTCGTCATGAGACATTGGCTAATGGACGCCGCCGTCTATTTTAACCCGTTATGTTGCTCCAATGCGACGTTAGTTCAACTACATACCTCCTCTGCCTATTCCGGCTGTGACGTTCCAAGTTTATCGAATACGACCTTCAGAACGTCGTCAATAGAATTTCGAATTTTGGTGTTTTTTCAATTAACGACGTACTGGAGCAACGCATCGGGCTATTGGCGACGATCTGGGATCAAACTCGAAGGGAAAGATCCTAGGACAACTAGTAATCTTGAACCACGGTCAGAAAACTAAGGTCACACTCAGCTGACGGCAACCCACACGCTCCAAATCTCCACACCACACCAACGTGAGGACGTTTGATGTCACTACAGATTTAACGTGTAACCGCCTTTGTACTCGACGGTCTTCTGTTGAATTTAAACTAGCAACCCTAGAAATTCCAAAGAGAGCGTAATTGTAGATGGTGCTAATGTGTTTGTGGAAGAACGCGAATTCTGTAATTATTCCGCAAGACACTTTAACTTGGCTTGTTATGCGAATACCATTTCAGCAGGTCACTGATAGAAATCCCAAAGAATGAGTTCCGAATTTATATTTTGTCGGCTTAAAGCAGAAACTTGTTAGCAAAAAATACGTTACATTTTTCAGCACAGTCGAATAAAGACTATTAGGTTAAAAATAGAAAGGATTTTTCTTTCAAACACTTTATTTCTCATCATCATGAAAATAATCATTTGGTGTCAAAAATGCCTCACCGACGATATGAGATTTGTTTTTGTCAAGGCCTTTTAAATTTAACGCTAAATGTTTCCAAAACGACGATAAACTCCATTTAAATGTACCCCCGATTTGTAAATGGTAATTCTTAAATAACGTCGTACTAAAATAACACAACGGGCTATTTACGACGGTCCGGGTTCAATCCCCTAAGGGAAAGAACCAAGGACAATTGTGAACCACAGTTAGATGACGAGTCAACACCCGAGCTGGCACCCCTCTCTCCAAATTTCCACACCAATCTGTGAGGACTTTCGACCACGACAGATTTAAAGTACACTAGTCGCCTCTACTCCACACGCTTACAAACATCCATACACTTACCCAGCTCAGGTGTAACCTCGTCATTTGATACTGGCTCAAAATTACGGTATTGTCCTTTGATATTCCCCTTCGTATTTGATCCTGCACCGTGATCAATAGCCCGCTGTGTTGCTCCATCGCGACGTCAATTAAATACCCACATTGTATCTTGTCTGGCCGGCGAACCTCAGAAGTCTCCTCCATAATTTCCTCTTACCCCGCCCCAACTTATGAAAAAATTAGGTCTGTAACATACTGAACATGCCTGGTTCTCTACCGGTTTTTTCCCCCAAATTCACCTGACAACAATGCGATTATCAGGTAAAACAATTATCGGGAAATCGAGAAAAATAAACACATCACGTCTCAGCGAAAACGTTTTTATCTCCCATTTCTGGGTCATCGCGAAGTTTGTCGCAACTTCATTCCGAAAGCTCCCTTCCCAAACGATCTGTGGACCCCGCGGGCTCGATGATATCATGTCCCTGTAATCACACCGAGGGGTACTCCGCAGGGTGCTCGTCCAGAACACCCTCCGTTTCGCCATCTTATCGTCTCTGCACTGTCTTCGAGGTACTTGCAACCACCTGCAATCTATCACGTACTCGGCAGTCCGCCGGTTTCGGATGTCGCAAAAATATCTATTAGGTAACCCATTCTGAATGGACAGTAAGTTGGTCGATTTCTGCGGGGTTTTAAAACTTTGATCGATTTTTTTCGGTCACTATCGACCTAATTATGCGTCACATGACGGTCAAAATTACGTGGGGCTGTCCTCGTATCTTTCCCTATGAGGGTTAAACCCGAACCGTAGCTAATAGCCCGTTGTGTTGCTTCAGTGCGATGGTAATGAAATGCTACATATACCAATCGACCTTATTATATAATTGTTGTATGTTGTGAAGAATTCTTGGCGCTACAAGATGCCCTACAAAATCAGTTTGTTGCTAAAAAAGTCAATTATTTTCTCAAACTAGTTTAATTAGTACTAGGGGGCCTGACCCCTGCTCGCTAACGCTCGCCAACCCCCGGAGGATTGCTTCGCAATCCTCATTGGTTCGCTTCGCTCGCCTCAATGAAGACATATGTCCTAGCAGAAGGGATTGGTTACAAAATATGTTACCAAAAAAATGTTTTTCAAATCTAAATTTGCTGTATTACAGAAAAAATATATACAGTAACTCTAAAATCAGAATTCAAATGAAAACTTTGTGCAAATTTTGACTCGAAATGTGAGCGTTGCTTTGGAAATTGAATACCCAGCATGTTGTTTGTGTGTACATTTTCCCAGCACTCAAATGACCCACACTTTTTCATTGAGTTTGTTGCCGAAAGTTGTAGTGCTAGCGTCTTGTTGAACTATAGTTGTTGGCCCTGAAAAGGACCGTTTTTTAAATGGCAATAAAAAGATCCTCCGCTTTCTTTGATTTATATTATAAACTAACTGCAACAGCTCATTAAAATTTCCTTTTTTTTCTCAATAAAATTTCATCCGATAACGCTATAAATTCAATCGATGCGCGAGACTCCGCGATAAACAAACAATAGTACAGTGTTGCCAAAACGCGATTACAAATAACGTCTTTTTTGCGTGCCACGTAAGTGAATTATATATATAGATCTATTAGGGACCGCGGTAGTCCGATTGCAAGAGTAACGGATTAACGAGCGAAAGGTTACGAGCTCGAATCCAACCAAAGACCGTCGTGTACAAAGGCCCAGATTGGCGAGCAGGAGGTGCAGCCACCTGGTGTAAAACAGAAAATTTTGAATAGTTTGAAAAGTTTTAAAAAAAAAATCGCTTTTGTAAAATATGCAAATTTTGCTAAAAATAGGCACGTAGTACTACGAACGAAAAAAAACTTTTTATATCCGCTCTTTGTTTTTCTTGGTATGAAACGCTTCTAAAGACTGAGATTTACAACAGACGAAAGGGAAATAAAGAATTCGTTCTTAAATAATAGGTCGCAAAAAAATATTTTCCTCCACGACATACTTGTTTACCGTTCCATCATTGCCAAACTAGCTCATTCGAAAGTTTTAAAGCAAAACTATTTTTTTAGATCAAGTGTTCTCTGCGGCCACAGAAAAACATGCAATTTCTCTTCCCGTTCCATAATCTGAAAATAGAGAAGGGTACACATGACTAAAGATGAGCGGACCGTGACAATTTTCGAACCCGCCGCTTACAGACGATTTGATGACAAGCAGATAAATAACGCATTCTGATTTGTTCTTATTATTCCATTGAGCTTGTTTTTCGTTTAGATTCCGTTCTTTCCCCTGTTATTCCGAGCATTTTTCTGCGATTTCAAGGCCGAATGAAGAGCGAAAGCATGCGAACTTCTACTTTTGATTGCACACACAAAAGAGAGAGCATTCCTTTTTTAAAGGAAGATGTACGTTCTGTAAATCGGATTAAGTTCAATTACATAATAGCGAGGAAAATGGTTTGTGTTATTAGTGCTGGAAGCCTTAAAAATTCCAACAAAAAAAAATGGCGACATTATTGTTTTACCGATTTGTCCGTTGGATAACGCGTCGTTCGATTGTTTGAGAAATGTCTTGTTTGAGAAAATATGAACGAAATTCCGTTTCCCGAAGGAAACTGAAAGTAAATATAGGGTATCGCAAAAAAATGTTACCACACTTTATTAGCTGGTAAAACGCTGGATTGTATTTTTATTGCAGATTTAACTGTTGGAAAATAATGGTCCATTCCAGATTAAGTTTCAATGAAAGAAAGTTTGTGTTCAAGTGCTACTGAAAGTGCGAGAACGCGATAGAAGTGTGGTCAATTTCGGAAAATATTTCACACTGATCTAATTTCTACTCACCATAAAACAAATCAGAAATAAGTTTGAAGATGGTACTGTCCAGAATGTTCAGAGACATTGTTCCGGAAAACAAAGATCGTCGACTGACACAGACATGGAAGAAATCGTGTTAGAAATGTATCTTCTACAGTGAAGAACACCGCTTCGCCAGTCTACTAGTGAAGTAAGAATTCCAAAGGATATTGTCCATCGTATTTTGAAGCACACACACACACACACACAAAAAATTCAATTGAAAAAAAAATTGATACAAAAACAATACGTTAATGTAGTTCGTTATGAACACTGAAAGCAAACACTTATAACTGAAAATATGTAAAGTTTTAATCATGTGTTAGTGAAAATAAAAATAGCATCACCGAGCACACAAAGCAGCATTGTTTTCAGCCTTTGTTACAGAACTGCTTTGGGGATTATGACAAATTTGAAAAATAAAAGTTATCGCACGAATGATACAATTGGAGCTAATAAAAATTCATTTCCAAAAGTAGAATGACTTGGCCATATTTTTAAAACATTGATTTTGTGACTAAAATCAAAGCACATTAATTCAATATGTTTGAACTTTAATGGAAGTACGAAGAAAGATGAATGAAAACATTATAATTAAAAAACCAATCGTTTTGAATGTTTTACAATGTTCCATTCACACTTTTACAAAATTCGAATAAATGTTCTTAATGGAACTGGAGTTAAAAAAATCGTATTCTATAAAAAGGTGCCTACTCGCGAACAACAAATTGTTGTCGCCGCTGTCCTTTATTCACTGAATTAAAAATAAATTAAATAATATATAGTTAGATTCAACACCAAAATTTTAAATTTCGGAGTAAATCTATCCGATATTATTAACACAGTATTAGATTACGGTCTGTTGATAGGCACTTCTACATTAAGTTAATCGAACAGCTATAATAAGAATCAAGAGCTTATCAAAAATGGTGTAAGAAAGCATTGATTACATAAAACAAAAATTGGTTTTGGTTAAACGATCAGCATTCCAAATGAAGAAAAAGTTAGATTAAGTTCGTTTTCATCTCGTTCTCATAGCTGCTGATTGAAATCAAAATTTCAAAAATGTTCATTTCTCACCATCCACCTTTAAACAAATTCTTGACATCGAGGCAAAACAACGTCATTTAAAAAGAAAGCAATGTTTGAATTTGCACCAAAAAAACTCAAATCCAGTCGTTTTATTCGTGGAGTAATATCTATCATAAACGTGAATAAAAAATTATTGTTCAATAAATGGAATTCCATTTATTTTACTGTATTTTTTCTCACGAAAAATTTCCACAATGGTTTCGGCGAAATTTTTCCGTTATAGGATCTTACGCCATAAAACTATCCAATCCACAATGGCTTATTCAAATAAAGTAGTTCCAACTGGCTGTGATGTATGAAAAGAAAATTTTCAATTATGAGCTTCCTTGAAACAAATCTACTTCACGCTTTTTCCGCAGCCAAAAAAACTTAAATTAATTTTTTACTCCATCGTAAAAGTCACCTTGAACTTACATATAAAAATGGTTCGGAGAGAACCTTGGTAGTGTAGAATTTATTTCCCTTTTTCTCACTTAATGTGAACAATGGGCCATTATAATCTATTCCACTTGCAGGTATCATCTGAATATTTCATTGTTGTGGGAGTTATGAGAAACTGAAGTCCTTATTATTGAAATGGTAATTATAAAGCTTCTAATAAACCTTCAACTTTGAATTCTAAGCAATTTTAGTAAATTGCTGTACGTTGATATATACTTTTACCGGAAAATTAATTTTAGTAATTACATCTGACTAGTGGTCCCGATTTCCACACATTTTAGAAGGTCACAGAAATGACTACGAAATTCAACCATTCGAGCGAACAACACAAACTCAAGTAGAGAAACGTTTATATTGTAGATGCTTGAATTAACGTCAAACTGAAGCACCGCAAAAGGTTATTGGTAACAGCCCGGGATAAATACCAAGGGTAATGATCGAAGGTAGCACAAGGAAATTTTAAACCCCGTTCAGATGACGAGGTCAACACCAAAGATAGCATCCCACTCTTTAAACTTCCACACGAGGGTCTTTGGTTGACACCTGTACTTCTGATTATCTCATAAAGCAGAAACTGGGAAGGAAAGCAGTATATTAGCACAATTATTCCAACCAAAGGATTTGGTTATTTAGTAATATTTAGGGCAACTTTTTGCACCAAATGCAACTTTTTTTCACACGTTCTGTGCTGCGTTTAAAGTGTTAAAACCAAAATTCCTCCTACATGGGGTGTATTGTAAGTGAGTTATAGCCGCAACATAAATGCAACTTTTTGCATAAATGCAACCACCTGCAACTTTTTAAAATTTAGCTTAAAATTAAATAGGCAACTATTTAATTTTGCAAATTTAGCTCAAAATTAAATAGGTAATTATTTGGTAAAGTAATATTTCTGAATATACATATATATATATATATATATATATGATTATTGGATTGCAAAACTTCGTTCACCCACAGGTGCCAAAGAGTTTGCTGAAAATCAAAAGCAGCTAAGAATGTTTGATTCGTCTCATAGAAAAATCGAATTAAGTACAATATCGAGACGGTGAATGAAGATATCAGATCGATGGACTTTAAAGAAAATCTTTGCAACCTTATATAAAGCACGATCTTAAAACACGATTTGAAAAAATCATGACCTGACTGTTATTGCTACACTTTCGCGAGAGGATTTCCCTTAAGTTGGTATTTGCTGCTGCAACAACGTTAGGCAGCATCTGTCCTTGTTGAGCTCAGTTTTTCAATGATAAAGAGATACTGTCCAAGGATCAGCCATTTAACAAAGTCAAAGTTCTTCTGAATTTAACTATGAATAATAATACTTTCAAATACCACTAAAATTGTCAATAAATTCTGTTTTTTTCCCCATCTCTTACGAATAATTTATTTTAGATTTTAGTCAACCAAAAATAAATGCAACTTTATTCCCATAAAAGCATCTTTAGGGAATGATAAATGCAACTTTTCCTATTTTTACTGCAACAAAAAAAGTTGTCCTAGTAATAATAATCCGTAAGTTAAAATCAACACTCCACTACTCCGAAATCTGGTGATATTGATAGGGTTAATGTACAGTCGATGAATCAAACAGTAGCATTAATTTTATCAACAAACACTCATTTTTGTAGTGATGTCTATTACTTGACGCTGTCTGCATTGTGTTTTTGCGTTGTTTTTTCGCGGGGCTGATTCCGGACCGTCTCCAATAGCCCGTTGCGTTGATCCAGGGTGACGTTAATTAACTACCTACCTTCCTATCAGGAAAAAAACAACTGAACATTACTTGCTGTTTACAGATCAGTTCGTCGCACCAGGAAGGTTAACCGATTCACCAGTTTCCGTTTTCGTACCCAAATACGGCTCCGACTGATGGTCGAAGGTCGGGATCGTTTCTACAACTGCAAACCTCGCCTTGATGGACACCTTGAGATTAAATCCTGACAATGAAAACGTCCCTGCCGAGGTCCGCAAGAACGTTCGCTGACCCCAAGGGTGTGGACGATAAATAATAATAATCTCGTTCTGGCAGACCCTACCCGACCTTCACCCGAATTCGGTGGTCGCCGAAGGATCTCGTTTTGATTTGTCACAGACGGATCGTCCCCTCAGGTGTCACGCAACGGATTAGAGCCGGACACGTTCGATACGGTTAGATCGAGTTTTTGTTTTTGGTGTTTGCGGCTCCGGTTGGTTGTTTATTTGGAGTGGCCGTTGTGGCGGATAACTGGTTCGACCGGGAATTGACGGATCAGGTGGTTTTTATTGGATTTGGCGGCTCCGCACCGGTTTGATGTCTTCAGCTCTTTGGAGGTGTTTGGGTCTGTGTCGCGTTGGACATTGTTTATCTGTGTCACGTAATGTGAAAAGTGAGCCCTCGTTCTGAGTATCCCATAGGAAGGGTAACGGTAGGTATTTAATTGACGTCGCATTGAAGCAGCATAATGGGTTATTGGCGACGGTCCGGGATCAATCCCCGAAGGGATAGATCCTTTTGTCATTTTTTCACCGCAGGTGACCCCCTTACCTCCCGACATATGTCAGGTTGAAGGTTGATAAGGTCGCCCACGGATAAGTGAGAAGTGTTAGCACTCTTGATTAGCATCATTAAAAAAAAGACCCTCGTTGGGGGGCCATAGTAAACACAGTTGACGCGGAGGTCTTCGGGGACTGGAGGTGACTTGGCCGTAGTCCCAGTAACCCTTAGTTTAAATCCCGTCGTAGGGATAGATCCTTGGACAACACCACGTTATTTTAAGTCACGGTCAGATGACGAGGCCACATCTGAGCTGGCGCTCCACTCTACAAACTTACACGCAACGCCAACGTGAGGACATTTGATGCCATGGCAGATTAACGTGCACCAGCCTCTTTGTACACGACTGTATTTGGTTAGATTCGAACACGCAACCCTCCTATTGCAAATCGGTTACACTTCCAACTGGGCAATTCTTGAGCTTGTCTGGTTGTGTTTCGCGTTGGACATCGTTCATCTGTGTCACATTTTGTTTAAAGTGAACAGTCGTTCTGAGTAGCCCGGTTGGAAATGTAACGGTAGGTAGTTCATTTATCTCCACATCTGAAGAAAAAAGATCGTTGGAGATGTTTCGGGGTCCATCCCGAAGGTTAACGATCCAAGGACAGCGCCTCGTAATTGTGAACCACGATCAGATGACGCGAACAATACTTGAGCTGGCACCACTCTCCAAACTTACACACCACGCTAACGTCAAGACATTTCGAGAACACGATAGGTTTAAAGGACACCGTTCCCGATCCTTGTTCGCAATGGTCTTTGGTTGGATTCGAACTCGCAACCCTCCGGTTACTCTTCCAACTTGTCTACGGTGGCAGGGAAGATTAACATTACATATTTGATATAAGAAATAAATAAATACTATATAAAATATAAAATTCAATTTGCATAGATAACAAAATAACAAGAATACAATCTTCCTTACACTATATATGAAAAATAAGACTTATTAATAGGACTTTTATTAGGTATTTTAATTAACGTCGTACTCGAGCAACACTGCGGATTATTGACGACGGTCCGGGATCAATCACCCAATGGAAATATCCGAGGTAATGGTAATTGTAATGGTGCCGACCAACCGGTATAGTGGTTAAGGTGTTAGCCTCTAGATCGGAAGGTTCCTGGTTCGAATCCGGGTCCGGGCATGGATGTTTGTAAGCGTATGGTGTAGAGGCGGCTGGTGCACCTTAAATCTGTCGTGGCCGAAAGTCCTCACGTTGGGTTGGCGTGGAAGTTTGGAGAGTGGGGTGCAAGCTCAGGTGTTGCTTCGTCATCTGACCGTGGTTCAAAATTACGAGGTGTTGTCCTCGGATCTTTACCTTGAAGGGACTGATCCCGGACCGTCGTCAATAGCCCGTTGTGTTGCTCTAGTACGACGTTAACAAAAATTACCAATTAAACTTTTTACACACGGTCTGTGGTTAAATTCGAACTCGCAACCCTATAATTGCTAATCTGTCTTATATTTTTCTATCGACTCCTAACACAATGTTATATCGACCACTTTGCTACCACTACCTGAAGAGAGTAATGGGAAATATAAAGGCTTCCGATTGAAACAAATGTAGTTAGAGTTTGATTGAAAGGTCTATGACCAGATAACACACCGGTACAGTTCTTTTTCTACATTGGATGAAACAAGTGCGTAACTGGTCTGTTTTCAGCACAGAAATGGAATGCGCATGCCTACGTCGCGTCCAATCAGTATTCCCAAACCTGTTCATAATATTTATGCAGATTCTGTGTATGTGTGTGTGTGAGGGCACTTTATAACCAGAGTGCAACACCTCCTGTGTCTGAAATGGCAACTGTCCAAAGGTCAGTCTCAAAGTGTGTCAAGCTCAGGCACGTTTTCCGAAATTCATTTCAGAGGTTTTCAATTTTCTCTCCCGGTTTTCCATTTCAATAAAGAAGGTTGTTGGTCTAAATAAATATCGTGTTTGTTTATGCCCATTTTTTGTACTTTTTATCCAGTGCTGTGGGGATGAGAAATGAAGGTGAAGATTGTCAACAAGGTCGTAGGCAAGTCTCAACCAGATAGAAAAATTGAATGTGGTTGGCATGACAACCATGAGAGGGTGTCAAACGTGCTAGATGACGCCAGCGAGAGCAATGTAGTACTAATTCTTCAACCCTAAAAGTGGCATCGACAAGATATCTCGTCCGTCAAAATCTGACCAATTTTGCTAATGACCAATTGTCTCGTCGTCATGATTTTACCGATTTTTTTATTATGATGTAATCACTATCTGGTCAGTTTTTATAATGACGAGATCCTCGCCCATCAAGATCTGGTCAGTGTTTATAACCACGAGGTCCTCGCCCATCAGGATCTGGTCAGTTTTGCTCCTCGAAATAATCGCCAGGAGGGTTCGAAAGTAGTAACGGTTAAAAATACAATGTTGTTCTACAACACCAAGTAAAGGACATACACACGCAAGGAAAATTTCACTGAGAAAAAGACACATATAGCCAGGACAAAATAGAACGACCACCTACAACTCGCAGGTTCCGCCATTGGGGCCTCCTCCTAAGGTTTTTGAGGTAAGAACTAAGTATTAAGAGGAATCCTATGGGGGCTTTAAGGTAGAATTAAGGGTTCCACGGGGTTGTGAGGTAAAATTAAAGGTTCCACGTTATGCTGTGGGGTTATGAATTAAACTTCCACGGAATTACGTGGAGTCGGGTGGTAAAGTTAAGGTTACATCGAATCCTGTGGGGGTTATATGTTAAAATAAAGAGTTCCACAAGGTTGTCAGGTTAAAACAAGGGTTCTACGGAATTCTCTGCAGTTCTGAGTTAAAGGTAAAGGTTACATAGAATCCTCTGGGACCGTAGGTTAAAATTAAGAGTTCCCGAATTCTGTGGGATTCTGATATAAAATAAAGAACTACGGAATACTGTGTTGTGTGGTAATGTTAAGGGTTACATGGAATCATGTGGGGTTGTCGGGTAAAAGATAGAGTTAAACGAAGTTGTGAGGTAAAATTAAGTATTTTACGGAATTCTGTGGGTTTGTGAGGTACAATTAAGTGTCACGGAATTCAGAGGAGTTTTGAGATAAAGTTAAAATTCCACAGCATCTTATGTTTCGGAAGTTAAATTTAAGAGTTTCACGTATACCTGTGGGTTTTGAGTTACATTTAAAAGCCACGGGGAATACTGTGGAGTTGATAAGGGAAGTTGAGAATAAAGTTGACGGTTCCATGAAACCCTGTGGAATTGTGAGAAAAATGAAAAATTCTGCGAAACATTAAATGAAAAAGCAAATTTACTCGTTAAAATCTACAGAACACTCGTTTACAACATTTACGCGGAATTTCCGTGGAGGACTTAAATAGCCAGACAACGTCGCAGTCTGGAACAAGCTAACCGTCCAAAGGCCAGCTTCAATGTGTGCCAAGGCGTCAGAGAAAGCTCGTCTGTTTGTCATTCTGCTACAATCGGACCAGAAAAGGAACCCCGTGACTCACCTGAAGGGAACGAATGCGGAATGTGTGATTTTTGTGAAAAAAGAGCATTCCACATTTCGCGGGATTACGCTTGTTTTTGGAGTGGAAAATAAGGGTGAAGGACGGACAACTTTCAGCACGCGCTTTCGAATTCCACTTTGTTCTCCTTTGACCGTACTCCCGGTATCCATCGGGCTGAACGGAAGGACGGGTCGGTGTGCCCGACATCTTTCGAAATGGCTGTTGGGTGCTGGGCATTGTGTTCGGACACGTGGGGGAGGTTTGGTTGGATTGTTGTTGGTTATTTTCGAACGTGCGTGGCGGGGTGTTGCACGATGCGTCGGTGTTGGTGATTAGTCTAGCGTAGAGAGAAATCCTCTCGGAGTGTGACAAAAATCTAGCCTAGTTTTACCGAATCGGACGAGATACGCTTTCCCTTTATTGTGAGGCTGGACTTTAATTTGACGTCATTCACAGCGAATGTCGCCAGTTGTCGCCATCAGTTCATAAATGCGTAGGATCGGTTTTGGTCTGGCATTGAAAAGTCAACTAAACTAAAACAGACGTAATATTTTTTACTTATGTATTTCATTTAACGGTGCACTAGACCAACGCAATGGACTATTGGCTACGGTCCGGGTAGCTATTTTTTAATTGACGTCGCAATGGAGCAACACAGCAGGCTATTGGCGACGGTTTGGGATCAGTTCTGAAGCAAAATATCTAAGGACAACACCTCGTAATTTTGAGCCACGGTCGAATGACGAAGTCAACATCTGAGCTGGCACCCCAATCTCCAAACTTGATCTCCATGCCAGCGTGAGGACAATTGAGGCCACGACAGATTTAACATCCACAAGTACCCTTTGTACACGGCGGTCTTTGGTTGGATTCGAACTAGTAACTTTCCTATTCCTAATCCGTTACTCTTCCAACCAGGCTATCGCGTCCCAGCAACGGTGGTCCGGGATATATCCCATAGAGGTTGGTAATGGTAATTAACGTCGCAGTGGAGCAACAAAACAGGATACAGGTGGTGGTCCGGGATAAACCCAGAAGGGAAAGTTTCGAGGACAAAACAGCGCAATTTTCAACCCTGGTCAAATGGCGAGAACAAAACCTGAAGTGGAACCCCGCTCTCCAAACTTCTACATCACACCAGCGTGGACATTTGATGCCACGACGAATTTAACATGCCCCAGCCCCTTTCGTACACGACTGTCTGTGGTTAGATTTAAACTCGCAACTTGCATTGGAAAAGTACAAATTTCACTGACGTACGTTGCACAGAAATCGACACAATTTATTTATTGCCGATTGGCGATAGCGGATAAAAATAGACCGCTATGCGACTCACTCGTCAATATTGTCGCTTAGTTTAAATCACCAAGTGGTTTCGACTCGATATATACATAAGGTAAAGCTAGGAGAGTCTGCGCACAATTGGACAGAATAATAAAAAACAATATAATTATCAATTTTTTGCTAAGCTATTCATGAATAATTGTGACTTCATTTGTTTTTTATGCATTTTCATTGCTATTTTGTTGCTATGCTTTAATCTAATAGCACAGTTGTAATGAAACCAAGAAAGCTATTTCGCGTAATCTGTCCTTATAGGGTCAGAGAGATTGCGCACATGGGTAGGAGAGATTGTTCTTAATAAAAAACTACAGTTAAATTGTTAACAATAATAATTACACTTAAGGGGGATAACATCCACCATGCCGCTGGTGTAAGCGATATTTTAGTGGTAACAAAAGTTAATCTGCCGCACCAATAAAGGTTAATAACAACTTTATTATTTTTTACAAAATTATTTTTCAGCAAAATTATTTATCACCAAAATTATTTCAAAAATTATATATATATATATATATATATATATTTTAAATTGCTTGAAAATTAATTCATTCTAAACGCTCGGAACAAACAACCTGCACTTTCAAGTAGACACTCCACTACTGCTGTTGTACAACTATATGGAGTCGCTGCGCGCGCACTCAACTCTTTCCCACCGACCCTCTTTGTGCGCAATCTCTCCTCGCCTTACCTTATCTCGTTCATCAAGATCTTATCAATTTTAGTAATGATAACATGTCTCGACATCAAGATATTGCCGATTTTTTTACGATGACAAGATCAAGATCTGGTCAGTAATTTTCTAATGACGAGATATCTCGTCCAAATAACCACTAGGAGAGTTAAATATGCTTGGTGTAATATATGAAACTTCACATTATTGTCAAAACTACACGGAAGAGCCCTCCTTGGTAGCCAGTTGAGTAGAGTCACGGATTAGTAACCGGAGGGTTGCGAGTTCGAAACTAGATTGAACCCATCGTGTAAGCGGGGATGGTGCACGCTATATATGCCGTTGCCTCAAATGTCCTCATGTAGGCGATTTGTGGAGGTTTGGAGAATGGGGTGCCAGCTCAGGTTGACTTGAATGAAAACGACAAAGTGCTGTCCCAAGATTCTTCCTTCGGAATGGATCCTGGACCTTCGCCAATAGTATGTTGCGTTGCTCCGGTGTGAAGTATATTAATCTACCCACCTACCTCATAGATGCGTCAAATTATTTTAACGAAATATAACAATTCCCTAAAAGCAATTATAAGTAATAAACCTCATAGTTTTACGGTTAAATAAAATGGTCATTTGGCGCCATTACTAGCATCATTTATTACTTGGGAAAAACACTACCTAAATTAATATCCCGATACTTTATATAAAAAATTGTACAAATACAAAAGAACTATAACTGAAATCACTTTGACATCGGCACGGCGAAACTCTGCCACTGTTATGAAAGGAAAATGTGTCTATCGTATGTGGGCCCTGATTTGCATCCTGGCAAAAAAAAAAGCTGTTTAAGATGCGGGTTCAGTTCCTAAATGCTGAGCAACAACCTGTATTGAAGCCGTGGTGATTAGTCACAAAGACGTAGTTTCAAATAGGTGGAAGGAGTTAGCAAAGCATTCCGGAATTGTTTCATCGAGGTCCATCCATCGAAATTACAGTAAACCAAATGTGGCGATCGCCATCCATTGGCCAAATAACTTTTGACCATTTTCAGATCGCGTTCATCGATTACCAATGTAACAGTATGCTTAAAAATAGATAAATACAATCTACCAAAACTATCCCAGAAGTATTCCATGCTGGTTAACATACAACTTAATTTTCTAATAAGTGTTAAGTTTCACTCAAGTTAAAAGTGTTCAGCTTTCCTCAGTGACCAATATTTGGTCCTTTTCATAATAGTCCTCATGTCACTAAAATAACCGCAGAGTGAAAAACCAAACCAAAGATCAATATAAACTCAGAACGTACTTACACACCCGATGTTATCTCTCAATAAAACTAACAAAACTACAAATAGTTCAATTACAACTACACTAAATTTATTGGTACGAGCTATTAATGTATGCAACTAGGCATAATTTCAACTCTCGTATTTTGCTACGTATTAGTACTGTACATATTGGTATTATTACTAACAATCATTAGTTAGGACTCATTAAAATATGTGAAATTGATCTCCGATATTGTTCAAAGACGTAGCCCGGTTAGAAGAGAAGAGAAGAGGATTATCAACCGGAGGGTTGCGAGTTCGAAACACAATCCAACCAAAGACCACTGTCCACGTGGGGGCTGATGCACGTAAAATCTGTCGTGGCCTAAAACGTTCTCACGTTGATGTGGTATGGATGCTTGAAGAGTAGGGTACCAACTCAGGTGCTGACTTCGGCATCTAGTTAAAAAATAACGATGTATTGTCCTCGGATCTTTCTTATCCGGATGGATCCCAATCCGTCATCAATAGCAGGTTGTGTTGCTCCAGTGGACGTTCATTAAACTTCCCTACTCAATCCGAAAACTACAAACGGTTTCTTAAAATCGAACTGATTTTATTGCTAAAGAGGTTATTGTATACGACTAGGACGTAATTTCTATCGGCCTTTCGGCATTGCTACTTGTTAGTATAGTACGTATTAGTAATATTAGTAAGCTTTAATATTGAATATGTCATGTTTTCCCTCCGATATCGCTGAAAGCAAACTTTAAAAAAAAATTGAGATAAATAACACGAGAAAATGGAGTGAGATGACAACCAGTATATATGATCAGGAATGGTCCCTCGTAATATACAACTTCATACCACTTTAAAATATATCCACGTATGAGATTCAATGGTATGTAAAACGAAATAAGAGTGACGTTTACCCTTTGTTTTTTATTCTGTGCTTTTCGTATGATGGCTAAGCCTGTCCTAGTTAATGGTACGGCCTTGAGAGTTGTATTATCTTTCCTCACCACGCTGGAGAAGCAGTCTCCATGTCTTGCTGCTCTTCCATTTACTCGGTTGGTTATCAGAATAAAAAGTGTACCAGTTAGAAATTGCCAAACTCTACATGCTCTACATATACCGGTCTGTCAATTACGGATGGACATTGTCATCAAACGAACTTGCAGAAATATTGTATTGCAATATGAAATCCAAAGATTTATGTCCATTTCGAATGCTTAACCTTTAAAGTACGACCGGTACAATAGTTGAGCCTTGATCGGGCAAAGAAAGAATTTAGACTACAGCTAGTACAGCAGTTGAATCTCGAAATTTATAAGAATCACACCGAGAAAGAAAGACTACGACCAGTACAGCCAGTTGTACCTTGAAAATTATAAGAAACGCGACAAGAAAGAATTTAGACTACAGCCTGCACAGCATTTGTGATTCGAAAGTTATAAGAATGGCGCAAAGAAAGAATCGCACCAGTTATATCTATAGCCGTAGTCAAAAGGTTAATGGCAGGTGGGTTAGTCATACGGAATGAAGTTCTTAACATTTAGACTGCGGCCAGTACCGCAGTGTTGTACCATGATCGCGCATAGAAAGAATTTAGACTGCGGCCGGTACAGCAGTTGTATCTTGAAAATTATAAGAATCGCGCCAGGAAAGAATCGCGCCATGAAAAAATCGCGCTTGTTATATCTATAGCCGTAGTAAAAAGATTAATTCTCTGAGCGCCATGATATTTCCGATTTGTTTTTACTCACAACTCACAATGACTAAATAACAACATCGATTTGTTGAACACAGCCTAAGAAACATTATATTGGTCAAGAAGAAAAACTGGTTAAACATCATGCAGGGAAAACTGCAGACTTTAGAAGAGACATATGCGGGGAACCCCTAAAAGGTTAAAGTGGGGCTACTTGATAATACTTAAACATATTAACCTCCTAAGGAGTTCCAATGATATATGTCGTCCAACAAAATTAGTACCGCAACATCAAGATATTGTCGATTTTTTTATGATACCGATGTCAAGGTCTGTTTTGATTTTCTCTTATGACGAGATAACACGTCTTTCCACATGTGATCAACTTTACTAATGACGAGGTACTTCTAAAAGCAGGTTTCTAAATTTAAATTGCTCATCCGATAAGATAAGGTAAGGTTTTTTAATTAATGTCACACTGGAGCTACACAACGGGCTATTGACGACTGTCCGTGATCAAACTCTAAGGAAAGATCTGAGGAAAACACATCCTAATTTTGAACCACGTTCAGATGACGAGGTCACACCTCAGCTGGCGCACACTCCACCTCTCCAAACTTCCACAACACGCCAACGTGAGGACATTTGAAGCAAATTTAACACGCACCACCTCCTTTCTACACGATGGTCTTAGGTTAATTGCACATCCGAATCAATTTGGTAAAACACAATTCAATCATTTCCAAACAAAACAGATGTCCGTTTAACCCTTCTCTTCCGAATTATCTCTTCACAGTTATCCGCTAACTATTTAACAAATGACATTCCTTGCGAGAAAATGCTACAATTTGAAACAACTTCATGAATTACAATCGAAAAACTTAGTTTAGAGTTCACAAACGGGTGCAGGAACCTTGACACATACTGCCCGCTCATTGTTTGTTCTTCACTTTCTTAATCGTTTCCCCCTCTCATTATTCCCAAGCACCTCTTCCCTCACAAAAGCAGACGATTCCGTTTAAAAATGATCGATGTTGCCACATGTAATCCTCTTAAAATTTCAATTGTTTCGTTTCGGAGAAGGACGCTGACGGATTTTTCTCTTTTGTCTTCTCTCTCTCTGGTAGTTCTAAACAGTTGGTGGTAGTTTCCGCACTAACACGCTTTAGAAGTGTAATGAAATAGACAGACCTGGTAACGGTAATTTTAACTAACGTCGTACTTTAGCAACACAACGGGCTATTGACGACGGTCCGAGATCAATCCCTTAAAGGAAAGATTCGAGGACAACACCTCGTAATTTTGAGCCACATTCAGATGACGAAGCAACACCTGAGCTGGCACCCTACTCTCTAAACTTCCACACCAACCCAACGTGAGGACTTTCGGCTATGACAGATTTAAGGTGCACCAGCCGCCTCTACACCATACGCTTACAAACATCCATGCCCGGACTATAACCAGGAACCTTCCAATCTAGAGGCTAACACCTTAACCACTATACCGGTTGGTCGGTCATAGACAGACCTGATAGGCTATCGAAAGAAAGACTAGTAGGGAAGTAGAGAAGCACAAATCGCTCGCTCCTTACAACAACGTCATATCTCAAAAAACGTGATTTTTCTGGGGAGTGATTTTAAAGTTTAAAAGTGGATTGAAATGTATTAAAAATAAGTATTACTTCTGCTCTCTAGCTACTAAATATTGAGCGGTGAGATATGACAATCTTATAGGGATGTACTACTCTTTCAGAGCATTCCGAAAACAGGCATAACTAAAAATCGCCGATTTTGGAGATACGATGTTGTTGAAAGGAGTAAACGAAACGTTTACAGATATTTATAAGAATAACCAAATAAATATTAAACACAAATTACAGATTACAGTTAAAATAATTCTATTAAAGGAGCCTTTGACGAATTTCAAATGCTTTTTTCGAGTTTCTGACACTTATTCTGAAGGCTTGGCAATTATGAGTTGGAACATTTTGTGACCAATCTCACATCACATATTATTTCCAATTTATAGAAGAGAGAAGATTCTTCGGAAACAAAAGAAAATTGCTATTTAATTATAATAAATCTATATAATACCATTGTAAATTAAGGTATTTCCAGTGGATATAACGTGCACGTTAATAAATAGTTTTCATTGGCAAACTTTCAGGGTCTTTTTAGACATTTTATTTTGTTTTTACATTTGCAATAAATGGTTTCTCTCGTAGGTAGATATTTTAATCAACGTACACTAGAGCAGCATAACGGTTTATTGGGAGACCGTTATCGGGTGACTTAAGTTCGGGATCAATACCGATGGGAAATAACCGAGGACAACACATCGCAATTTTGAACCACTGTCAGATAACGAGGTAACGCCTCAGCTGGTAGCCTACTCTTCAAACTTCCACACCACGACATTTGAGGCCACGACATATTAAACGTGCACCAGCCCTTGTTGTAGACTATAGTCTTTGATTGGATTTGAATTTCCTACCTCCGGTTGCTAATCCGTTACTCTTCCAACCGAGTTACCGCGGTCCAATAGTTTCTGCGGCATTTTAATAGTTAATTGTTTTCAAATATTTACAAATTTACAGAACAAAGTAAACATTTTGCACATTGATTCATGGTTGCATTTATTATTATTTTTATTACTGCCACTTAGTTTTGCCTTTTTCTTTCACAAATTAATAAAATTTAGAAATGTCACAAAACTTTCTTTAAATGTTTTCAACGGAAAAAAATTCGAAAGACTATTTAAACAAGGAAAGTGTATTCATAAACGAAAAGGTTGAAAGTTGAAAAAATCCCACACATATTGCTCAAACGATACAGCAATCGATTTTTTATTAACTTCAGCCTTCACTGCTTGAAATGCACTGAAATCGGCAATTTTCACGAAGAATCATTAATCTTATTCGGAGAGTCAGTTCTCTTCTACACTGCATGCGCTCTACCTACGCTTTATTCCATTTATTGTCGTTCATGCGTAGGTATCACTTTCAAATGAAGCGAAGAAATGTATGAACGTCAAAAACACATGGTCGAATTTTTATTTAAACATCGTCTCCGATTTCTGTCAATAACGTCGCAGGCAAACTTAAACTGCCGACTATTCAATAACCTTTTAAAGCCTTCCAATTAAATATCACCTGTCATCCTTTTGTAATTATTTTTCAGTCATATGGTTGAAAATTAAAATACGGTGTTATCAGATTTTACTACGTCATTTCAGTTTAGATTGATACCTAAAAATATGATTTTCTCTAAATAAATAATTTTTAAATTGAGTATATCTTCAACGGATTTGAAATTTGCGGAAATTTTTTACACCAGATTAATACCTTATACCATGGACACGGACAACGCCGGGCTAGTCACGCAGTGGCTAGTGATAAATAAGCCAGAAATATATTGGAATCGTGTCTTATTTGCAGATGAAAGCAAATTCTACGTTTTTGGTTCCAATAGTTGTTTAATTGTATGGAGAAGAAAAATGAGGAACTTAATCCAAAAATCTTAGAACAGTAAAGCATAACGATGGAGCTGTCCTTGTGTGGGAGTGCAAGTTAGGATCAGGTCTAGGTAATTTGGTATTTATTGATGGGATAATGAATCATGATCTATATTTAAATTTTTTAATAGACAATTTAAAATAATCAGCCCAAAATTTGGGTATTGGAAACAACTTTGTTTTTATCAAGATAACGATCCCAAGCACGCGGATCTCAATGTTTGCCTCTGGTTCCTCTATAGCTATCCACAAATTCTGAAAACAACATCTCGGTCGCCAGATTTAAACCCAATAAAGCACATTTGGAGTTAACTAGATGTTATTGTACGAAGACACGACATTAAAACGAAAAGCGAACTAAAACAGAACTCATTGAAGAATGGAGGAACATTGATCCAGAAATTACAAAATAAACTTGTGAAACTGTTCCCAGACGTTTAAAAGGTGTTGTGGATGCTATAGGATATCCCACTAAGTACAAATTTACCGAGATATTACAATATTTGCTAATATGTAGATATTTATTTTAAACGTACGAAGACTTTTGTGAGGTAATTTTTTTGTTACTTTTTGGTTGTTGATTTTCTAAATGTTTTGCTATGTTCTTAAAATATTATATGTAGTTTTGTTAAGAACAAGTTATAGATATTATTAAAAAAATCCCCATTCTGAAATATTAATTTTTTTTAATGGATAGATCAGTATGTCATTGAAATTCGTAAGTGTACGAACACTTTTGGGAGCCACTGTATATAGTAGTGGGGAAACAGACGTTCACAATGGATGTTCAAGAAGTCTTGTGCAATAGAAATAACTATTTTGGAGTTAAGGTGTTATTGCGGTCGATAGTTTTCTCGTAAATTCCGGGGCAATTTCACATTCAACCGGGATTCTGGACAGCAACTTATATTCCGGTACAATCCGGGACGGTTGGCAACCCTACTTACTACTCTAGTTTAGTACTACATTACTACTATAGTATTCGTCACATGATTATGGGCACAGAAAATGCTACCATAGGTTAATCTGCTTTTCTATGTGCTCTGTCTTTAGACCTTTTCCATCGTAATTTATCTCGGACCGTGATCAATAGCCCGTTGAGTTACTACCACAATGGAGATATAAAAGTAGTGAGTTAGTTAGTCTTTTTATGTCCCCAGGATCACGTGACCAAAAATACTAGTAACGTGATAGTTAGACTTTCTTCTCCCATGCGCCTAATAGTTTAAGAATATTCATTCCATAGCATCAAAAAGTGAAAGTTAAAATGATTCTATCCTACTATTCATATGGATTCAATTCCAAATTTATCAAATGTGGAAATATTATGTTTCACGGATTTACATTTTATAAGTATTTCTTTATACACACAATAACGTGTCTTTAATTGTGCTGGTAAATAAAATTAAATTTCTGTTTTTGAGTCAAAATGCTTACAAATATTTCCCGTTCTAAAATAAACCTAGCTTTGTAAGCAAAATACTATATCCGAAATAATGTTGAAAACAGAAAATAATTTATTCGGGTTGTGTATCGTTTTATAAATTGTACGCCGATAAAAGCTTGAAATTTTAAAAATAATAAATCGAACTTTAAAATGTTTATGACAACTCGTATAAATATATTGTTTAGACTGTGATACGATAAATAATATTTTAAATTGATAAAGGTTTTTAAAAGTCTTATTTAATGGAAAACCAAAGAAGTGCATGATCAGATATTGAAGAAATATTGTCCATCAACTTTTTGAGGTATTTATTGTTTTACATTAAACATAGCGAAAGTCCAACAAAGTTCAAAGAGAGAAAAACGAGACAGCTTATTGAAATAGCATAAAAGTAGAGAACGAAATTTAACTTTCCTGCTAGAAAACATCTGCTTGAAAAATGCTGATTTTGCTTCTCTCATATAGTATAAATAAAACAAACTATAAAATTTCATTATTTTCCTATCCAAACTATTTCTGTTTTTCATCCTTGCGTTGTAACTTAGTGAAATTGTTTAGAATTATGCCCTGTTCACGTGGAGGTTTTCTAACGTACGTTTGTAAGACCTTTTCCGCTTTCGTTATGCATTAAGTTGTGTTTTTCACTCCCCTAATTCAAGTTTCTACCTTTGCAATGGTTGAAAATAGAGTCAAAATTTCAACGTATTTCAAATCTGCGTAAAATCCTACCTTAGATCGATACCAAAAATTTAATTTTCTTCATACAAAATATTCTGTAGGCGTAACTGATTTTTTTGTGAAACGCATTTAGATATGATTTCTTTTAGAGCCGAAAAGGTGGTGTGAAGCAAAGGAAAAAATTCAAAAGGTTAGGATTCGTGCTAGGGATGCGACATCGACAGCAAAACATCAATGTTTTGAAACATCGATGTTCAAAATTAAAACATCGATGTTGATAAAACATCGTTCTAAAACATCGATATTTTTAAAATTCAGTGTATTTAAACTTTTTTCCCCATTTCTTAAAACTGGTTTAGCAACTAAGGATGCAACATCGACAGCAAAACATCGATGTTGATAATGCATCGCCCCCAAACTATCGATGTTTTTAAAATTAAGTGAATTCAAACTCTTCCCCCCATTTCTTAAATCTTGTTTAGCACCTAGTAATGCTACATCGACAGCAAAACATCGATGTTCAAATTTGAAACATCGATGTTGATAATGCATCGCCCCCAAACTTTCGATGTTTTTAAAATTCAGTGCATTTAAACGTTTTACCCCATTTCTTATAACTGGTTTAGCAACTAGTGATGTGACATCAGCTCCAATACATCGATGTTTTTTATAAAATATCAATGTTTTGAAAACATCGACATCGATGTCGTATCCCTACTTTTCAGACCCTTCACCTTTGGTCACTTTGGTCTAAAAGTATGTTCAATTTGCTAATTATAAAAATTATGTTACTTGGTTATTTTTAAAAATTTTAAAACTGTACTTTTTCATTTGAAAATAACACATCGACAACATAAAAACATCGACAGGTATAAACATCGATCCCAATACATCGTTGGTTCAAAATTACGAGGTGTTGTCCTCGAATCTTTGCCTTAAGGGACTGATTCCGGACCGTCGTCAATAGCCCGTTGTGTTGCTCTAGTACGACGTTAACTAAAATTACCATTACCATTTACCCAATACATCGATGTTAAATACATCAATGTTTTTTAAAAAACATCGATGTTTTGAAAACATCGACATCGATGTCGCATCCCTAATTCGTGCTCCAAGGTATTCGTCTCGTGGCACTCGCCTCGTGCATGTCATTTCCTTCATGGAAGATGAACAAGTAACTTGTCTTTGGTTCCTGTTACTAACTGAACATTTACAGCTAAGTGACTACATGTAATCTAACCATACCTCACAAGGATTTCTCCAAATTAAATATATGTCATGATGTATTTAATGTACAACTTTAATCATCCACAATTTGTAAATTTTCAAAAAAAAAAATTCCATTAAAAATACATAATTTCAGTATTTAATACAGATACTGAGCATGCAGTGCTATTTAAATCAAGTGTTTTTTCTTAAAACTATTTCCATCTATTTTAATAAAAAAGATTAAATATTTCCCGAATTGGGATTATCAACCTTAGTGTTGCGAGTTCAAATCCATCCAATGATGGTCGCGTAGAAAGGGGGCATATGAACGTAAAATCTGTCGTGGCTGCAAATGATATCACGTTGACGTGGTGTGGAAGTTTGGAAAGTGGGGTGTTAGCTCACACGTGACCTCGTCATCTGACCGTGGTTCAAAATTACGTGGTGTTGTCCTCGGGTCTTACCCTTCGAGTTTAAACCCGGAGTGTCGCCAATAGCCCGTTGTGTTCCTCCAGTTTTACGCTAATTAAAATATACGTACCTACATACTCGATTCTTTGGTGTGTCTCAATGGGTTTGCCCGAGCAAGCAAAGGATAGTAGTAGGTGGCACATGTTCGATTCCTATAACTTACGGTGTCTTTTGCTATTCTGTATCAGTAACTTTCCTGTTGTGGTAATTGCCAATTTTTGATTAACGTCGTATATTAGAGCAACACAATGGGCTATTGACTATGGTTCGCGATCACTCCCCTAAGGGAAGGAACCGAGTTCAACACCAAGTCGTTTTGAACCACGGTCAGATGACGAAGCAACACCTGAGCTGGCACCCCACTCTCCAAACTTCCACACCAACCCAAGGTGAGGACTTTCGGCCACGACAGATTGAAGGCGCACCAGCCGCGTCTACACCATACGCTTACAAACATCCATGCACTGACCCGGATTCATACCAGGAACCCTCGGATCTAGAGGCTAACACCTTAACCCGCAGACCGGTTGGTCAGCTTTCCTGGTGTGTATAGCCATCACTTGACGCCTTCGGGATTGATCCCAGACCGTCGCCAATAGCCCATTGTACTTCAACAGTTAAAAACATTGAAGAAACAAATGAATGCTATTTTAATTAATCTATAACAAAATTTCATCCATAGATAATTTGAAAATGTTAACAGAAAAATTTGAAAATACACCTGTAACAGAAAATTGTATAAATTACCTCAAATGCTAGATAAATTGAAACCTTTATCACCTGAGATTAATATACACCTGCCCCCTTTGTACACGGCGGTCTTTGATTGTTTTCGCCGACCAAACGGTATAGTGGTTAAGGTGTTAGCCTGTAGATCGGAATGTTCCTGGTTTGAACCCGGTCCGGGCATGGATGTTTGTAAGCGTATGGTGTAGAGGCGGCTGGTGCACCTTAAATCTGTCGTGGCCGAAAGTCCTCACGTTGGGTTGGTGTGGACGTTTGGTGAGTGGGGTGCCAGCTCAGATGTTGCTTCGTCATCTGACCGTGGTTTAAAATTACGAGGTGTTGTCCTTGGACCTTTCCCTTCAGGGACTTATCCCGGACCGTCGTCAATAGCCCGTTGTGTTGCTCTAGTACGACGTTAACAAAATTACCATTACCATTACCATGGATTGTTTTCGAACTCGTTCGAAACAAAGACAGTGATATTCGTAGGACTGGTGTCAGTTAAATCTATCGTGACCTCAGCAGGCTTTACGTTGGGGTGGCGAGTTAGTTTGAAGAGTGGTGAGCCAGTTCAGGTGTTGACTTCGTCAACTGACCTTGGTTCCAAATGACGAGGTGTTTTAATCGGATTTTCCCTTCGGGTTTTACAACCGGTATAGTGGTTAAGGTGTTAGCCTCTAGATCGGAAGGTTCCTGGTTCGAATCCGGATACGGGCATGGATGTTTGTAAGCGTATGGTGTAGAGGCGGCTGGTGCACCTTAAATCTGTCGTGGCCGAAAGTCCTCACGTTGGGTTGGCGTGGAAGTTTGGAGAGTGGGGTGCCAGCTCAGGTGTTGCTTCGTCATCTGACCGTGGTTCAAAATTACGAGGTGTTGTCCTCGGATCTTTCCCTCAAGGGACTGATCCCGGACCGTCGTCAATAGCCCGTTGTGTTGCTCTAGTACGACGTTAACTAAAATTACCATTACCATTACCCTTCGGGTTTTATATCCGACTGTCACCAATAACCCGTTGGTATGGTATGGTATTTTAATTAACGTCGTACTGGAGCAACACAACGGGCTAATTGACGACTGTTCGGTATCAAACCAATAATCGGTTGTGTTGCTCCAGTGCGTTGTTAATTAAATACCCAGCCTCTCATAAGATAACAAAATATATTGAGATTCAAACCGAAATTATTTTAAAATAAGTATATTTAATTTTGAAGCCAATGATGAAACTAAACAAAAAAGTTTCTAATTTCTGAATGTAATTAAATATTGAAAGTTATAGCCCATTGTGTTGCTATAGTACGACGTTAACTAAAATTACTATTACCATTACAAATAAAGTTATTTATAGGTAGTTGATAATTTTTTATTAATGTCGTAATAGAGCAACGAGCTATTGACGACGGTCCGGGATCAATTCCCTAAGGACATGATCGAGGACAACACCACGTAATAGTTATTTTTAGAGAAATCGTTTTAAGACTTTAAGCTGCAGTAAGTTCGTTTTTTCCACGTGAATGGCAAATGAAAATATCACTTAAATGTCGGGATTAAACTGAAATACACTTGCAAACGATTATTTGCGCACTATATTTTAAACGTTAAATGAAACTAAAGTGAAGTTTCAGTTAACTGTCAATTAAAATAAAACATTAGCGGACGATTTTTAATTTTCTTTCTTTTTTCATAAGTATATTATTTGAGTAGAAATGGCGAAAATAAAAGCATAAAAAGCTATTCCTGTTCTGGCAAATGAGATTATACGCTAAGCCATTCCTTTTTCATTCTATCAACTGTGTATTTGTAATTGAAATTTAGACAGCAAAAACATTTTTAATGTTTGATTGTTCAAGTTCTGAAGATTTTTCTTTAGAAGACTATTTTGATGAAAACTCGTGGAATACGATGAGCAATTACGAGAAAAGAGTTTATTCGAACAAAATAAGGAATTACGAGGCTATGCGTACTATGGGTAATATATAATAGTTAAACTGTTTATAATATATAGTTTTTCTTTTATCTGATGCTTTTGTTGCATTTGCACATTGTTGTAGAATTAGTTTCTTCGAAATATTTTGTATTTATGTTTTATCTGCAAATTGGGCATAGCGTTTAAATAGGAAAACTTTCTTAAATCGTATAATATTAAATAGAGCAGCAATTGTTTGAAAATATCTTGGTCGAAAGTTTTAAATGACGTACGAGTATTGATTTTCTGCATTCTCTGTTTAGTTCTATTATACAATTAATTGGGTATTTAAAATTGCAGTGATTGTGCCAATTCCTAGAGGATTGATCTTGTAATATTGAATAACTATCTACCAAATCTATTAATTTTTTTCGTTCTAATAAGTGTTTTTTAAAACTTGTTTCTAGATAACAAATCATAGTAAGCAGTCCAACCCATATTTTTAATGGTGGGAAAAGTATCAGGTATTTTAAAGCTAAATATTACTATAAATGCGTTCCAGTAAACTTAACAACCCTATCAAATATTTCTAAATTTCCCGGTACAGTTAAAACTACGATGAAAATTTAATTTTAGTACCAATGTTTGTTCTAAATTTGGAGATTGGGGTGCCAGTTCAGGTGTTGCTTCGTCATCTGACCGTGGTTCAAAATTACGAGGTGTTGTCGTCGGATCTTTCCCTTAAGGGACTGATCCCGGACCGTCGTCAATAGCCCGTTGTGTTGCTCTAGTACGACGTTAACAAAAAAAATTACCAAATAACCCAATTTGTTTTAAATTATTATTTTTATAAAAGCCATTGACAAAATATATAATTTTTTTTGTCTAGGTCTCGATCCTCCTAAACCTAGTTTTATGCTTTCTTCACCTAAGCCTAAAGTAAAAAATCCTATTCGAAGTAAAAGTAAAGCAAGAAATGCATTTCAAAAGAAAAATTCGGCCCGAAAACCGTTTCAGGTGAGTGAGATGAAATGAACTTTCCTCCATTTAAATACATAGATCATTAGTACTATTTGAAATGTGGGTAAGACTGCATACTATGGTCCAATTTGGCTATAAGTTGGAACATTTAGCACCAATCCTAACTGAAGTCAACATTCGCCATTTTGAAAATTTGTTTCCACTTCAATGTAGAGCTTATTAAATAGTAAACGCGTCGGAAGATAATAAATCGTAAAAAATGTTTGAAGATTTAAAATTTTGCAATAATATTTTGAAGTTTGTAATTTCATATTAGAAATTAGTATAACATTGATCGAACAAAATGACGTTTAACATCAATTCCTACGACTCAAACCAAGTAAGTTTTATAACAATTGCCATGGGTCCGTGGTACGCAGTCTATCTGAAAATGTGAAATGAATAACTCCCATCTCATTCAAGAAATATGTTTCAGATTCCCAAACAGATCGAAACAAAAAGTACACAAAGTCATTCTAGAAGTAAAAACATCAATTGTAGCTTCAATAAACCTGAAAATGATGATTTCAGTAGCCTGATTCCGAGGACAGAAAAACACTTAAAGCATTTAATACATCTGAAGGCCTTGTTGGAAAAATACAATGAAATTGAAAGTTTCAACGATATTAGCCATGAAACTGGAAAATGGTATATAAAATAGTATACAGAAAATAGTATTAAACTAGCACATCAAATCGGCTTTTAGCTTTCTGTAATAATGGTTGCTTACAATTTATGTATTTTTAAAGATAACATTGTACCATTTATAGTTTTTGATGTCCATGAGAAATTTCAAATTTCCATTTAATAAATGGATTCTAAAATTTGTTTTCTTTTTGTGTATGTTTATAAGCCACTCAAGTTGAACAACTACATTTTCATTTCGAACACAAATGCTCTTCATAATACTTTTCTAATTATTTTTAATATATATTTTAAATAGAATTGAAATATTGGGAAATTGGGAACTAAAAAAGTGTATTGGTGAACACGATAATTCAGGACTTTAATACTATTTGAGTTTCGAATTTGTAATCGTTTTGTATTTTATAAAGGATTGCTAATTCACATAAAACCTTAAATTTTCTAAAATGCCAAAGGAACTCTTAAAGGAGTAACTTATAAGTTACTGACTGAAAGTCTTATACAATAAACGTATTTAACGTTTTATACATCTACGTTCTTACACAAACACATTATCATCACTTGCAGTTACGCTCACTCTGGAATTTATAGGATTGCGAGTTCGAATTCAACCAAAGACCGAGTACAAAAGGGGCTTGTGCATGTTAAATCTGCCGTGGCCTCAAATGTCCTCGCGTTGACGTGATGCGGAAGTTTGGCGAATCCGGTGCCAGCTCATGTGGTCTTGTAATCTGATCTTGGTTTTAAATTACACGGTGTGGCCCTCGAATCGTTACCCTCAGGATTGATCTCCGACGACAATAGCGCCGACCAACCGGTATAGTGGTTAAGGTGTTAGCCTCTAGATCGGAAGGTTCCTGGTTCGAATCCGGGTCCGGGCATGGATGTTTGTAAACGTATGGTGTAGAGGCGGCTGGTGCACCTTAAATCTGTCGTGGGCGAAAGTCCTCACGTTGGGTTGGCGTGGAAGTTTGGAGAGTGGGGTGCCAGCTCAGGTGTTGCTTCGTCATCTGACCGTGGTTCAAAATTACGAGGTGTTGTCCTCGAATCTTTCCCTTAAGGGACTGATTCCGGACCGTCGTCAATAGCCCGTTGTGTTGCTCTAGTACGACGTTGACTAAAATTCCCAAAAATTACCCATCAAAAAATAAAAATAAAATATCTATAGAGCTAAAAAACTAAAACTAAATTAAAAGGAGAAATGTTTCAAATGTAAAAGAAATATTGCTTTTTGAATTATAATTTAAATCTCTGCATTTAATAAAAAAGTATTTGCGATCAATGTATTGAAGAATTAAATTTCGAATATAAAATAAATGAAAACTGAACATTCTAATAACTTCGGATGAAAATGCCACCACAAAATAAAAACTTAACAGTTTGTGCAGTCGTATATCTCCCACAGAAAGCATCCTATACAACTATTCCGGAAAAACATCTTTTCTCGAGCTCCAATCTATCACAAACTCAAGGCCCAATTCATTTAGTTTCATTATAAGGAAGCCCTGAACTATCAACAAACCATACGCGCAAAGGGCGTAAAAAAGGAACTTCAATTTGATATCTGAATCATAAAACACCGTGAATCTCCATAAAGGCGTAAAAAAGGCACCTTCACTGATGTGGTTAAAGGAGTGAAGGCGGTTCGTAAAAATAAAACCATACCGTTAATCATTATTCCCCGATGTGGGTCGGGTTAAGCACCTTGGCCCCTGGAAGTCTTGTCAAGTGCTCAATCCCTCCTTATTCAACATTGGACCCAAATACACTCGTCACTTATCGATGCCTGACCAATGGATGGCACGAATTTCGAATTGAACTCCAGTCACTTTCGCAGAATTAGTATTCCTGTCGCAGTCGGGGTTATGCCACACACGTAATCCCTGTTCAGCGGGGAGAACCAACCAATCAATCAGAAAGATTGAATTTTGCATTTTTGATTTCGATGATTGCGTTGCGATTGGATTCGTCACTTGTCAAAACCTATACTTGCTCGAATGGAACTGTGTATATCAAATCGCTTTATATATATATAAACTGCTTCATTATATTGCTATTCGTTCTAAGCCCTTAGGAGCACATTTCAAGGTGCTGCGGACCTCTGTGTTTTTCCCATGGAGTTTACTGCTTTTTGTAAACATCGAGGTTGAACTCCCGGTGGACACAAGATGTCTTTATTTGCTTCTTTTCACTACTATATTGCCCTCAGGGCTACATCTTCTTAAGGTGAATTCGGCATCCCAGTCCCCAGTCCCGATCACTTTCTTCTTCCTACCTATTCCTCTATCATAGTGTTAACTGTCTTGCGTTTGGCGCAGCTTGGCCGATGAGGTCCTCCGGACAACCTTCCTCAGGGAACCATTGGATCCCCGATAGACTTTTGCGGGTGGTGTCCTTAAACGATCTTCCGGGCGAGGAGAAAGAAAACGTTGAATTGGATATAGTAAAATACTGTATTTTAAATTCACCCTCTGAAGAATCGTCGCTCACCGCCGTCTATGCTGTCTATCTACGGCATTCCAACAACGCTTAAACACGTGTGTTGGTTAGTTTATCATCCCTACTAGAGCCACTGCGTGGCCAGCGTGACAGTTCCTTTTGTGGGGTCAGGTGTGACCACTGCTCGTCAACGTCCGTTGAATGCTACATATTCCCATTTGGTTTTCTTCGCAAACGAATTCCACAGGCAAAGCCGTGATGGCCTCGAAGTGGCTATTGTCAAGAACGTAAATCAAAATGCTTTAGAATTGGAAAACGTGGCATGGTTCCAAAGACATCCGGACTAAAAAAAGCATGTGACGTCAGCGTTCGAAAATCGCAAATTTCTCCTTCTTCAATGACGTCACATTCGGAAGAAAAGAACGAAAGGCGAATAAAACTAATGAATTAAAATAAACATTTTCTTGATTAAATTTTTAAATTCGGGCGCTATACACAAAAATCGCAAAAAATTAGTACTACCTGTGTACCAAATTTCATTATTGTTAATTCCATAGATTCTTCAGAACACTACAGAGACACAGACAGAGAAACACTTCCTTTTATAATAGTAGATATATACGCTTCCAGAGAGTGACGCTTCTACAGGGGCAAATTTGGAATTATGTCTAGTGTCTCTTCTAGGAACTATCATAGATTGATCTTTACATATACATATAAACATAGGCGTTCACATGACAGAGAAAGGACCCTCGCACTTCCGTCTTCCTCTGTCTCCTTGAGTCGAGTTTACAGCTCTATTTTTTCTTTCTCCAAGTCCTAAACGACCAATCAAGGAGAACCTCGTCAACGTCCCTCGGTGATCCAATGGTTCCTTCTGGCCACCTTCCTTCAGGAGAACCTCACAATGGTTTATGAACCATAAAACCCGAAACCAACCACTTCTCTATTCCTCTTCACGATTTTTTGCCTTGACATTGTCTTTTGTTTGACGCAGCTTGGTCATATATGTTTAGTTTGGCCCTTGTGCCATAATTCCTAAATTAACATTCAATTATTAGTGCATTTGAGGATACGCTAGTTATTTGTGCAAGTATGTAGTAAGAACCAAAGGTTTCGTCCCATGGATATGAAAGTTGAATAAAACAATCATTTATATTTTTTATATAATCTATCTTAATTTAAACACAGTTTAAAAAGAACCAATTAACATTTAAACACTGAACAATTATCTCAACTTTTGACCTTCAAACGGTGTAAATGTGCAGAAATAAACTCTCTCTTCCCATCACTAGTAATTTTTTTTCACACGCAGATCTGCGGTTTTTAAACCTCTAAGAACTTTCGACGAGATATCTCGTCCGTCACGATCCGATCAATTTCGCTAATGACGAGATACTTCGTCATAAAGACGGGGCCTCTGTAGCTCAAGTTGGAAGAGCAACGGATTAGCAAACGGAGGAGTTCGAAACAAGGTCCATCCAAAGACCGTCGGGTACATGGCTGCTGTTTCAACTTAAACTGTCGTGGTCTCAATTGTCATCACGTTGGCGTAGTGTAGAGGTTTGGAGAGCGGGGTGCCACCTCAGGAGAGTTATACTCGTCACATGATGGTTAAATATTACTAGGCGATGTCATTGAATCATTCACTTCGGGATTGATCTTTGATCATCGCCAATAGTCCGTTGTGTGCAGTACGACGTTAATAGTTACCTACTTACCACGTCATCAAGATATGACTTGCCAATTTTTGTATGATGTCGTAATCCAGATCTGGTCAGTTTTCTTCTAATGACGAGATATTTCTTCCATAAGGATCTGGTCACTTTTGCTAATGACGAGATATCTCTTCCATAAGGATCTGGTCACTTTTGCTAATGACGAGCTACTCTTGCTTAAGGATCTGGTCACTTTTGCAAATGACGAAATACCTCGTCCAAACAACGACCAGAAATGTTAAAACAAAAAGATTTTGAATTTGAGAATTTAATAAGACATTCAATTGTTACGTTAGAGTATTTTAAAGTATGCAAAAGCAGTTCTATCTATAATGTACATGGCTGCTGTTTCAACTTAAACTGTCGTGGTCTCAACTGTTATCACGTTGGCGTAGTGTAGAGGTTTGCAGAGCAGGGTGCCACCTCAGAAGAGTTATACTCGTCATCTGATGGTTTAATATTACTAGGCGATGTCCTTGAATCATTCACTTCGAGATTGATCCCGGACCATCACGCTAAAGTTTGCTACTGATTCTAGAAGGACAAAGAAGGAAGTTAAATGCAACCAAATTTGGAGTTGGGGTTTATGGAGCTAGTACGTTAGAACAGGTTTGTCAATTCCTGTTATAAAATATCAAAATACTTGGACCTTACTGCGTATACTTATGTTAAAACCGAAAGCATCACTAGTGTCTATTATCCAGTTTTCGTCGAAACACAAATAATAAGCTACAAAGTTTTATTTTCTCTAAACATGCTATAAAACATTTACAAGTCATTTTAATCATTCTTAGAGTTGATCATTTCATCCACGGAATGTTATTTCTCTTCTTACAAGTCGTTTGTAAATTTCCAAAGCGTTCGTAAATTATTTAAGCGATTTTTTACAGCCCATAACAATGAAATCAAAATGTAACGAGAGATGATTGGAGTTGCTTTCTACGTCTTTATATTATCCATTCGAGTAGAAAATTTCTTTCATTGACCTAGCGTGTCTAAAGCATTACGTGAGATCGTAGTTATTATTACTATGTTCCTTGCCGTTTTACTTTCACAGAGAGCAAATTATTACAATCGCAAACAGACCATATTAAGTTGAAAGTTGGCAGTTCAAATCAGTTTGAAGCTGACCGCATGCAATGATATTAGTCATGGCTCGGAACAAAAATTGCAGAAGGATGATTGCTTTTCTAAAATCGTAGTTGAAAGTTAAATCCAACGTAGTTGAAATGATGAAACGTAGTTGTCATTCATATATTATTTGACAAAGGGAATTAACACTAGATATACTAAGTTTGTAAATGTGTTTTTTCTAATAGTAGTACCCTTTTCAAATATATTTAAATAGAACCATATTTATTTGATTTATTACTGGTATATGATTTCTTAACCCAGGGCTCGAAATACCCGGGTGCACAGGTGCACTGTGCACGTGAAAATAAAAATAAAATTGTGCACCTAATTTTTTCCCGCTAAGCGCACCTGTGCACCTAATTTAAAAACTTAGGTGCACCTTGTGCACCTCTATTAAAAAATATATTTCGAGGCCTGTCTTAACCCTCCAAATACTTCCTGCTAGGAATATCGTCCACTAAGATCTAACCAATTTTGCTAATGACGATATATCTTGCATTTAAGATATCGATTTATTTTTAAGATGATGTAATCAAGATCTGATCACTTTCTTTTCTTATAACTAGATATTAACGTGCACTAATGCATTATATATGTCATGGACTCAAACATTCTGACTTTGGCGTGGTGTGGAAGTTTGGAGAGTCGGGTGCCAGCTCAAATAAGACCTCGTCATCTGACTGTGATTCAAAATTACATGGTTTCATCCCTGACTGTTGCCTATAGCCAGTTGTGTTGCTCCAGTGCGACGTTAATTAAAATAGCTACCGGGCATTGTATAATTAAGTACTCTGTATCGTGCTAATAATATGTTTTCCGCTCCGAGTGTGAGTAAAATCTAATTAGATTTGGAGCAAAATTTTGAATTTTCAACTCAAACTTCAACAATTTTAATGTAGATTTGTTTTTAAATTTGTACATTTCTTTAAGCACACAATGTGGCTTTTGGTTAATTGTTCTTTTGGAGTATAACCTTAATTTTTGCAACACTAGCTTACACTATTTGTATTCATGAAGTAAAAAGGACTAAACGTCAAATATAGGTATTTTTTTTCCTCATTCCTAAATTAATAATTTGTTTTTCTAGTTTGCATAAGACATGTGCAAGGGGGTAGAAGACATCCTATAAAATTTTGATTGTCAGTTGATTTTACCGAACTTTGCAAACACGTCACTCGGATAAGTGTATCACAGAAAAATATGCACGAATTTCACACATACAAAAGGGCAGACGAACTTAAAATTACCATTAAAGCAAATCATCCCATTTATTTTTATTGTAGTGTCGTCGGCTTCAACCTTTACCATTTCCGTCGACTCTAAGCGCCGAATTTGCATGCGAAGTTGGCAATCTTTCCCTTACATGGACAGGAAAGACGGGTTGTGGCTCTTCCGCAGACAGATTTCCCTCTCTTCCTCAACTTTCCTATTTTTAAAGTACTCCTTATAACTTCGAGGCCACAAATATTTAACTTCAACAGTGAGACGGCATTTTATGTGGGTGAAGTACGTAATATTGCAAGCGAAGTATAAATAAGGGATTTCGCAACTCCAGTCACACATTGTTTGCCAACACGAATACACTTTATTCAAACCACACTACTCGAGCGAGTCATGACTGGACCTTTCGAATGAAGGTTTCAAAATCAAGAAGAAAGGTTGCAGCAAAAAAAAAAATTGTAGTGCTTTTTATTGCAACTTAACCTCAATATTTATTTTATTTTTCTAAATGTTTTCATATTTTATTAGTATTGTGTCAAACGTGTAACTAAAATAGATTTTAAGATGCTATATGAGTTTGATAAATACCAAATTCTCACTGTTTGTGATCTAATAGTAAATATTAACATATTAAGTAACAAAATTTTTAATTTAAATAGATGGTACATGAATACAGAATTAAGATTCGAATTTAAATATGCAGTTTCATAAGTTTTGAACGTTACAAATTAAGATATCTAACAACGACTATATAACTGGCATATTCTAATAGAAAATAATACCAAAGAATCCTATGGAATCTTTGGAGTAGTGTAGAAAGTAGAGTATGGTGCCAAATCAGGTGTTCACCTCGTCATACGACAGTCGTTGAAAGATGCGTCGTATTGTCCTCGGATATTTCATTTGGGGATGGATCCCTGACCGTCACGAATAGCCCGTTGTATATTAGCGACGTTAATTAAAATACCAAGCTATATTTGAAATCTATTGGTAGGTAGGTCTTTTTAATTTACGTCGTACTGGAACAAAACAACGGCTATTGACGACAGACCGGCATCAATCCCAAAGGGAATTGAAATCTATTAGAAATTATTGATTTGACCTGGTAAGAGTAGTCTAATGCAGACTTAAGTCTCGTGGGTCTTAAGGAATTGGTAGACAAAAGTGCTTGGTTATGAGTTTGATTCTCGTATGCGCATAAGTCAGATTGGCTGTTTTGTAATTGGGAATTTTTAATTAATTTCACACTAGAGTGACACAATGGGCTATTGACGACAGTCCGGGATCAATCTCTTAAGAGAAAGATCCGAGGACAACACCACGTCATTTTGAACTCGGTGTCAGGTGACGAGGCAACATCTTAGCTGGCACCCCACTTTCCGAACTTCCACACCAACCCAACGTGAGGACTTTCAGCTACGACAGATTTAAAGTGCACCAGCCGCCCCTACACCATATTCTTACAAACATCCATGCACTGACCCAAATTCGAAGCAGGAACCTTCCACTCTAGAGTCAAACCCCCTTACCATCAGACCGGATTGTCGGCGATTGGCTGCTTGAAGATTCCAGGCTACTTCAAGCCGACATGTAAATGCGGGACAGACTCACAATGTGCAGACATCCTGTCCTCAAAGCAAACAAAGAGTCCAATTCGAGCACGTCTTTACTTTTGTGCGATCTATGGTGGTAGACTGTAATGTGACACCCGCAAGCATCCCAAACATGTTCTGTTACGACATTAAGATCAGAAAAATCCTTAAATCCAAAATTATCCGTAACTTTTAAATCCTTACATTCGCGCCACGATATGTTCTTCTGTCTTTCAGAGTGCTGGGGAAGTTATTTTTTAGGTTTTATAAGGTAGAAAGATTGAAATGTCTTAAAAAGTGCAAAATATAGAATTCGAGTTCTGATATCGGTTATTAGGTGGTTCATTTTCATAACATTCAACCCAGAGGGTTGCGAGCTCGAATCCAACAAAACATTGTCGTGAAAAAAGGAGCTGGTGTACATTAAAAATGTCGTGACGTTGGCGTGGTGTGGAACCTTGGAGAGTGGGGTACCAGCTCAGGCCTGACCTCGTCATCTGAGCGTGGTTCAAAATTATGTGGTGTTGTCCTAGGATCTTCCTCTTTGGGTTTCGTAGTATCGACAATAGCCCGTTGTGTTGCTCCAGTGCGACGTTTGTTAAAATATCAGGAAGTTAATCGATTTTGAACTGCAGTCAAATTTAATGTGAAATTGAGGCGTATTTCCTTATCATAAAAAAGAAAAAAAAAACTACAGAAGTCTCGTAGTCTCATGCTCAAGCCAACAACCCTTCAAGCCCTCTGACCACTTCGCTCACAACCGAAAATAAAGCTATTAATCAGAGAAAACAGTCCAACTGAAATAGACGAAACGAAAACAATATCGATCGAGAAATTAGCTTTAACGAGGAAATATTCTCCACCCAACAAACACAGCGTTATTGACTTACAATTTCCTCGAGAGGTCATTGCTCACTCTTCACCACCAAATCAGTGCGGGGACTGGAGCATGCCCTCCGTACACAAAAACCTCTTAAGATTATAAATATTACATCAGGGGCTAATGCAACTGCTGGTGTAATGGGCGCAAATTGCGCAGAAAGTGTCTTAGTCATTGCCACGGTTTGATGACGAGAAAGCAACGCCGCGCTATGATATGGTAATGCACGTGTTGCATGCTTGGGGAGGTGCGCGTTTTACGGCGATTTTCTTCAAAGTATATCCTGTTAACGGTTGGAAACTGATTAGGGTGGTTAAACGCGTTGACGTAGCGGAACAGACCGTTCCTTCTCTTTCCAAAAGTGTATACAGTGTGTTCTTTCTCTCGCTGCTTCTTTGTGTTCGTTTTTGTGAATAATGCTGGCGTGAAGGGGGAATCCGTCTTGCAAGAAAGCAATTTTGGATGGCAACTCTTGCAGGAGACAAATGAAGACGCGCGAATGGGCCCGCAGAGCCACCGGGACGGAACTGTTTGGGGGAACGGTTTTGGGATTATAGTGGACGTTTTCGAAACAGAAGCTAAATGGCAAACGGTCTGGATCGGAAACCAGGGAAGTCGGATTGCGATCCCGTTTTGAAACATATGGTTCGTTTATTCGTATTCTGACCGTGGGTGAAAATTGCACGGCGTCTTCGGGTCTTTCCCTTCGTGTTTGATCCCGGACTGTCACCAACCGGTATAGTGGTTAAGGTTTTAGCCTCTAGATCGGAAGGTTCCTGGTTCGAATCCGGGTCCGGGCATGGATGTTTGTAAGCGTATGATGTAGGGGCGGCTGGTGCACTTTAAATCACTCGTGTCCGAAAGTACTCACGTTGGGTTGGTATGGAAGTTTGGAGAGTGGGGTGCCAGCTCAGGTGTTGCTTCGTCATCTGACCGTAGTTCAAAATTACGAGGTGTTGTCCTCGGATCTTTCCCTTAAAGGATTGATCCCTGACCGTCGTCAATAGCCCGTGTTGTTGCTCTAGTATGACGTTAACTAAAATTACCATTACCATCTTTCGTGCTGCACTCTTCCAGATAGAAGCATTGGGAGCTCCTATGAAAATAAATAAGGTGATTTTGACAGCCTTTTAACAGTACATTTCCTGTACAACATTTTATTCTGTCATCAAATTCAAATTTCAAAATATATATGTCACTGTTAACACCATACCAAAACACGAACCATACATAGCTTGTAATAAAAATATATAGGGTAGGAAGCCGTTATATATATATATATATATATATATATATATATATATATATATATATATGGTACGACCCGTGAAATAAATAGCACGGATGGTTTGACACGAACGAATTTCATCAATCAAAACTAGTGGACATGGCGTAGCATCGGTTAACATGCAATTTATCCCAAAAGTAATAGATCCATAAATCATTGAATTAATTAAATGGTGGTATATGCTATTGCTCCAAC
The DNA here is from genome assembly GCA_947359465.1 of Metellina segmentata. NCBI lineage: Eukaryota > Metazoa > Arthropoda > Arachnida > Araneae > Tetragnathidae > Metellina > Metellina segmentata. The sequence continues at coordinate 33,295,605 of OX375876.1, read as the reverse complement.
TTCCTTGCGTGTAAGATATCTAATTTAGATCCAAACGGGGAAAATATCAGTTAAATTAAAAAAGGTTTTCCCTAATTACTGATTTTACGTAGATGGGTTTCATGAAATTGTACTCGGGTATGGTTATCTCACAACCGTTCGGAGAATGGGGTGTCAGATCAGGTGTATCCTCGATATCTGATTTGTGGCTCTGGGTCGTGGTGGTCCGGTTAAAAGAGTAGCGAACTCGCAACTCTGGAGGGTTGCGAGTTCGAATCCAACAAAAGATCGACGTGTACAAAGAGGTTTACGTTAAATCTGTAGTAGCCTCTAATGTCATCACGTTGGTGTGTTTTGGAGAGTGGGGTGAGAGATCAGGTGTTATCTCGTCATCTAACCATGGTTCAAAATTACGTGAAGTCCTTGATCTTTCCCTTGGGAATTGATCCCGGATCGTCATCAATAGCCTGTTGTGTTGTTCCGATACGACGATAATTGAAATACCTATTTACCGGTAATTGGTAATTTTAGTTAACGTCGTACTAGAGCAACACAACGGGCTATTGACGACGGTCCGGGATCAGTCCCTTAAGGGAAAGATCCGAGGACGACACTTCGTAATTTTGAACCACGGTCAGATGACGAAGCAACACCTGAGCTGGCACCCCACTCTCCAAACTTCCACGCCAACCCAACGTGAGGACTTTCGATCACGACAGATTTAAGGTGCACCAGCCGCCTCTACACCATACGTTTACAAACATCCATGCCCGAACCCGGATTCGAACCAGGAACCTTCCGATCTAGAGGCTAACACCTTAACCACTATACCGGTTGATCGGCACCTATTTACCGGATTGTGGCTCTAAATTACGTGGTGTTCTCCTAGGATCTTTCCCCAACTGGTCTGGTTGCTAAGATGTTAGCCTTTAGATCGGAAGGTTCCTGGTTCAAATCCGGGTCTGTGCATGGATGTTTGTATGTGTATGGTGTAAAGGCGGGTTGTGCACCTTAAATCTGTCGTGGCCGAAAGTCCTCATGTTGGGTTGGTGTGGAAGTAGGACTCATGTGTTTCCTCATCATCTGACCATGGTTCAAAATTAAGTTGTGTTATCATCGGATCTTTCCCTTTTTGATTGATCCTGTACCGTCGCTAATAGCCCGTTGAGTTCTTCCAAAGTGACGTTAATTAAAATATCTATCGACAAACACATGGTATGAATTAGAGATGCGACATCGATGTTTTTTAAAAACAATAGATGTATTGGAGTCGATGTTTTTGTAACATCGATGTATATACTTGTCGATGTTTTTACGTTGTCGATGTTTTATTTTTAAATGAAAAAAGTACCGTTATAAAAATTTAAAAAATAACCAAGTAGCATAATTTTCATAATCAGCAAATTGAACATACTTTTAGACCAAAGTGGCCTAGTGTGAAGGTCTGAAAAGTAGGGATGCGACATCGATGCCGATGTTTACAAAACATTGATGTTTTATAAAAAAAACATCGATGTATTGGAGCCGATGTCGCATCACTAGTTGCTATACCAGTTTTAAGAAATGGGGGGAAAAGTTTAAATGCACTAAATTTTAAAAACATCGATAGTTTGGGGGCGATGCATTATCAACTTCGATGTTTTAATTTTCAACATCGATGTTTTGCTCTCGATGTCGCATCACTAGGTGCTAAACCAGTTTTAAAAAAATGGGGAAAAAGTTTAAATGCACTGAATTTTAAAAACATCGATGTTTAAAACCATCGATGTTTTAATTTTTAACATCGATGTTTCGAAACATTGATGCTTTGCTGTCGATGTCGCATCCCTAGTATGAATAGATGTTACTGAAAGGGTTTTTTAAGTAAAAGAAAAAGGTACACGGCTGCATAAATGACTAGATAATAATTGGTAAAAGTATGTCACACTAATGCCCTTAAATCTTGCAAGCGAAAATGCCTTGTAAAGACGATCCAATCCTTTCGTTTCATGACTAGTGAAAATAATTGAGCACTTCCTTTTCAATTTACGTTATCGAGAATAACATTTCTTTTGGAAAATGATTCATATCATATAGATAAAATACACTGGAATAGTAAATAAGAGTCAATGCAGTATCACTTTCAAACAAAGAAAACGCGTTATTCCGCCCGAAAACAGTCCCCAAACGTGTCTTGCCTCCCGATATGCATTTCTCGTACCCGACACACATCCGAAATCAGCGCATTATGCAAAATTTTATTCATAATTTCCCAAGGTGTGTGTGACCTGCGTCGATTCTTTATCTCTGTTTACATTGTTACAGTAACCCCAATCGCGGCTCTCGTATATTAGGAAACAAAAGCAGGATTTCAAGGATTGTCACTTTTACGCCACTTCGGGCTCACTTGAAATGGGAGTGGGGGATGGGTGGAACAATCGCTATTTTTAATTGCGGCGAGAGTTCGCCAAGTACCTCCCCCTCCCCTCTGTGGTGGTGGCACATGTGGCTGGAGTCATTTAGGCGGAGCACTTGTCCGACAGTGTCATTGTTTCGTCGAGCGTTTGTCTCTCTTGGGTCGTTGGAATTGTTACAGATTCAGTGGAAAGGTAGATTTTCGTGGAACCTTGTGGAATGGATAGTGTCGGACCATTGTAAGGGAACCGTAGTGGCTGAGTGGGTGTGCCCTCTGTGCTAGCAACCTTCGAGTTGTAGGTGGCGAAGGTTTGGTTCTTGTCGGGTTTCTACTTCCATGGGTATATTTCTCTTTGCTGTCAGAGGCTTCGGTAGCCCTGTTGAAAACGTAATGGATTAGCAACCAAAGTGTTGAGAATTCTAACCCAATCTTAGACCGTGTACAGAGGAAGCTGGTGCACGTTAAATTTGTCGTGGACCCATGTGTACTCACACAGGCGTGGTGTGAAAATTTGGAGAGTGGGACGCCAGCTCAGGTAGGACCTCGTCATCTAATCGTGGTTAAAAATGACGTGGTATTGCATTTGGGTTTGATCTTGGACCGTACCAATAAAAAGTTGTATTGCTTCAGGGCGACGTTAATTAAATATCTACCTCTTTTGTATCAGTAAAACTTTAAATATGTGTGTTTGTCTATTATTTAATATTTTATATCAGTATAGCCAAATATGGACCTTGGGCCATAAAACAGCAACCTACCATTATAAGGAGAAGACACTTGGTACATCCCTTCTCAGATAGAACTGTCGTGACCTCAAATGGCCTCATGTTAGGGTGGTGTGAAAGTTAGGAGAGTAAGATGTCAGCTCAGTTGTTGACCTCGTCATCTGACTTTGATTCAGAACGACGAGTTGTTATCCTCAGATCTATCTGTCCAGAATAGATCCAGGGCCGTCACCAATAGTCCGTTGTGATACTCCAGTGCGACGTAAATTCAAATACCAATAGCCCATCTTGTTGTTTTCCACTGTTACGCCAACGGCCATAAAATGGGGAACACATCGGTTCTCGTTCATTCACCGAAGTTAAGCACCTTCGGGCGTGGTTAGTATACTTGGGAGAGCGTCCACCTGGGAACACCACGTGCTGTTGGTGCCTCTTAATTACACTTATTTAAACTGGTACAGTGTCTCCCGACATAGGCACGGGAGTGTGTGTTGGTGTTAGTTAGTTCCAATGTAACGTTTATTAAATACCTTTCTACCGTTTATATTAACTTATTCAAGACTAGACTAAACGTTTAATAAATTGAATAGAGAAAATTGTACTGCTAAAGCTAAATTGACAGAAATCAAATCGCCCGGTACCACGTGACGTAGGAGGGGCCTAGTCTCTTTTCGTAGTGGTCATACTTTTTTTTTTCAAAGCTAATTGTAGATGACGCTAGTGTTTCTGTGGTGGAACAAGCTTCTTAAAAGTATTCCGGTAGTGACACCACTTGGCTACATTTTAAGAGGCAACTCTTCTATCTACTGAACTCTGCATTGAACAAACGAAAGAAAAATCTTCACCTTCCAGTTGTTAGTTTTTACACTGAGAATCTCTTTCATACCATTGTTTAACCGATATATTTTTACCCGTATTTGATCCCATACCGTCTCCAATAACCAATTGTGTTACTCTAGTGCGATGGTAAATACTTATCTTCAAACCGATCTTTTTTTCATGTTAATAAACTTTGCTTTGTCTTTCTTTCAATATCCATTCAATTACTCGAAAGTACCGAAAAAAAATTCTAAAAACTTTCCTTTGCAAAGGTTATGGGTTGATTGAATTTCCCTGCAATATTTCTTATAACAAATATTTCCGTTATGTGTCTTTGTACAATAAGCGTAGGCTTCGAATCCCGATTGAGCATGAACGTTAGTCACGATTCTGAAATTTTGAACAGGTCTAGATCTCGTGAAGCACAAATGGACCTAATGATGATAGACTACGCACAAATAGTTTATCAAATTTGCTCGAGTATTAATTTCAAATTAGTTATTTCCTCACGTTATAACATTTATTTTGACTGAAAGTCACAGAACATATCAGTTTGTTGCATACCATCAATATTTAAATAATTGAAATATTTTAAAAGTTACCATTTAAATTACCTAATTAAAAATTTAAAGAGCTAAACATAACATTAGGCTAAGGATACGATTTATATATAATTGTATCTGAGAACTGTTCGATATATATGCTTTCGTTTACCTTGAAGCGCATAGCGTTATTTTGATACTACTAAAATAATAATTTATTAAAGATTAATTATCTGACACACGCGGTTGCTTTTTAATTTGAACTAGAAAGTTTTAATTGTATTTTGTAAGTATTTAATTGGAATAAGATTTGCATACATGAATTAAATCATCAAAAAAGGTGTCCGATTTGATAATACATCTAATTAGATTTCAGCCAATTAAATTAATTTTTCAATTTCCCTTTTGAAACCGATAGACTATTTCAAAATCAGGGTCGGTAAACTATTGAAAACAATCTGGGATGTAGTATAATAATCGCATTTTCGATTGCAGCAGAGGTTGCTTTTGCATCGATAAAAATCACAGAAACTTCTTTCTCCCAAGCAGATACTGCTTTCACTTGTCCATTAGATGCAGAATGCCAAAAAAAATTAACTTCGATCTCATTTTTATATTTTTTCATCTCGACACTTCCCCAAAGAGTTCAAAACCAAACTGTTGCCAATTTTCCAATTACAATAACGGGAGGCTAAAAATAGCGCATTCGGTGGCACTATTTCCTTTCAGCGACTCGCCAACCCAATTTATCTGCAGAAAGAGAAAACGGAATAACAAAACACCACACACTCGGAAAATTAATTTAACTTTCTTCCCGCAATGTTCGAAAACTTTCACTTCTGACAAAGCCGAATACCACCGAACACCGGTCATTCCCCCGGAAACCCGAACCCACAGTGCCAAGTTACACATGCCAAACTCATGGTGAGGAATGAGGCTCATTTTCATATTCTTAATTACTGATACATGAATAATTAAGAGTCGACTGGCAATACAAAAAAATAGACAACACACCAACGGGTTTTTCGTCTCGTTGTTTTGATGTAATTTTCCTTCCTCAACCAGTCGCTAACTGCTCCAAGCGATGCATTTAATTAATGGATCAGACACTTTACAGACGTATCCTAAATCACGGCTGGTCAACACAGGATTCGCTTCTACGTAAACGGGAAGTTGGCGTCGTTTGCGAGCGTTTGGTGCCTCGAAACAGAGGAAGCTCCGAATTGGTACAATTGGGTCATCGCAGCGTGATTGCGGTACCTTTTCCTCATTAGAGTATTCCGCGCCGTTGATGGCACTTCCCCTTACAATTGACACCGAAGACAACAACAACGGTGGGCATGTGTCGAGGAAAATTTGGTTCTTCTGATGCCTCGTGTGACACAATGCGGTTGTGGGCTATTTTGGTTCACTGGTTTTTATCGATTGGGGAGACTGATTTATGCTCGGGGTTGTCGTTTATTTTTAGGATTAGACTCTGTTCGATTCGGTGGTCGTCGAACGTGATTGCGGTAACTTGTTGACGTCAGTTCGGTTTGCTGAGCAACAATGTAAGGTGTCCAGTAGTTGTCGTTTGTTCGGTTCATTATCAAGTAAACTTCGGCATTGACATTTATTGTAATAAAAATCATTTTGTGTTGATGAGATTTTAAAGATGAAGACACGATTGTACAATCAAATTCTGATGATAATATGTTGGCAAAAAACTGAATTGATCTGTTTATGGATTAGAATCTCGTATATGCTGAAGTAGGACGATGCTTGGAGTATCCTGGTCCGCGTAAATGCGGGACAGCTTCCTTCAGGAAGGAACTTTGATCCTCCGCAGTATGATGTGACCGCACCATCCGTGGTGTCCCGACTATCCTTCCTGCTTTCCTTTTCACCCCTTTTTTACATGATGTTGTCTTGTGTTTGACACGGCTTGACCATTATGTAATAACCAACTGATACATGATCTCTCGAAGTGCTCGCCAATTAAAACTTGAAAACTCATACGATCAAAGGGGAAAAAAGTTTTCAAATTTTTTTCTTCTTCAGCATGTTATAAAATATTTTGGTTTGGCTGCAAGATAGTTGTTAGATGGATTTATGTACAACACATAACTCCATTTACATAACCATAAACACAGTAACCATAATTTATACTGGAATATATACAAAAATATCTACCAGAATTAGAGCTCTGGTCTAGGGATGCGATATCGTTGTTCAATATTAAAATATCGATATTAATAATACATCGCTCAAAAACCATCGATGTTTTTAAACATCAGTGCACTTAAAATTTTTTCAAATTTTTCAAAACTGGTTTAGTAATCTCTAAATGTTAGCCCGCAGGAAGATTTAATTGGTCAGTTGCCGTGTTTATTAATTTAAAACTAAAATTTTTCAACACTTTCAAAACAAAGTAAAAAAATTAATACGAACAGTTAAAAAATCTTTTATTTTCAAATTGAATAATACAAAAAGAAAATAATATTTACAATTTGAAATATGTACTACTAACTATGAGTATAAGTAGGTAGGTACATAACAATAATTATTGTTATTTACAATTAATTATTTATCAACTTATGGGGGAAAACATAACAAATTTATTTTTTATTTACTGTAAATAAAAAATATCAGGCCTATAATTATTATACGCACCAATATTTGTTATTTACAATTTGTAAAATCATAAGTTTGTTAACTTTTTCACCTTCAAGCCGACTTCTTTTTTCACTATTGCACCAGTTAGGGAAAAAACTCTTTCTGATGGGACGAATGTCGCTCCATCACTGACAAATACTTAGTGCCACGGTTATTCTTAATTTTTCTTATGGTTCTCTTTTCATTCAAAAATAAAACATAGACAAAGTAAAAATATGGACAGTGTAAAAACATCGAGGTCAAACAAACATCAGCTCTAATAAATCGATGGTAAATACATGAATGTTTTTATAAAACATCTATATTTTGAAAATATCGATGTCGCATCTCTGTATCTCCACTCAACAAGCATAGGATTAAAATCCCGGTTTGTTGATCGAAATTCACTTTAAGCCATATCGCTGTCTAATTAGCTCTCAAACCATAATGACTGTAGAGAAAAAAGCAAGACATGGGAGAAAAATGTGACGCATGTTTAATTTTGGTCTCTTATGATTAGAAATAATTAATTAACTCTCCTGGTGGTTCTCTCGACGAGGTATTTCGTCATTAGCAGAACTGACCAGATCCTGATGGATGAGATATCTGGTCATCAAAAAAACTGGCCTCATCTTGATTTCGTCATTGTAAGAAAAGTCAATGACGAAGTATTTCGTCATCAGCAATATTGGTCACGTCGTCTTGATGGACGAACTATCTAGTCCAAACTACTTGGAAAGTTAAATATTTGTCGTAAAGAAAGTCATAAGCCTTGTGACCCCGAGAGCAGAAAGTGCTTAACACTGCGACGTACGTCGTAGAACTAACAAAGTCTTTGCAGAAAACATTTTCCTTAATTTTATCAAAATTTTAGCCGTTTTTTTTTTCTAATAATAAGTTACGATGTTCTGCAGTGCAAAGAGCGCTTCTTTCCACGTCTATTACTTTCTTCTCTAGCTACGGAACAACCTCTCTACACCACTCCAAATTACCACAAAATCTATAAATAATACATCTTCTATGTCAATGCTAAAATATTTAACTTCAAAAGTTATCGACAGAATTGCAAATTCTGAAAGCATGCCTATGTTTTAAATAAAGTAAGTAAATTTATTTTGATGTGTTTTATGATACATATGCAATCCATATTTAGCTGATAATTGTGATTTACGTCCGTTTTTGATTTTACTAGTTTTCAAAATTCGGACAAAATGCTTGCAGAGCAATTGCAATTGCTTGGAGTTGTGTTGCCGAACACTGAATATAATTCTACACCTTGGCTTGTGACTAATACGAAAAGCTGATTTATTGAGAATTTAACGGCATACATGAATTGCAAATATTAATTCAGGGGTGGTGTCAGATCTGCATGAAAGTTAATGTCCGAAGAGAAAATAGTGTATTCGAAACGGCAAACACCATATGAAGAGTGAATGTTCACCAATTCCCAGTTTCTTCAATGCAACGTTAATTCAACTTCTAACCAACCATCCAATCTCGATGCGAGTTGTAGGCGATGCAGTTTCGATTCCTCCCTGAGTATATTTCTCTCTTTTTAGTATCATTAAAACTGTGTGTGCGTCCATTTCTTCATGTTATGTTCGTCACAGTTTGACCATATATCGCTCTTGTATTATAAGACCCAACCAACCAAACTCGAGATCCCCAGTTATGTTACGCCACGCTATCACATAAAACCATAGCACTTCTTTGAAGTCCTCTGACCGACGCACATAAAATATATATCCATCTCTTTCTTTGGTAGGGTTTCTGGGAATTTTGTTCATTTCTCCGTCTATTGTATGGTAATGAGAAGTCTGCAGCAGGAATGAAACGACATAAGCAGTTACATCAGATCCCCATCAAGAAGAGCTATATATGTAATACGAGAGCTTAATGGAATGACGGGGTGAATTCCATTACCCTGACGCATGATCCCCTGCTAAGTCAGAAGGAATTCTTTTTTGCATAGTAGTAATGCAATGTCTCAGAATACTTGATGAGGTTGCTCGCTTTGCACCTAATGAAAATGCAATCTTCACTTTCTTTTTCTACCATCGGAATCTATTTCAAAGTACCAGATCACAATTTTTCCTCTTGGTATGTTCTCTCGTTGTATTTTCTGTGTCTCTCAGAGTATTGAATTGTTATATGGCGGCCAAAAATTAGTGGGACATCTGGTATTACCAATGAGATGGCTGAAGCTATAGATTTCCGATGTTTGAGATCCTCTTGAATGGTACTGAAAATTGTTTAACGTAAATAAATAGTTGTATAATAATTATATAGAGGCTACTATTGTAATTAATTATTTTAACCAATTCAAGTTCAAAAGATTTATCTTCTAAAGCGTAACTTCTTGGGGTGAGAAGCATTCACACAAATAAAAGAAATTGTGGCAGTTAAAATTTGTGCAATTTAGGTATTCAATACGCAATTCAAGTTGTGGGCCGATTGCCATATTAGTATGGAAAGAACCGAGGACGACACCTTGTCATTTTGAACCACGACCAGATGGCGAGGTCAATTCCGAAGCTGGAGACCCACTCTTCAAACTTCCACGATAACGTGATTTGGCCACGACATATTTACCGTGTACCAGCCCCATGCACAGAATGGTATTTTGTTGGATCGAGTTTAAAACTCGTAACCCTCCGGTTGCTTATCCCCTTTTCTACCAAACGTGTGACACTCATAGGATTAAAGGCTTTGTAGATACAGGGTACCCCTAGTAATTCTCACAGTGGATCCCGGTAAGTGTTAACAGAATAAGTTTTCATTGGCGTGGAAGTGGTTAAGGTGTTTGCCTCTAGATCGGAAGGTTCCTGGTTCGAATCCGGGTACGGGCATGGATGTTTGTAAGCGTATGGTGTAGAGGCGGCTGGTGCACCTTAAATCTGTCGTGGCCGAAAGTCCTCACGTTGGGTTGGCGTGGAAGTTTGGAGAGTGGGGTGCCAGCTCAGGTGTTGCTTCATCATCTGACCGTGGTTCAAAATTACGAGGTGTTGTCCTCGGATCTTTCCCTCAAGGGGCTGATCCCGGACCGTCGTCAATAGCCCGTTGTGTTGCTCTAGTACGACGTTAACTAAAATTACCATTACCATTACCATTACCATTGGCGTGGAAATTAAACTTCAGCGTCGTATGCCAGACGTGGTGAATCGGCATGTTTCCTGCCGCTACGCACCAATGGATCGATCGCCACAATCCACTTGTGGGGGGGGGTGTAGTAAACGGACATAACGCTCCAAGTAATTTCTGCCAGATATCGTCCATCAATATCTGATCAATTTTACTAATACTGAAGTAGATTTTGCCGATTTTGTGCTGATGATGTGATCGATATCCGATCAGGTTGTTTTTCAATGACGAAATATGTCGTCCATCACGATCGTATCATTTTTGCTAATGACGACATACCTCATCGAGACACGCGAGAAGACGCCTGGTATATTTATCCCTTCTATATAAGTAAACCATTGATGTTGTCTGGTGTTTGGCATCGCATGGCCAAATATGGCTCTTGCATTTTAAAACCCAATCCAACCAACCTCCTCGATTAGGTGTCTTTCAGACGACAGAGAGGGAGAGAGAGAGAGAGTTGTCGCCCAGTTGGAAGTGCATTGGATTAGCAACCAGAGGGATACGAGTTGAAATCCAACCAAAGAAAGTCGAGTACAAAGGGAGCTGGTACACTTTAAATCCGTCATGGCCTCAAATGTCTTCACGTTGGCATGGTGTGGAAGTTTGGAGTGCCAACTCAGGTGCTGCCTCGTCGTCTTTCCCTTGGGGGATTGATCCCAGACTGTCGACAATAACCCATTGAGTTGCTCCATTACGACGTTAATTAAAATATCTACCTATCTACCAAATGGAAACGTTTTCTGAAAATATCAGTTCTTTGGGTACCGTACTTTCGACAAGCATTTCACGTGGTGTGATTATTGCGCGGACGATTCTTACTGTTCTAACGAGTATTTTTTCCTTTTTCTGGGGCAGCAGTTGCCCATTTCGTAGAGCAAGGGATTAGCTACCGGGGAATTGCTAGTTCCGAAACGATTCATCCAAATAATTGTATACAGTGGGAGGGGGGGGGGTTGACTAGTGCATATGAAATCTTTCCTAGCCTCAAATATCATCACGTTGACGTAGTATGGAAGTTTTGAGAGTTCGGTGCCAGCTCAGGCCGGACCTCATATCTGATCGTGGTTCAGTATTACGTGTTGTGTTGTCCTGGGATTTTCCCCTCTGGTATTCGTGGTGGGCCGTCGTCAATAGCCCGTTGTGTTGATCCAGTGTGATGTTAATTAAAATACTATACCAGACAAGAGAGAGAGAGGACTAGACCACCCCTGAAATTATTTTCTGAATACGTGCCTGGAAAAGAGAAGAAAGCGACTCTGCCCCATTCGCAGCCAGCCAATTTAAGAAACCCATTTCCATCATTCCCCGAAACCCAATTATCCCCAGCCCATATTTCCTTCTCTCCAATAAATCACACTGCCATAAAGGTCTCGCAACAGAACATTACCTAACCCTCTTTCAACTCCCGGTGACCATTACGCACGTCACAATGGATGGCTCCTCTAAAGAAGTGTTAATGGCCATATCCATTCCGCCTCAAAAGAAAACCACTGTGGCGTGAGGGGATGCAGTTATAATTACGCATATCCTAGGCACGATTAAGGAGCTTTCCTTTTTGCCTCGCCTTACTTTTTCTGACGTTCGAATCAGTGCGAGGAGAATAACTGACCGCGATTGAAATAGAAACGTGTTCTGGAACGGACGGGGTGTCCATGCCCCGCCACCCTTCTTCGTTCTGCTCTCGGTCCCGGAATAGAAAACTTCTCCGGGGCAAGTCAGCGAGAAGTGATCTCGTTCTGTTATCGTTGAGGAGTATTTGAGTGGTCGTACGTGCCTCCTTGGATTTCTGCGACGAAATTCGCCGCAGTGTTTCAAGATGACACTTTTATGTTACTTTTTTTACTCAACATTAGGTGGCTTAATCAGGTTCCCAGATCTATAATCCGCGCACCAGCACTAGTTTAGATGAAGAGTTCAATGTACCATTTTTACAAATAGCGGGAGCCCCAATAAATAAAAACTACCTTGATCGTACTCGATATTGATCTGTATAAATCGCACCCCAACAAGAAAAGTGACACAACTCAAAATTACAGAATTTGAGAAACATCAACTTAAAGGATACTATAGAACTTATATCGAAATAGTATAAGCTTCTTTTAAATTTTAGGTAAGTATTTATGGTGGTAACTTCTATTATATTCTATAGAATAGTTATATAACACGATGGGGCAAATCATACATATTTTTCAATGACATAACATCAAAATTTTTATTTTTTGACTTGTGTCACTTTTCTTGCTGGGGTGCGAAATGTGTTTTCCCAATTAAACCTTATTTATTATGCCACAACAAGGGTCGATTTGTGAACCACTTTGAGCTACTCTGGTATACAGCAGTTGCTATCACCTCATACCTCACATCGATACCAACTAAAGAATGTCGTGTACAAAAGGGCGCTGGTACATGTTAAATCTGTAGTGACCTTAAATATCCTCGCTTTGACGTGGTGTGAAAATTACTAATAATTTTGGTCACATAATCATGGGCCTATTTATAGGTTACCACTGTTTACTCTATTTTTATATTTACTCTACGTGCATCCTTTGACAAAAATATGTTTATTTAGATACAATCAACTACACTATAAAGTTTCGCTGAGGAATTTCCAATCACTATATTTGAGCTCATAAATATAATAAGAGTAGATTTTTATTCAGAGTAAAATTTAATATAATTGGCATTGCTAGTTTAAAACATCGCAATTTTTAATTATAGAGAACCCATGATATCTTTTTATTTAAAATGGAAAAATATAATTCAAAATTGATAGTATTTGAAAGATAGTGTTACGAAGTTGATGTCAAGTTTATTGTTCTTTAAATCATGTATGTGAAAAAGGGCAACAAATAAATAAAAGATTAAATAAATATTCACTACCATAATAAAAATTAAGGCTTTAATTCAGTAAAATGTAAAAGCTATTAGAAAAAAACATACGCAGTTGATTTCAGTAACGGAGCCAGCATAAAGTAAAGCGGTTTTTTTTACTTGTTTCTTACCCTAACGTTTCTTGTTTCTCAAGATGAATATTTAAATAGATTGAGGTCGTGTGTTAAGAGTCGTTATCCTTGATGGAGAACTCATGTAGCAAAAAAGAATGGCTGTTGAGCGACAACCAAACCTCAATGGAACAGCAAATGATTTCATTAAAACTTGTACAAGTATTTTTACTAAAATGATTTGAGGACAAAAATGCTTTTTCTCGACATTTAAATATCGAAATGGGATCAAAAATGCTAAATGTGTGGCCGTACATAATCCGTATTACCGGGATCTTTCCTTCGACCAAATAGCTCTGAGCTATGTGTTGTAATCTGAAAACTTCCCTTTTAACTCGTTTCTGAAGTACATTAACCTATTAATTTCAAAAGAATAAGATCCTACGCTTCCTGTTTTGACTTCGTGGTTTCTAGTCCTTTAAATGTATTTCACAGTCATGTTTCTACCTCTCTTTATGTAAAATGAATTGATAGGCAGCGTTAAGTTTGTACTGAAGAATGTGTTTTAATTTACCAAAATTGAATTGTCTTATTACGAAGAAAACCTTTGATGCAGAGTGGTGTATTTCAAGAACTCTATAGCTTCCAACTGCCTACTTGGTATAGTGACCATTGTGTTTTTCTGTCACTCTGTAGGTCACTCCTGTTCGAATCCCAGCTTGAAAGCGCGTGGATGTTGATGATTGTCCCTGTTCGAATCACAGAGGCTTTTACATTGGGTGCTTCCCTAAACATAGCCACCAGTACACGTCTTGTAGCATCGAAGGCCTCAGTGGTAGGGCATTGAAAAGTTTTTCATTCTATACTCATAATTAATCTTCTACTTTTCTACCGCCAATCTTGCCGCAAAGTTTATATATGCTTAATTTGAGCTAGGAGCTGTATAGTATTTTTCTAAACTGCACGGTAAAGCTCTTGACACTAATGGAATTCTTCAACAGTTTGATGAGATAAGTCAATTATTAATCTGAAAAATAAAAATTAGCTCTAAGAAAAAAAATCTGGGCTAACCAGAAAATAGGTATAATAATAGAAACCAAATATATTAAATCACCTTTGAATAAGTGAGATGTGATTGACGTGGACTTTTAGAAGCTAACTGGTAACCATTGCTGAGGTGTGAAATCATATCATCGTGGTTGTCTCAAAAAGGTGTAACGTCATTAACAATACTGACCAGATCTTGATGGTTATCTCATCATTCGAAGAAAACGTACCAGATCTTGATCTCGTAGTCACCAAAAAATCGAAGATATTTTGATGACGAGATACCTTAATACACGGGTCTGGCATAATAACGCGAGTTTTACGGTGTCTTCTCTAAACTAGGGAAGCTATATACAGAAAATAAACAATAGAAAAACAGTAAGAGTAGAAGATTAATCACAAATTTTTCAAAAGAGAATTCTAAAAGTGTTTTCTCCGGTGCAGCCAATCAAGACAGAAATTATCATTCTCATCAAGGCAAATAAGTCATTTGATGGAGTCAGCAAGGTGAAAACGATTCAAATAGACCTGAGTTAATATGTGGCGCCTTCTGTATTTAGCAGAAAAGTGCAAACTCGTCTAGGGATATTTTTTATGCAATAGGAACCATTAGAGAGAAACTCACTCCCTGGAATTGAAAAACATGGCGATTCATTCCAATGTTCCTCCATAAAGAACACCAATAGTGATCGAGCCTAGCTTATGATTCAGTCAAGGAGTCTAGCAATATATCTCGTGCTAGACTCCTTGTCGTAATTTGCTAAGGACAAAATATCTTGTTAGTAGCACAATTGGTCAGATCTTGATAGACGAGACTTTTCGTTAACAGCAAAATTGGTTAGATCTTGATTGGCGAGGCATCTCGTCATTAGAAACATTGGTCAGTTCTTGATGAACGAGACATCTCATTAACAGCAACATTTATAATATCTTGATATACGAAACATCTCTCAATTGCAATATTGGTCAGAATTTGGTAGATGAGACATCTCGTCACTAGCAAAGTTGTTCAGATCTTCATGGACAAGACTTCTCGCCATTAGCAACATTGGCAAGATCTTGATGGACGAGACATTTCCTCACTAACGAAATTGGTCAGATCTTGATGAACGAGACAGATCGTCATTAGCAACATTGGTCATATCTTGATGGACGAGATTTCTCGCCAGTAGCAAAGTTGGTGAGATCTTGATGAACGAGACATCTCATCAGTAGCAACACTGATTAGATCTTGATGTGCCAAATGTCTCGACAGTAGCAATACTGGTCAGACCTTGGATGAGATATATCTTCACTGGCAAATTTGGCCAGATATTGATGGACAAGACATTTCCTCATTATCAGAATTA
Organism: Metellina segmentata; assembly: GCA_947359465.1. NCBI lineage: Eukaryota > Metazoa > Arthropoda > Arachnida > Araneae > Tetragnathidae > Metellina > Metellina segmentata. The sequence goes on along the minus strand of OX375876.1, from coordinate 33,280,029 downwards.
TTCGGATCTTGATGAACGAGACAGGTCGTCATTAGCAACATTGATTAAATCTTGATTGACGAGATTTCTCGGCAGTAGCGAAGTTGGTCAGATTTTGATGGATGAGACATCTCGTCACTAGCAATATTGGTCAGATCTTGGTGGACGGAACATGTAGTCAGTAGCAACATTGGTCAGATCTTGGTGGATGAGACACCTCATTAGAAAAATTGGTCAGATCTTATTGTACGAGACATCTGGACGAAACCTCGTGGAGGGTTAAAAATAATCAGAAAAAATCACGGGGAAAGAAAAACAATAAAATTTTACAGCATTTAAAGACAATACCCACAATCATCTCCCGTCAAAAGACCATCAAACTTCCTCTTTAAAAAAATACCGCTAACCTTAACACGCATTTGATACTTATCTCCCCGCTTATTATCACAGTCAGTCCACCGGGGTTTTTACGAGAGCGATTTCTCATTGTCTTACAAAATGGAAGCGCGCTCAACCGCTTTTAGTCTTCGGAAATCCGGCCATCGACTCGAAGCCTTCAGTGTCAGATGGTCGTGGCACGACTCTTGACAACAATCCCCTTCGGACAGCTCTCTTTTCCTATCGGGACAGCCAAGGCTATCCGGCAGCCTTGACGACGACATTCTGAGATTTGCTGCATTCCTGTCCCGCTCGGATCGAATGCGAGGGGTGTAGTAGAAGTGATCGGGTGTCGAGGAGCGGATTCCAGGGATAGATAATCAGAGTAGGTCACTTAGAAAAGAGGTATCGTTTGGTTCGTCGCGTGGCGCGTGTGTGTTTCGATTTTATCTTGTGTTTTTTGAAATGGGATTTGTGTGGGACTAGTTTAATCAGCTCATATTTTAACGACTATTTTGAGAAAATCAAAATTTTCTCGAACCCTTTCAAGGATTGAAACATATGGCGTACCACCTTCTCGATTCGGTTATAGCTAGATAAATAGATATTCCAAGCGCTTTAGGGCTGTTATGTTTATAAATACTACCAGACACGCGCATAGAATCTGCGCTAAACTTTCTTCCATCCAAGTGATTCCAACAAGATATCTGGTACATCAAGATCTGACCAATTTTGCCATTGACGAGATCAAGATCTGATGAATTTTCTAATGACGTGATATATCGTCCATTAAGATCTGGTCAGATTTCTTCTAATGACAAGATACCTCGTCCATTAATATCTGGTCAGATTTATTCTAATGACGAGATATCTCGTCCATTATGATCTGGTCAGATTTCTTCTAATGACGTGATATCTCGTCCATTATGATCTGGTCAGATTTCTTCTAATGATAAGATATCTCGTCCATTAAGATCTGGTCAGATTTCTACTGATGACTAGATATCTCGTCCATTAAAATCTGGTCAGATTTCTTCCAATGACAAGATATATCGTCCATTATGATCTGGCCAGATTTCTTCTGATGACTCGATATATCGTCCATTATGATCTTTTCAGAATTCTTCTAATGACGAGATATCTCGTCCATTAAGATCTGGTCAGATTTCTTCTAATGACGAGATATCTCGTCCATTATGATCTGGTCAGATTTCTTCTAATGACGTGATATCTCGTCCATTATGATCTGGTCAGATTTCTTCCAATGACAAGATATATCGTCCATTATGATCTGCTCAGATTTCTTCTAATGACGAGATATCTCGTTCATTATGATCTGGTCAGTTTTCTCATGACGAGATATCTTATTCATAAAGATTTGTCAATTTTGTAATTGACAAGATACCTTGTCGAGACAATCAGCAGGAGGGTCCATTGCTTGTATCTACTGATGACCGTGTCTTCGCATTTCTTATCTTATTTCAGTCTATTTATAATTGCCCTCAGAGGCACATCTTTAGGTGTGTATGTGTATCACAACCCCGAGGCACCCGAGTGATCTTTCCTCCCTTTCATTTTTACCCACACTTATCTCGCTATTTTTTGTTTTTTCTTCTTCCCTCAGTGTGGTTCCCTTGTCATATTTGGTCCTCTTTTTTTTTTTTTTATGGGGGGGGGGTACTATGGTTCTTGCTCTGTAATATCCGAAAACAACCATACATGCATTTCTAATCAATATAGCATCCATATCCCACAAACCTCTCGTACCTCTGAATGAAATAAAAATATCCGAAAAAGTATATAACAGCAGTTTGTTTACTGATACTGATGTCAAATGTTTTTCAATAAAGTGCATGGAAAGAGCGCATCCCATTCACGTTACCTTAATTACATTCTGCACGCCTACTTCAATTTCAAAGGCGATTTATTCACTCCCTTGTTTAAAGGCGATTCGACATTTTTTAACTCAAATTATTTTCGCCTATAAAAGAATCTAACATTTAATTTAGTATTTGATGTCGAATGGTGTTAAATCATTTGTTTGAATTCATTAACTGCATATTTTTTGCGCTAATTTCCATCTTCTTAATTTTTTATTTATTTCTGTAATCAGACTGCTGAATAATTTCATTAGAAGGTCGTGCTCCTCCGTGCAGATCGATTTAATAATTTAATGATCAACATTTAGCAATACTATGCAGCTTCATCTCAAATCATTAAGCGCACGGAGCAAATAAATAGCGTAAAGGTTGATTTTAAATTGCTTACATCCGTTGTTGCCATTCGACAATAACAAATAATATTTGTTTTTGTGCCACGTATGGTAGTGTAGTTCTCTCATTTAATAGTCTGGTGTCTAGGAGTACATTAGATGTGGTCGATAAGACAAAAAAAATTCTTCTACACCAAAAAAAATATTAAAATTTTGTTTTGTGCAAAATAACCCCCTATTGACACTGGTTGGTAAAACACCGCACCACATCTACTTAATTCACCGCACGACATAAAATGCATGTCCCGAGATTCCTTATCGATGGCCTTGCATGAGCGATCAATCAAACCGCTGCAATTGGCGTTTTAAGGCCTGGTGCACACATCCGGTTTTTCAACGTGCGGCGCCGCTGCGGCAACGCAAGTGCGGTCTGAGACATTAGATCCAATGGAGTAGTGCACACATGTATCCGGCACCGCTGCGGCGACGCACGTCCAACTTGCGTTACATTTGTACCGCAGCTCTCCACGGCGCCGCACATGCGTCTCCTGTCTCAAGTACCTTGTTTTCACAAATAATAATTATTAATTGTTGTACCCAGTAGCGTCTATTTTGTATTTCAAAAATATACTTTTTATACACCAAGTAAGCGAAATAAACACGTTTTCTTCGATAGAATATTTGTCGCGCGAATATAAATGAGAGAATATAAGATAAGAGAGAAAAAGAATATAATATAAGAGAGAATAAGAATATAATATAAGAGAGAATATGAATATAATATAAGAGAGAATAAGAATATAATATAAGAGAGAATACGAATATAATATAAGAGAGAATAAGAATATAATATAAGAGATAATACGAATATAATGTAAGAGAGAATAAGAATATAATATAAGAGATAGAATATAAATGGCGCGAAGTGAGTGCTTGCGTCATTTCACGGTTATGTGTGCATAGTTAACCTTCGGTGCCGCAGCGACGTTGCACGTTGAAAAACCGGATATGTGCTCCGGGCCTAAACCATTTAATCAATAATGGACTAAATTATTTTTTTGTACATAAAATATTTTAATATTTTATGTTTGCAAAATTTGAAAGCATACATCTCTATTTAACTTAAAAGGTTAGTTGTAAGACATTCTGTAACGATATTTCTATTATTTGTCCTTTACGAAAAAATGACCTACCATGCACCCATTAATTTTAAACTGGTTTAATGATTATATTATTTTAGTTTTCACATTTTGTTTTATTTCTATAGCAAACTCTGTTGTAATTATAAAGTAGCTCCCCGATTGATTTCTAAAAATGAACTCCCGAAGAGATTAATAGCCATACTTCATTATGCGGTTGAATATTCGACTTCAGATTACCAATAACTTGATCTGATATTAATTCAATCCCAGATTACCAATCACTTTCCCCGACAACATGCGAAAAAAATTAAGTCAAAAAAGAACGAACAATCTTATATTTGCATATTATATATTTTTTAACACATTATATATGTGGCAGAGGTGAGATATTTAAACCTGTAAAACTGGACTGCATTGCCTTTTTTTTTAATTATGAGGATCTTAGATGAGATCCGTTATTAACCCTCTTGTTGGTTTTTTTCCGAAGTATATTGTCATTAGATCTTGATGGGGGGACGAGGTATCACGTCATTAGAAGAATACTAACCAGATCTTGATCTTGTCATCATAAAAAAATTGCCAATATCTTGTTGACGATATATCTCATCTTTAGCAAAATTAGTCAGAGCTTGATGAAAACGTGATATCTTGTCGATAGCTTGGGAGGTTTAAAATAAAAAGTCAAGATGCCTAACTTTATGCTTAAAAAATTTACAAAATAATAATGTACTTTGATTCTTAAAAATTTTTTATATATTTCTTGACATCTATATTCAATTACTGTTTCTCTAGAAAAATATCCTATTACAGAAAACCAAAAAAAAGATCCAAAATGCAAGAAATAAAACAGACAAAAACAGTTAGATAAGAGATGAAAATAAAACTCTTCATTAGAGCAGATTATTTATTGAATTGAAAAAATTAAAAATATTTATATATAACATTTCCCAAGAAAGAATTATGCAATTAAAAATATTTATTTTTAGCAAAATTGTTACATACATTCCTTTTTTTAAAGTTTAACAAAAAGTAATTGACAGTTTCTGGTGATAGACCTGGAGACGTTAAAATGAGTGCCATAAGTTAAAAAGGACTAATCAGTTTTGTTATGTTTGAAGGTTTAAAAAAAAAATTGTCAAACCAATGTGTATGCGAATTTTTTAAGTATCGATTTAACATAAACATTTAATAATTCTTAAAATAAATATATCAATACTTTATTCTGTATTCTTTCGATCTCTATTTTATGACTATCGTAACACAAGGATCCCTAATTACAAATCCACATTTCAATCGTGATCCAACATAAACATTTAATAATATCGTGTCAGTATAACAAAAAATCTCTCGTGTTTCACTTCATTCGACTATGAAAAGTAAATTCTGAAGCATTAAAGATTTGGTACTTAGGGCCGAAATACTTTCAGGTGTAATCGGTTTATTTTAAACCTCCAGGAGACATTAAAATCTTAGTAAAAGTTTTCTGAAAAGAACATGTTATTGTAACCGAAATGTAACAACGCAAAAGCACTGTACCTAACATATGGGCTGCATGCGGCGATAAGATAAACATTTCCTGGAAGCATTGAGGATCTTAAAGGGTTCACAAGAAAAGCTACATTCTATTTTGAAAATGAGTTTAAAATAACATCCGCGATAACCCAATTCAAATTCAGACATCCAGCTGATATACAGAAGGCCCCGTTCCATTTTCAATATGGCGTGCTAGTTACCTTATTTAAAACACTAGAGATTCATTTGAATCTAGAAATCGATTTAAAAGCCACTCAATAAGAAATTATATCTTAAAATAGAAAATGTATGCAGTTTAGAAAGTAGAGCTATTTTCAATCTTGGTCTTTGCAGCTCAAACAACAGCTTTTGAACATCCTAGAGCTAGAAATAAATTTTGAATAATAATCCCAGTGTAACCAAACATTCATGTGTACATAATTATTCATAAAAATGCCCATAGGAATGGTTTTTATAATAATATTCAATAGGTGTTTATATTTCTTAGAACTGGAATTTTTTTAAATTATTTATAGATGAATTGTTTTCCTGGTAGTTTGATCACTGTGGATCGCTTCAACCATTTTTCTCGTTGAAAATTATGAAAATATTTTAACGGGTAAGTTTATTGATTCAATTATAACATCCGTTGTTAACTGTAAACTTCCACGGAATTCTATGTTTTGTCTTTCAACTGTAAGAAAAACTAAAACGAATATTTCCAGGTTTTATTAGACATTTGTGTTAGTTAATTCCGAAGTAATATCTAATCTAAACGGAATACGTGAATTATGCATACATAATATCACACGAAATATGTGATTTAGGACATTGTCCTCCGTTGTTCTACGTAAGAAACTAAGTGTTCTAGCAATGTCTAAAGTGGACTGTAATTCGAAATAGTGCATGTAGAAGCTACACTGGAATTTAAAATTACAAAACGAAACTAGGCATTTATTACAACTGCATATTTATGACTCCGACCGTTAAACTGACGAACTGATGTTCTGAAAACTTTATCATTCTTCAAATCACAATTTCTATACCGGTAAAAGATAAAAATTCAAATTGCGGGGGTAAGGTGAACGAACAATAAATATTGAAATGAAAATAAATTTAAACATCAATCGCTAGCTCGAACTCTCACGCTCTCATATTGCTGTTTAAACAAAAGTACAACAAATAGTAATGAAGTTGGATTGGGGTTTTATGACGCAAGGGCTATGATGCACCGATCACAAGACCGGCGACATTAAGTAATGTACATATACACACAATGAAAGTTTTATTAACACAAGAGATAAATATACCAAAGGAATCAAACCAATAGCTCACAGAAAGAATAATAAAAAGTTAATTCCCAAATAAAATTTGAAAATTTAAAATACAAATTTTGTAAAGAGAAAAGCAAAGGTATATAATATTATAAATCCTGTAATCAGTCGTTCTAAGCAGGACTTGGTTTTATAAAAAATAAAGCTTCTCTCGAATAATCGAAAAGAATGACTTAATGTACTTTGAAAACAAGCCTCGTAAGTTCTAATTCAATTCAAAATATAGTGTCAAATTACACGGAGCAGAATTCTCAAGGTTGATTTAAACGGTTCATCCATCAACTTTAATATACGTTATGAGGATAAAATCTTCATTTTTGTGGAAGTACAAAAGGTAATTATATGTTCAGCTAGGAGAACATCATTGTAAAACACACAAGAATTTACCACAGCATTTTGAAATCTTATAGTTTGGAAAGGTCAAGGGTAATCGAAAGTTAACCTATGTTTACTTTTGCCGCAAGAGTCACATTATACACTAAGACAATTAAATTAAACCGTTGCGTTTGTAAAACATGATTGGTTTGAATGATTGTTGGTTGGAAGTGATTTATAGTGTTCAGAGATGGAATTAAAAGTGGGAAAGTGGAGCAGATGCCCCACCCAAGGCAGAGCTAGAATACACAAATATTAATGAGTGGTTTTCTTATACCTAGCTTAGGCAGATCTCATGAACAAAATAGTTTAAATGAAAAATATAAACAAAACAAAATGACGACAATATAACGATAACATTTTGGTATCCATTTTTTCGACATAAGTAGATATGGTAGCCCATATTTAAAGAGCACATATTAAATGGCCGATGTTTTTACTGGAGTCTCGAATCTCAAATGGCCAAGTGGTTAATCTGGTTCGTCGTCAGTGAGTTGTAGGCGGGGCAGATTTGAATCCTGTAACTTACCCGTGTGTAATTTCTTTTGTATCAGTAAATAATTTTCCATTCCTCATCGTTGTCTGTCTTTTTTTTTTAGCGTATCAAGGCTGAATATGGTTCCTGTGTCATAAAAGCCGACCCTTCGACTAGTCTGGATGTCCTTAGCGTTTTTGAAATATACACTAAGTAACAAAGCTCTCAATTTAAATATCCCCTTGTAGCAAAAACCTATCCTGTTTTTACAAACTTGGTCAGGGTATAACAAACAACAGTCACGGGTATATAAAACAACATCACCTAGACATCACCGAAGTCAGATTGGCTGCTTGAAGTTTCCTGATTTCGTCACGTCGACGCGCAAAGCGATGCAGTTTCCCTAAAGTCACCAAGAAGGCGTGTCCCCCACTTCATTGTGAGTACGATATGGCTTCACCCACCTCCCATGGCCCGGTGAAAAACAGACTCAGGTTCTTCCCAATCAATACTTGAAGGATCATACGATCCATAAGATGGTTTACTTGAAGTTGTCTGAATTGTGTTTGATTCAACAGCCCAAACAGTCTACATCTTTCTAGCGAATTAGTGATTATACAACGGCTTACTTCACATTGTCTGTCTTGTTATTGGTGCAACACGGTCAAATATAATATGCAACATTCTCCCCAATTAGTGTTTGCAGGATCATACGATCCGTAAGCTGGTGTTTGAACCAAATATGCTTCACAAAGATTTCTCTAAAAGTGTTGGGTTGAGGCAAAAGCTCGTCCTGTTTTGGGCGCTAGATGGCATTGCTTGTGGAAGAAATCGTGTTTTGTAAATTTTGTTAAACAATAAAATTGGCAGAAAATAAGTAGAATTTTTGACATATAGTATGCTTTTTATTTCCAAAAGGGCAAGAATGCTTCGCAGACGCAAAAGAAGATTTGCGTTCTTTGGGGTGAGGGCACCGTTGACGTTTTTCCGTGCCGTAAGTAGATCAGAAAGTTTCGTCACCTGGATCAGTTCTTTAGCCTGAAACCTCAGAACGTGTATGAGCGCGGGATGATGCAGATACCCGAGAGATAGAGAAAGGCCATCGAACAGAACTGCACATACGATATTGATTGCACGCAAATTTTAGTCAATAAAATAATTTTTCTTTAATTGTTGTCAGAAGAAAATCCTGGAACTTTTATATCATTCTAATATTTTATTTTGCAAGCAATAAAACAAAAACAAAAAAAGCAAGTAATTTAACTCGTTTTTAGTTTTATTACCCGGCTGCATTTAATTTAGTTACTCTGTAGATTAACAAGTGGTTACGACTCTTTCATCAGAGCTCTCTACTGAAGGAGAGAAGGAGTGACTGATAAACCGTTATTACTTTTCGGTTCGAGGATATCTATTTTCCGTGATGCATCTGAGGTCTTTCAACATTTTGGAAAACTTTGTAACATTCGAACAATTAAACCTTCTTGTAACGATTACATGGGCGGCGAGTCTCCACCCTTGGTGATGGTGGAGTTACCCACCAATCAAGGCATTACCGCTCATGCACCCCAGTCAATGCAGGTTAAGAAGGCAACCTTACACAACAACAAAACTTACTCCCTCAACCGCGAGCGATGCCTCTATTCATTCACAATCCAGAGAGCCGACCTTGAGGACCGCATCCCTAAGGGACATCTCCGAGTGGTCCGGCCGCATTGCTGCCCCCCATCCCCCTCTGCTGGATAACTCGATTATCCGGTAAGTGGGTCAGACAATCTCTTTCAACCGACGGATGCTGGAGGGAGGCCCTGTGTCAGTCTATCCTCTGTACCGGTCAGCCGCTCGACTGCCAGGAAGGATGCATGCAACAGGTTGGGTAATTCCCCCTTCGGAAGGACGCTGGGAAAGTGTTCGGAATTCCGTTCGGGAGGTCAATTTATTCGACACGAGCTGCTCACCGGGTAATGAGAAAAATCAAGAGCCTGGTTTGTTTTAGCTAAACCGTAAACTTACTGTCAACTCGGGAGTGATGAATCTGTGATACGGTTGTGTTTGTTTTTCGGCTGTGCTTGATAAACGATGGGATATTTGGCTCACCCCTTTCGTCTCACTCTCGGGTAATTTCAATGTTGAAAAGTGGTGTAGGATGTTTGTAGCTTCTGTGAAATTGGGTGGCCTAGAAAATCGGGCTCAAAGGAATTATGTTTCGGAACAAGAAGGGATACTAAATGTTCGCCATTATCCGAACAATGGGCCTGCTGTTTCGATTTAAGGAAATTAAATGATTTTACTACTTGAATTGCTAACTTTTCACCGGAACTGGTAAAGTTTGTTCTGCGGTTAAATTAAAAGTTCATTGGTGAATAAACTATGAAACGCTAAACTGATTATTAATAAGGTTTAGTTTGTTGCTTTGGTATTTTCTGGCAAAGGACGATTTCGAGCAAATTATTCTCACAGATAGTAATCTCACAATCAGCGAAAATTTTACTCCTCACACAAATGAAGGGACTCAAAATTCTAAAATCTTCAATTTTAAAGTTTTTGTTCTGAAATTTATTTTGTAGGTATAAATTGTATTTTGCAACTACAATAACTCCTTTATATTCTCAAGACTTTAAATTTTTTTTATAAAAATTAAAATGGCAACATTTTGACGTTGGGCAAAATTGATATATCTAAAAATATTTAATAACAAATCACTTCATTTTTGCCCATTAATTAACTTCTTAAAGTTCATACGATAAATGGTTTTCGTGATTTTTGGTTAAAACATAAAAATTAAACAAAATATTACTATCAAAAACTACATAAGGCACCACAGTTCGAAAAATTATAGAAAAAAAAGCATATATATAAACTTATAAAAAAAAACCTCGTGTATGTATATATATATATATATATATATATATATATATATATATATATATATATATATATATATATATATATATATATATATATATATATATATATATATATATACACAATTGCTGAAGAAAATTTAAAGATATATTTGAAAAGTAAATGTTGAAAATTTCGTTCATTTATGACAAGTAGTTCTGAAGTTATATCCATTTTTACTATTGAAATCCCTTAATTGAAAATTTAACACAAAAGGAGAAAAAGAGCGTTTAAAAATATGAAGCCTCTTTTGATTTGAAGCTGTCAAGTTTATAAAAAGTTGAATACTTCCGGTTCTAATGGTAAAAACAAACTTTACGTGTCATTTTATTCAGAAATATCTATATTATTTTTTAAGATTAAAAAAATTGATTTTTTTTAATATTTTGAGTCTTAGACCCCCTTAAAAAAGTTCATAACATAACCTGTTCCACCTCATATTATTGGTATCCCTCAAAGCGACCTGGACTGTCGTTGCATTTTAAACCCCCAAGTGGATTCGACGAGATATTTCCCCATCAAGATTTGACCAATTTTGCCGAAATATCCCATCAAGATTTGACCAATTTTGTCGAAATATCCCATCAAGATTTGACCAATTTTGTCGAAATATCCCACCAAGATATTGCCGATTTTTCTCTTACGATGATCAATATCTTGTCAGTGCTTTCCTAATGACGAGATGTCTAGTCCATTAAGATCTGATCAGATATTATAATAACAATATAACTCGAAGAGGCAACGACCGGGTAGGTAGGTATCTTAATTGACGTTGAACTGGAACAACACAACGGGTATCGGTGCTGTTAGTAAATTAAAAACGAATATTTTTTTCGGGTCGTAGTCTGACTGGGTTCCTCTAGTCACTCTCCTCGTCATTTGTCCACAAAATGGTCATTATCATTTTTGTCTGACAACTTCCTGGCCTCACAACTGTTCCTGGTCGACTATTACTGTAGTCAGTTAAAATTTGTTCTTGCTTTTGCCGGTCGTACTTTAAAATTTCGTTTTATTTGGGATTGCTTGTCTTACCAGGGTGATGAATTCAAAGGATCCGAACCGATTGGGTCCTTCAAAAGGATGGATTAAAAATGTTTAAACGTTTATTCGAACCAGTGCGTTTTGAAATTACTCTGTCAAACTGTAAAGGGTGGTACAGTGCGACAAGTTAAATATTTTTGTCCGAGGACTTATGTCCTAACAACTGTTGCGCATAGGTGTTAGAGGTTGGTATGTATTAAATTAACGCCGCTCTCTATACCAACACAACAGGCTATTGATAACTTTTCGGGATCATTCCCAAAAAGAAAGATCCAAGGACAACGCCTCGTAATTTTGAATCACTAAGTGCTACAGGATGCTGCTTGTCACGTTTGCCAAATCGTTCTTGTAAAACATCGTTCTTCGTTACGGATTGCCATGACATGCGAAATCCGCATTACGGATGACGAAGAAAAGTATTGTCAAACAGCGCCCTCTAACACCTATTCATTACAGTTGGGGAAATACCTTTTTCGATAAAAAAAAGTGTCGATGCAACCTGTCATCCTTTACAGTTTGGCAAGGGCATTTCCAATCACCTGTACACACACATTATGTAATATGAAATGCAAGTGGTGGTTTACTTTTTCCCCTCTAATAATGTTCCGTAGTTGGTACCAAACTAACAAGTGTACCGTCATGTAAGAATTAGACGGACAGCTGGTTTAAAATTAAACTATTTATTTAGATAAATTAAATATTTACATTTGAATTTACAAGATTAATTAAGGGCACGGCCATCGATGTACTGCCTGGAGCCAAAGTAACAATGGCAAACAGAGACGTCTGTCTCTCGTCGAATCTAGAATCAGTCTTCTCCTAAAATCCACATTCGCTTGGTTCCGCAGAACCGCAGCTTCCAGGGGGGTGAATTCCCAACCCTGGCAAGAGATGTTTATGTCCTCCACAGAACTCAAGACACCCCCACACAGATGCGAACACCGTTTGTAACCGACTTGGGTTCCCAACAGCAAATCTTCATCCCAGACATGGGATTAGGGAACCGACGGAAACTCCAGCTGTGTCGATGGATCAAGCGGAACGCCGGGCCGCCGATGAGAAAATACTCTCTTTCGGTATTTTGTCAAAACCCGCACGTGCAAAGTCTGAAATTGTTTTTGTCACCGTCTGGCTGTTGAGCACATTCCAGCGTCCACGTGTTAGAGAAAAGGGTCGGCTAGTACCATATGGTACACAAGAAACATCTCTCCAACCTGGCCACGTTGGTATTTATCCGTATCGGTAAGGTCTAGAGAGAGTACCCCAGCTTAATGTGTGTTTGGCATTCTCAAAATACGACTACTGACTCAAGGTAGTTAATATACGAGAACTTTCATTCGAACTGTCAACCGAGACCATTTTAACTTGTAGGTCTCGAATGACAAGATATAACCATAGAACGACAAATCAGATCGTCCAGTGTGGGTACTAACACGAATTAAAAAAACATACTAATCCCTAAAGTAAAGTAGAATTCAATATGTTTAGGTAGATGAAATGTTTTTTAACTTTATCTAATATGGTAAGCTAAGGCAAGTGAAAAATTGCAATTTTTTTTTCTACCGATACGTACTTCGAAGACTAGTTGAGTTAAATTTCTATATCTTCCGCGTTAGAGCAAAATGTTTACGTCTGAATTTTTATAGGAGTCAAGTGCATCATTAATGTAGGGAATAATATAATATGCTTAAAATCAAAACTATGAATTTACTTGTCTAAATTACAATTATTTGTACTAAGAAAAGACTCCTTATCTTCCTGAGACCCGCGGTAGCCTAACGGATTAGCAACCAGGGGGTTATGAGTTCGAATAAAACCAGACCATCGTGTACAAAGGGGGCTGGTACACGTCCAGTGTGGGTACTAACACGAAATAAGACGTTCAATATGTCGTACCTTCAAATGTCCTCACATAAGCGTGGTGCGGAAGTTTGGAGAGGGGTGCCAGCTTAGGTGTAGCCTCGTCACTGACCGTGATCCAAAATTATATGGTGTTCTTGGGACGCCGTTTGTAATCGTATGGTGTATAGGCGGCTTGTGCACCTTAAATATGTCGTGGCCGAAAGTCCTCACGTTGGGTTGGTGTGGAAGTTTGGAGAGTGGGGTGCCAGCTCAGGTGTTGCCTCTTCATCTGATCGTGGCTCAAAATTACATGGTGGTGTCCTCGGATCTTTCCCAGCGGGTTTGATCCCGGATTATCGCCACTAGCCAGTTGTGTTGTTTTAGTGCGACGTTAATTACTGAAAAACCTGTATTGAAATCTTCTAGTTAACCCTAATGGTTCTCTCGACGAGGCGTCTCAACATTAGCTAAATTTATCAGATCTTGATGAACGAGATATATCATCAAAAGAAGAAAACTAATCAGATCTTGATGAACGAGATATATCATCAAAAGAATAAAACTAATCCGATCTTGATGAATGAGATATATCGTCAAAAGAAGAAAACTAATCAGATCTTGATGAACGAGATATATCATTAAAAGAATAAAACTAATCCGATCTTGATGAACGAGATATATCGTCAAAAGAAGAAAAGTAATCAGATCTTGATCAATGAGATATAACATCAAAAGAATAAAACTAATCAGATCTTGATGAACGAGATATATCGTCAAAAGAAGAAAACTAATCAGATCTTGACGAACGAGATATATTGTCAAGAGACTAAAACTAATCTAAAAAAGATCTTGATCTCTTCAGGGCGAAACTATTCAATGCTTGATAACAAGATATCTCTTCATCAGCAACATTGATCAGCAACTTGATGGACGAGGTATCTTCATCAGAACCACTTGGAGGGTTAAGATTCCGAGAAGTATCCATTTCGACCTAACCCCTTTTGCCCCGACACGCACAAGTGCACGGTCATTTAACTTTTCTACTGCTGAATAAGCACACATAAAATAATCTGAATTTATTGAGTAAGACATTCTGAACTAACATCAGAGCACCCGTATATATTGCTTACTGGCAATGAACCGACGTACTTTTACATTCAGAGCAACGGACGGAAATTACATCCCAGCACGTGATCACTGCCTCTGACACGCGACTGAATTTCTGCGCTCTGACAATCAGAGCAGTGCGAAACGCCACAATAAATCGTCCGGTATCGCAGTCAGTGGACTCAACAGCTTTCAGAGTATCCAAAGTGGGTGTCAGAATGATTATTAACACTGATATGGACCAAGCGACGCTGTTACTCGTACATTAAAACGACTCCCAATCCTTCGTCTGATTTTTATCACCCGATCCCAATTAATCGTTCTCTTTCGTTGTTGTTTTCCCTGGACTTTCTTCTTTTCCCGAACGCCTCTGTGCGTTCTGTCACGTGGGCGATCCGGTGGCTGTTGGTTACGCAGCGGTTTCCAGTTAAAAGTCCGCGCAGTCGACCCGTCGTCTGTCTAGCAAAACGACAAAAAAAGCCTGAAATGAATTAATTCGCCTACTTAAAAATGCCCATGTACGATCATGGCGAGTTGCACAGTAGTAGGCAATTGTCCTCGACCTGGGATTAGCGACACCCTGAGATGGCAGGATACGTTTCGCCAGTGCCGCGTTATCTGATGCTAACGTATAAAGGCATATGCCAATTCATTTGGTACGTTTATAGTATCACCTAATAAATTTTGTTCGCTTTGAGTGATTTGGACAAAAGGTATTGGTATTTAAAGTCCCATTGGAGCAACACAACGGGCATGGTAATGGTAATGGTAAGTTTAGTTAACGTCGTACTAGAGCAACACAACGGGCTATTGACGACGGTCCGGGATCAGTCCCTTTAAGGGAAAGATCCGAGGACAACACCTCGTAATTTTGAACCACGGTCAGATGACGAAGCAACACCTGAGCTGGCACCCCACTCTCCAAACTTCCACGCCAACCCAACGTGAGGACTTTCGGCCACGACAGATTTAAGGTGCACCAGCCGCCTCTACACCATACGCTTACAAACATCCATGCCCGGA